>CM044003.1:32493367-33035867 GCA_024085815.1 Flaveria linearis | reverse complement strand
TAGTCTTTCATCCAGGCTTTGTCATTGGACTTCTTGGTGGCAGTGACCCCCTTTTCTTCCTCCCTCTGCTTCCTCTCCTTTAACTTCTCCCTGATAGCTTTCTTCCTTTCCTTCTCCATTTGATCCTGCTCTTTGTTGTGGATCAGCAGGATCATGTCATCATCAAGTGGAGATAGTTCCGGAAGACTAAAACCTCTTGAGAGTAGGAATTTAATCCTAGCCTCTCTCTGCTGTAGGGCTGCTTCCCTTTGTTCCTTTTCTTCTTTCTCCAAGGCCAACCTGGCTTCTTCTTCTTGCCTTATCCTGGTTGACCTCTCCAAAGTCACCAACTCCTCTAGTGGTAGCAGGCTTCTCTTATTGTTGATTTCCTCCTGATTAGCTGCAGCTGCCTTAGAACTAACAGCTAGCAGCTTCTGAGCAGGAAACCTACCTTTCTTCTTGAGCTTTTCAATTCTTTCCTCTTCCTGAAGCTCTTCCGCAGTCAATTTCCTTTTACCTTTGTCTTTGGCAGAGCTTGACTGTGGTGGTTCTTGGATTGAGGGTTCAGATTGAGAGAGAGGTTCAGCTGGTGTTTGGGATGGAGGTATATCAGAAATGTCCTCCCTGCTCACCTCAGATGCTATTTCAGCAATAACATCTGTGATGGTCAGTTTCTCGGACATTAGAAACAAACCTTCCGCAGCTTCCATCTCAGCTTCGGAGGACTTGTCTTGTTCTTCCGAGGCTTCAATGTCATATTCGGAAGTTTCAGCCTGAGCTTCGGAAGAAGAGGCTGCTGCAAGTTCTGTCCCATCTGTTTTAGTTGCTGGGCCATCAGTCCTCATTTCCCCTTCGAAGTTAATCTCAGGTTCCATGTGGACCTTAGGTTGACCAACTTCTTTCACAGTGGTAGAAGGTGCAGTCAGTCTTTGAAGCTCCTCAGCCCCAAAATAAATAAGTGTGGTGTCAGGGCTAGGCTGTTCTAAGGAGGATCTCAATACAAACTTTGTGAGAAGTCTGTAGAGATCATGAAGCATCTTTGAGTCAATCTCTAGAAATGATTGAGATGACTCAGGTAGTGTGATGAGTTAGGAAGTAAAGGACTGGGTCTGTGGTTCCTCAGATGTTTGTCTCTGAACTTTCTCCCCCTTTTTGGTAGCATCATCTTGAGAGCTAGATGAGCTAGAGGAAGAAGTCAATGAGACTTGAATAGGTACATGCTTAACAGACCTCCCCGTCTATTTCTCAGCTAGTTTAGCCTTGAGAGTGTTAATCTCAAGTTGCTGAGTGGCAGTCCTTGATTCTAAGATCCTCACCTGTGATTCCAAGTTGGAGACCTTACAAAGCAAGTACTGAAGTGTGAGTTGCATACTTCCCTCATCTTCATGCGAAGAATCATGGGGAGATGAGATAACATACCTAGTATGCTCAGTCTCACCACCAGATATGGCTTCTTGGCACCCTGGATATCTTTGCTCAAAGTCATCTCTTTCAAAGATGTCAATGGGCAAAGTTCCCGTAGACTCAGTCCTAATGATGTTACCACTGTCCTGAGAGCTCAATGAGAGACTCTGAGTAGTGGCAGCTGAGCCTACATGAGTCCCCTCCATATCAGTGGGACTCACCTCAGTAATTGGCTGCTGATGGGGGTTAGAGACAAGGTGTGACAACCCGAAAATTTTTCATCATTTAATATAATTTTTATGAGAATTTACAATTTGTTTTTATATTTTATTATTATCTATAATAATATTAATAATAATAAAAATAATGACAATAATAATAATAATATTATTATTATTAAAAATAATAATGTTAACAATGAAAATAATAATAATAATGAAAATATTATTATTTACAAAATTAATTTAATTAATTAGATGAGTCCAGGGACTAATTCTGTAATTTTAAAAACTGTTTTAAAAGGTTTAAAACATAAAATAATAAAAGGTGTAAAGTTGAGGGGCCATTTTGTAAATATTTCAAAAACCCAACCCCCGCCGTCGACCCTTTCTCCGGCCACCGCCTCCGGCGACACTCCGGCCAACCACAACACACCAAATTACGCAATTTAAGTTCAATTAAACCGTCCCGACACAACCATGTGCGGGATTCGAACCTAATCCTCACTACAATTCGAATAAAGGGATCAGATAATGCGATCTAAACCACCACGTGATTGTCGGTAACTTTACAGGTGCAAATCGCACCAAAAACTTAATAATAATCGAATGAACTCAACCTAATCAAAGCTATAAATGTAACAAATCAGTATACACTTCGAATTACATCTGAAATAACCACATTCATCGAATTTGAATCTTTCTCCTTCGCGACCTGTAACTCAGTCGACTTCTGTCTTATGAGCTTAATTTCACAAAATTAAGATCAGGCTTTCGATCATTTGACAAATTAAAAACTTCCTGTAAAAGGAATTGGATTATTATCAACAATTGCCACTGGAATCGATCTTGGTGTAGTCGCGGCTTGTTCATCCAGTGTGTATCATCAACTCGATTTCATCTGGTAACTTAAACACTCCATTCTATTCGATTTATCATGGGGAAACAAAACCCCATGAATCCATACATTATAAACATCAAATTGGGTATCAATTTGATTCAAATTGATCTAGGGTTCTTGTGAAATTTGGGGAGACTGGATTTAAGTGTTTAAAGGGAAGGGTGCCCGTGTTCTGTTCGATGTAGAGCCTTTGGCTCACTGGTTGTGCACGGGGGTAATGGGGAGGAGGTCGCGGGTTCGAACCCGGCCCACTCCCATATTTTTTTAAATCCTTTTTAGGCCATATAAAAATAAATAAAAATTGTTAAAAATTATAAAAATAATTTTTAAAAGCTTCTTTTATTTTTAATACCATTAAATAATTTTCTGTAAATTATTTAATTAAAAATACTTTAAATAAAATTTATAAAATATTATTTAAAAATATTATAAATAATCATTTTTATAAAAATAGACTTTAAATGATGATTTAAAGTACTAATCCATTAATTGGACACCATATTATTTTTAATTAATGATAAATCATAATAATTGTAGAAAAATAATTATTTAAAAACTTTAATTATTTATGTAAATAATTATTACATGTGTTAAAAATTATTATCCATATAAAAGTGGATTTTCAATAATAAATTAAATCATCAAATTATTAATGGATATTTATGGATTAACCTTGATAATATAAATACGAATTAGATTTTATAAATTTAAACATTTATAAAATCTTACAAAATTAAATATAAAACTTACATGTTTAAATAACGTCTATAATTTAATTAGAATATATTGATATGTTAAAATCATTATTAAGCTAATTAAATGTTATATAAATCATTAATTATTAACAAAAATAATTAAATGATTTAATTATATGTTTATAACAAATCCCCGAAAACCAAATCCTAGATCAATTGAACACCAGGTTCAAGATCTAACTTATTTAGGTTTTGGATTTGTATCTGTTTGCTGACGCGAAATATAATTCCTTAGCAGGAATTTACTAGGTTGTCAACACCACACAAGGACTGAGGTGAGTTCATAACTATTCCCCTTTTTAATCATTTAAAATTTTGGGGCTGGAATACATGTTGTAATTAAAATTACAAATTATTTTGTGTATTATGTTAAATAATAATTGGATCACATTTATGATTACATATGGTTATTATGAAAATCCTTCTGTGTAAACTGGGCTATAAACAAGGCAGGGATCTTTTGGATAGTACTATCGGGGAGTGACTAACCCCCACAAAGGTTTGGACATGTGGTCCTTATCAGATGCACAAAGATCTCGTTGTCATTCGGGATGACAATATCTGGTGTGAGAAGGCAGATTTTGCGCTATATAAGTTTTGCCATTATAGTTCCACTTACCACCCATATGAGGATAAATGTAAAGAGAGGATTCGCGCCCTCTGATTTGAATTATTAAAACTGGCATAATACACACATAAAAAGGAAAAGGGAAAAATTAAACTATGATACATGGGCAAATCTTATGTGATGGATTTGTTGGGCTTGTACATAGTGGGTATGTGGGATAGCGGGTTCACCTTATTAAAAGGGTTCCGACAGGCTATTCATATACCGGTGAGTAAATTAAACTCACACTTTGACAATAAACCCTTCTTTGAATGATAATGGATGATTTATCAAATATGTTTTACTTACCTATGAACTCACCAACCCTGTGTTGACACTTGATTTACATGTATTCTCAGGTATCTATTAGGAGCTTTTGGACGAGCACGTAGGATCATATAAGAGCTCCAGATACATATTGGTTATCAACAAGACATGATTAGAAATATTGTTAAGAAACAATATATATATATTTATTTCTGCTGCGTATAATAACTAATGCTCTGAATAATAATGGATTGATTATCTAAAACTTATCATATAGATAACTGCATCTCATGTGTAACTACTGTGTTCGATCCTGTTTGTTCACCCCTCCGTGATAGATTCCAGACCCGGAATTTGAGGGTGTGACAGATTGGTATCAGAGCCATTGGTTATAGTGAGTTAGGAATTGCATCTGGCCTATAGCCACACACAATAGTTGCACAAATAAATTGCCTTAGTTAGAGATTGACTAAGATTAAGAAGTTATATGCCTTATGTGATTTCTATTATACCTTGATTCCTATCAATACACACACGAATCTTAAAACATATTCTAAGGCATTGTGTGCCTAATTCAAGTGATTTCAAACTCCAAAACTCGATTGTTATTCATGGTTTTCAAAATCGTCAAAGTCTGTGTCTTACAACTTGAAACATGTAATGCTGGAAGAGCGTGATGCCTGTATCTCGGGGTGTTCTATCTAGGCAAGGTATTCGCATATATCCAAATCAACCGATGGACCTGTTTACCTTACCTGGGAACCCTTGGGATGAGTATCTGCTTATAGGTACGCATGTCTTCAAACAAAGTTGTGATTGACTCAATACTTTGATTAGTCAACGTACTCGCTTTGATTCACGAATCAAACGAATACACTCGGAACATCTCATTGTCGTGTTGAATAATTCTTGTCCTTGATTTCGTTTTCCCGATATAATACATACATATTTGGTATTTCTATCATTAATGACCACTATACTTGACAAGATATGTTAACCCAACAGGAGGAACCGGGGTGATCATGCAAAGCAACTTACCATTACGGGTGCACACGTAATTGTAATTTGTCGTGCATGCTAAGTCCGGTGAATCTGGTCGGGTGGTAACATTGTAGTCCGTATAAGTCATCATTCCTACACGTTGAGCAAGAAAGCCTCGGTTCTCATAGAACATATTTCCATGAAAATTCTTAATGATCTCTCAGAATGGCTTCTCGTCAAATCCGTTCACGGTCTAGAAACTCTAGTCGTAAGATTGCTGCTATTGTAGGACGTGAAGTTACTGTGGTCAATATACAAGCCTTTAAGACATATGAATCAAATTACCTTGACATGTTCCATTTGGTAATCTAGGTTACACTTGTCCTAACCTAAAGTGAGACTTGTTTCCCTAGTACTTGCCCTGACATGGTTGTACCTGAAATCCTGAAGGTATGAAGGATAGGCAGCTATCATTAGACATATTGTACTTATGTGCTTGTAGTTTACCTGCTGTTACTTAAGTCCTGTCCTACTTAGAGCCTTCATGGTATTTCCAATCATAATATTAATTTTATCCTTTAAGAGGCATTCCTCCACTTAGCATTTCAGTAATTGAGGGACTGATTAAATGCTTAGAATGAAAGTGGACTACAGGAGATATAGAAGGGTGATGATACCTACATACATTAAGTTATTCTTTGGGATGATAATAAATTAGGATGTTGTGTAACCGGTTTAAGCATATTCCTAGTATACCGGTAATGCTTATAAAAGGGTTACTATACCTAAGGAATGAAATGCAAAAGCTAGAATTGTAATTCTAAAATCATGCAATGGTAGGGTTAAGTCGTGCTCTTTATATTAACAAACCCCATGAATTGATAAAACTGATATCATACCTTAGACCAAATAGAATTAAGAAGGACACTGGGAAAAAATCTAGTGAGTAGTAGAATAAGCCTCTCTGATGGTTTAGATAATTTGCTTTAATGTCAATGCTATGAACCTAGCTATGTTGATTGATACGATTAAACTAACGTGTTAAACGGGGACATTTAGAAGGTTGGAGTTCTGACCATTACCATAAGTGTGCCCTAGGTTGAGTAGGACCCCAAGACAAGTTAGAATTGATCTTTGAAACTCATGAGAAAATTGTCCGAATAAGAGAACGCATGGTTGCTGCCAGGGATCGCTAGAAAAGCTACGCTGATAAACACCGCAAGCCACTTGAATTTCAGGAAGGAGATAAAGTTTCGCTAAAGGTATCTCCCTGGAAGGGAGTTATACGCTTTGGGAAACGAGGGAAATTGAACCCTCGCTACGTGGGACCTTTTGAAATTGTCAGAAGGATCGGCCCAGTAGCCTATGAATTAAATCTACCTGCTGAAATTGGTGGTGTGCACGATGTTTTCACGTATCAAATCTATGGAAGTGTTTATCCGATGAATCACTGGTTGTGTCTTTAAAGGAACTGCAAGTATGTGAGAAACTCAGACTTGTTGAGGCACCAGTTGAAATCATGGATAAAGAAGTTAAACAACTTAAGCATAGCAAGATTCCGGTTGTCAGAGTTCGGTGGAACTCCCGGCGTGGTCCTAAGTTCATTTGGGAATGAGAGGACGAAAAGATGTGCAAGTATTCTAACTTGTTCAAAAATATTGCGAGTACATCTTAATTTTCGGGACGAAAATTCCTCAACAGGGGGATGATGTGACAACCCGAAAATTTTTCATGATTTAATATAATTTTTATGAGAATTTACAATTTGTTTTTATATTTTTATTATTATCTAATAATAATATTAATAATAATAAAAATAATGACAATAATAATAATATTATTATTATTATTAAAAATAATAATGTTAACAATGAAAATAATAATAATAATGAAATATTATTATTTACAAAATTAATTTAATTAATTAGATGAGTCCAGTGACTAATTCTGTAATTTTAAAAACTGTTTTAAAAGGTTTAAAACATAAAATAATAAAAAGGTGTAAAGTTGAGGGGCCATTTTGTAAATATTTCAAAAACCCAACCCCCGCCGTCGACCCTTTCTCCGGCCACCGCCTCCGGCGACACTCCGGCCAACCACAACACACCAAATTACGCGATTTAAGTTCAATTAAACCGTCCCGACACAACCATGTGCGGGATTCGAACCTAATCCTCACTACAATTCGAATAAAGGGATCAGATAATGCGATCTAAACCACCACGTGATTGTCGGTAACTTTACAGGTGCAAATCGCACCAAAAACTTAATAATAATCGAATGAACTCAACCTAATCAAAGCTATAAATGTAACAAATCAGTATACACTTCGAATTACATCTGAAATAACCACATTTATCGAATTTGAATCTTTCTCCTTCGCGACCTGCAACTCAGTCGACTTCTGTCTTATGAGCTTAATTTCACAAAATTAAGATCAGGCTTTCGATCATTTGACAAATTAGAAACTTCCTGTAAAAGGAATTGGATTATTATCAACAATTGCCACTAGAATCGATCTTGGTGTAGTCGCGGCTTGTTCATCCAGTGTGTATCATCAATTCGATTTCACCTGGTAAATTAAACACTCCATTCTATTCGATTTATCATGGGGAAACAAAACCCATGAATCCATACATTATAAACATCAAATTGGGTATCAATTTGATTCAAATTGATCTAGGGTTCTTGTGAAATTTGGGGGGGACTGGATTTAAGTGTTTAAAGGGAAGGGTGCCCGTGTTCTGTTTGATGTAGAGCCTTTGGCTCACTGGTTGTGCACGGGGGTAATGGGGAGGAGGTCGCGGGTTCGAACCCGGCCCACTCCCATATTTTTTTAAAGCCTTTTTAGGCCATATAAAAATAAATAAAAATTGTTAAAAATTATAAAAATAATTTTTAAAAGCTTCTTTTATTTTTAATACCATTAAATAATTTTCTGTAAATTATTTAATTAAAAATACTTTAAATAAAATTTATAAAATATTATTTAAAAATATTATAAATAACCATTTTTATAAAATAGACTTTAAATGATGATTTAAAGTACTAATCCATTAATAGGACACCATATTATTTTTAATTAATGATAAATCATAATAATTGTAGAAAAATAATTATTTAAAAACTTTAATTATTTGTGTAAATAATTATTACATGTGTTAAAAATTATTATCCATATAAAAGTGGATTTTCAATAATAAATTAATCATCAAATTATTAATGGATATTTATGGATTAACCTTGATAATATAAATACAAATTAGATTTTATAAATTTAAACATTTATAAAATCTTACAAAATTAAATATAAAACTTACATGTTTAAATAACGTCTATAATTTAATTAGAATATAATGATATGTTAAAATCATTATTAAGCTAATTAAATGTTATATAAATCATTAATTATTAACAAAAATAATTAAATGATTTAATTATATGTTTATAACAAATCCCCGAAAACCAAATCCTAGATCAATTGAACACCAGGTTCAAGATCTAACTTATTTAGGTTTTGGATTTGTATCTGTTTGCTGACGCGAAATATAATTCCTTAGCAGGAATTTACTAGGTTGTCAACACCACACAAGGACTGAGGTGAGTTCATAACTATTCCCCTTTTAATCATTTAAATATTTGGGGCTGGAATACATGTTGTAATTAAAATTACAAATTATTTTGTGTATTATGTTAAATAATAATTGGATCATATTTATGATTACATATGGTTATTATGAAAATCCTTCTGTGTAAACTGGGCTATAAACAAGGCAGGGATCTTTTGGATAGTACTATCGGGGAGTGACTAACCCCCACAAAGGTTTGGACATGTGGTCCTTATCAGATGCACAAAGATCTCGCTGTCATTCGGGATGACAATATCTGGTGTGAGAAGGCAGATTTTGCGCTATATAAGTTTTGCCATTATAGTTCCACTTACCACCCATATGAGGATAAATGTAAAGAGAGGATTCGCGCCCTCTGATTTGAATTATTAAAACTGGCATAATACACACATAAAAAGGAAAAGGGAAAATTAAACTATGATACATGGGCAAATCTTATGTGATGGATTTGTTGGGCTTGTACATAGTGGGTATGTGGGATAGCGGGTTCACCTTATTAAAAAGGGTTCCGACAGGCTATTCATATACCGGTGAGTAAATTAAACTCACACTTTGACAATAAACCCTTCTTTGAATGATAATGGATGATTTATCAAATATGTTTTACTTACCTAGGAACTCACCAACCCTGTGTTGACACTTGATTTACATGTATTCTCAGGTATCTATTAGGAGCTTTTGGACGAGCACGTAGGATCATATAAGAGCTCCAGATACATATTGGTTATCAACAAGACATGATTAGAAATATTGTTAAGAAACATATATATATATTTATTTCCGCTGCGTATCATAACTAATGCTCTGAATAATAATGGATTGATTATCTAAAACTTATCATATAGATAACTGCATCTCATGTGTAACTACTGTGTTCGATCCTGTTTGTTCACCCTCCGTGATAGATTCCAGACCCGGAATTTGAGGGTGTGACACAAGGGATCTCTCTTGGCTCTGTTGATCTTTCAGAGGGTGTTGTAGATCAACTTCATGGCCATGGAGAGATGTAATCTCTTCATCAGTGCGGAATTAAAGGTCAGTGAAAGATATGGAGGTTAAACCTACTGACTCGGGACCTAGATCAATGTCTACAGGCATTGAGCCTATGGTGGGGCTGTCCCTTGAAGGCTGCCCAGGGGAGTGTAAAGACTCACCCTGTGGGCTTAAGGCTTGGGGTTCGGGCTCTTGGGTTTGAGACTGAGGAGGCTCAAAACCCACATTGAGGTCAATAGTGAATGTAAAACCTTGAAATCTCCCAGAAAGAACAATAACCACACGATCTCAATCTTGTGAATGCGGAATGTAAACAAGATTGGAGTGAAAGAAGATTAAATTGATCACAAAATGATTCTTTGATTGAATAACACAACCTAGAACAGGTCTTGTGCGATTTCGCACAGCACAGATATGATAAATGAACCAAATCTTTTTTACAAAACGAAAACGAAACTATTATACTAAAACATCAGTTCTCGCGCGACAGGCATTTCGCGCGGATCAATCTGTCGCGCAGCTTCAATCTCTCGTGTGGAGTCTTTCTCGCGTGAGATCTGCTTTCCGCGTGGAAAACTTCTTCGCGTGACAGCTTCTTATCGCGTAGAACTGGCTTTTGCATAGGCTGTTATCAGATCTTGACTTCGTTCAATCTTCAGATGTTTTGCCGAGCCTTGATTAGTCTTCTACAATCTCCCCCTAGGCTCGGTGAAACATAATCAATCAAAATCAACATTTGCCTTCTTGTACGAGCCTGCATATGCATACCATTTATTCCTAAGGATCCGGTCAATCATCCACACATACTGGCAAGATAGAAAATAAACGGACTCATCAGCTAAATGGGGCAGTGTAAAGCTTGAGTAAGTCGTCTTTGCCAAACTTTATCAAGTCTGCTGGATCAATGATTCGAAATGTCTGCTGGATCAATGATTCGATCATGACGTGACGTCAGTACATCTGATCACAGCGTGACCGGAATCCTTCTCACATCTCCAGAGAGTAATTGCTTTAAAGTGTTGGGAGGAACTGGAGCATGCACGGGACTTTCCTGATAAATTTAGGATGTTGATAGACTCGTATTTTCATTGGAGCTTTAGTCTTTTCATCTATTCTTGTTGAGTCATCAATCACCTTAGATTTGCATCTTAAAATCCTTGAAGTTTGTGCGCATCTCCCTTCTTATCATAGATCTTATCAATTCCGCTTCACTATGATTACTTTCGTTGAAAAACGAAGCTTTTCCTATAGTGTAAAGATCTGCAGCACGTAAAGTATGAAAATCTTATGTGCTCTTCAATAATCTATTTCTCCATTCCTTCTTTTTATCACATATAATCTTTTCTCTCCATCATATCCCCAACTGATCACATGAGACATTTCACCGTACTTCTGCTTAGGCTTAGAAATGAATAGAAAATGAGCTTCAGTAGGTGGTGGTGGTGCTTTGAACATTAATCCTCCCCTAGTGAATAAAGCAATCTGACCAGTAGAATCTTTCTTTGTAGAAACAGCAGGAGTTTCACCACTTACAGTCTCAGTAGGGATTTCTCCTTCTTCAAGATTAATATCTTTAAATAACTCTTGAAGATTGTTCCCAAATATGTCAGTATATTCATTCTGTTCCTCCAAATCATCAAACATATCAAATTCTTCTTCGACAGCACCTGATGAAGATTGTTGAAAAGAATACAATTCTTTTTCATACAAACTCTCAGTATCAGTGTCAATAGGATCATATCCTTCTGGATCACT
Organism: Flaveria linearis; assembly: GCA_024085815.1. Lineage (NCBI taxonomy): Eukaryota > Viridiplantae > Streptophyta > Magnoliopsida > Asterales > Asteraceae > Flaveria > Flaveria linearis. The sequence continues at coordinate 33,024,378 of CM044003.1, read as the reverse complement.
ACCACTTGGTCGATCGACATTATCAGTGGTAGTTTCACCAGTTGGACTCGATGATAATCCAGTAGCATCTCCTCCATCATCATCATTGCCTCCATCATCATTACCATCATCATTTTCACCATTGTCTCCACCATCATCATCATCATTGCCATCATCATCCTCATCATCATCATCCTCATTATCATCTGAATCAGTATAATCAATCAATTCTTCATCCTCCTCTTCATTAACAATAGGCAAGTAATCATATGCTCAGGCTCAACGAAAGCTGTAGATGTGAAAGCTTCAGTGATAGGTACTTCAGATGAAATTGGAACATCCTCAGTAGTGCTAACACTTGGCTGTTCAGTAGAAGTTTGAGCTTCGTTGACCACTTCCTTTTCTGGAACAATTTCAGTGGGAGGTGGGCTAGGAGAGCGTCTACTAGACTCACTAATCATAGTAGTAGACCTTATGACTGGTGGCTGATGAAAATAATCTGAGATATAAATTCTCTGAGCTCATTCAGTTGTCTCTCCAACCCTGAAGTATAATCAAACATGCTCTTCATCTGTTGTTCTAGAGAAACTATCCTTGTATCTTTATTGATGAATCCAGATGAATCATGTTAATCATATTTGACTTATCTTCATTCTCTTTCTTCAATTCAGCAATCAATTTTACATTTTCAAAACTTTCTTTCTCCAAGTTCTTAACTCTTTCTTCTAGAGTTATAGATGAGGAGTGCTAGATGATTCCTCTCTCCTTTGAAACTCTAGAGGAGTATTCAAAAATGAATCAACATCAAACTCTAAGTTTTCTTGCCGTGGAGGTGTAAAAAACCAGAGCCAGAACAGGAACAGTTTCTGTCTCGGTAACAGTGGTTGTAGTATCAACATGTGTTTCTTCCTCAGTAATCACGTTTTCAGGTGATCTCTGAATATCAGAAGAAGTAATCTGTTCAGCCTCTGTAATAATCACTTGAGTTCGTGGACGTTTTGGAATAACACTTCCCCCTTCTTCTCTTGCAGGAAGTCTTTTCTTTTTGCCATTCGTTTGCGTCTTAAAGAAGTACTTGGGGATTCCACAGGAATGTAATCAGTGTCTCTCTCATCATTACTTTTCCTGGTAGAAGTTGGTGTAGAAGGTGTTTGATCATTTTGGATCTCATATGGAACATTACCTATCTGATCACTTGGGGTTTCAGAACTGGAAGCTGAGTGAACAACACCTTCCCTTCTTTCTTCATTGGATGGTTCATCCCCAAACATTCTCTCAATCTCCTGATCTATATCATCTCTAGCACCAGAAGTAGAAGCACCAGTCTGTGCCTCATCAATGGTACATCTCCTCCCAAATCTTCAACATTGTCATCAACTTCTGAAAATCTACCAATCTTGGCAAAACTTTCACCAGAGCATTTGTTGCCTCTGGCTCTAGTTAGATGTGTGAAAATCTCTTTCTTTATAGTCTGTACAACATACTTAGAGATCTCTGAGTAGCAAGCTCAGGATAAGCATCATTTATCACCAACTGTATAAATATCGGGTACATGATGAACTTCTTTCCAGGATTGGCTGTGGCGTTCTTTACCATTTCCTGGAAGATAACTCCAGATATACTGAAAGGAATATCATCAACCAAAGAAACCAATAAGGAGCCAAAAACTGCACTCAAGCTATCCATCCCAGCTTTGAGGTTGCTCAGACAATGAATCACACATGAAATAAGTACTTCTAGTACGGTGTAGCCATTTCTTCTCTAAACTTGGATATCTGTACTCATATCCCATACGATCCAGACAATCAATCACTGTATCATCATCAAGTCGAGTTGGTGCACCTTCTTGATCATCAAACAAAAGAACTCGTTCAGGATGGACTGAGAAACTGTCACTCGTTTGTCCTTGACAGTAGCAGTGATATCTGGTTTCCCCGCTTGGTCCTTTTCCAGAGCAGCAGTGCTCCAGAAAGAATCTATAAGCTCAGAATAAATGGCAGGATCAGCAGATATTGTCACACCCTCAAATTCCGGGTCTGGAATCTATCACGAGGGTGAGCAAACAGGATCGAACACAGTAGTTACACATGAGATGCAGTTATCTATATGATAAGTTTTAGATAACCGTTTCATTAATAATCAGAGCATTAGATATTATACGCAGCGGAAATAAATACATATATTGTTTCTTAACATACGTCTAATCATGTCTTATTAATAACCAATATGTATCTGGAGCTCTTATATGATCCTATGTGCATATCCATAAGCTCCTAGTAGATACCTGGAAATACATGTAAATCAAGTGTCAACACAGGGTTGGTGATTCATAAATACAACACAATGATAAATCGTCATGATCATTCAAAAAAGGTTTATTTTGTGAAGATACGGAACCCTTTTATAAGGTGAACCCGCCATCCCACATACTTACTAAGTACAAGCCCAACAAATCCTTCACATTGAATTTGTCCATGTCACTTAGTTTATTTGCATATGGATAGCCTGTCGGAACCCTTTTATAAGGTGAACTCATTATCCCACACACAAGCATAAAGCACCATCATAGTTCATAAAACAAAAAGGGCATGTTTCATCCCAAGAACAGTAAGTAATATCACAAATAAGATTCCAGCTTAAAAGAGCATGCCTCATCCCAAACCAAAGTAAAAAGGGAAACACGAGAACTCACAAAATAATCTGAAATTTCAATCACGACATGTATTCCAGCCCCAAAATATTTAAATCATTAAAAAGGGGAGCAATTACGAACTCACCTCAGTCCTTGTGTGGTGTTGACAACCTAGTAAATTCCTGCTAAGGAATTATATTTCACGTCAGCAAATAGATACAAATCCAAAACCTAAATAAGTTAGATCTTGAACCTGGTGTTCAATTGATCTAGGATTTGGTTCTCGGGGATTTGTCGTAAACATATATTTAAATCATTTAATTATTTTTGTTAATAATTAATGATTTATATAAATTTAATTAGTTTAATAATGATTTTGACATATCATTATATTCTAATTAAATTATAGACGTTATATAAACATATAAGTTTATATCTAATTCGTATTTATATTATCAAAATAAATCCCTAAATAATAAATATCCATTAATAATTTGATTGTTTTAATTTATATTTAAAAACCCATTTTTGTATGGATAACAATTTATAATACATGTAATAATTTATAATACATGTAATAATTATTTATATAAATAATTAGGGTTTTTAAATAATTTAATTTCTACAATTTTTATGATTTATCATTAATTAAAAATGATATGGTGTTCAATTAATGAATTAATACTTTAAATCATAATTTAAAGTCTATTTTTATAAAAATAGTTATTTATAACATTTTTAAATATTATTTTATAAATTTTATTTAAGGTATTTTTATTAAATAATTTACAGAAAATTAATGAAAGGCTTTAAAATAACAGGTGTTTTTAAAAATTATTTTTATAATTTTTAATAATTTTTTATTTATTATTTTTTTTTAAAGTCATTAAAAAGCCCAAAAAAAATATTGGGAAGTACACGGTTTGAACCCGTGACCTCCCCCTTCACAACCCCGTGCACAACCAGTGAGCCAAAGGCTCCAATCGCAACAGAACACGGTTCCATTTAAATTTAAACACTTAAACCCAGTTATCCCCAAATCAAGAACCCTAGAACACAATTCGATCAAATTGATGTTTGATTCGATTATGTTAATGCATGAAATCATGGGGCTTTTGTTCCCCATGATAAATCGAACAAATTGATATAATTAATTTACCAAAGAATGCTCGATTGATGTGATCCTTTGAAGAACAGTCGCGACAGAGGGATAAGCTCAATTGCTATCCAAATGATGTTGATAATCGAATTCCTCTTACAGGAAGCTTTTAATAGCCTAAATGGTCGAAAGCCCTATCTTAATTTCGTGAAATTAAGCTCATAAGACAGAAGTCGACTGAGTTGCAGGTCGCGAAGGAAAGATGAATCGAATTCGAAGTATGCTGTTGTTTTAGATGCAATTCGTAGTGTCATTCGATTGGTATTACTTATAGGATGATTTAGGTGAGATAAATTCGATTAATTATCCAGCCTCAGTGCGATTCGAAGGCTGTAAAGGAGCCGACATGTTCACGTGGTGGTTAGATCGCACCAGCTGATCCTTTATTCGAATTGTTGGGTGGGTCGAGTTCGAATCGTTCACATGAGAGTGTCGGTAGCTTTAATTCGATTAAAAACCGTGTATTTTTGGCGTTTTGGGTTGGCCGGATCGTTGCCGGGGATGCGCCGGAACAGTGGTCGCCGGCGAGGGGGGGGTTTGGGTTTAATTTAATTACAGAATGGTCCCTGGGGTTTGGTGAACTTATTATTTCATGTTAAAGTTTGTAAAATATGTTTCAACAATTACCAAAACACCCCTTGGACTTAATATATCTAATTTAATAATTTTATAAATTATTTATTAATACAATATTTTCATTATTATTAATATTATCATTATTAACATTATTATTTTTAATACTAATATTATTATTATCATTATTTTTGATAATAATATCATTATTATTATAATTATTATTTTATCATTAATTGTAATAATAATATCATTATTATTATTATTATTATTATCATTTGTAATAAAATCATTTTTATTATTACTATTATTATTATCATTATTTTTATTATTATTAACATTATTATTAATAATAATAAAAATACAAAACTAATTTGTAAAATCACATAAATTTTGTATTAAATCGCGAAAAATTTTCGGGTTGTCACAGATATGGCATACACAATATGGGAATTTTCAGTCCTTCGATCATAGATGAAAACAGTTCCTTTCCTTCTGGAACATCGTCTAAGTATGCAACACAATTATGATTTTTATTGAAAATCATTTGTGCCATCTGCATTGTCACAAAACTCATGATTAGAACACTTTGAAATAACTTAATTATGCATACAAATTTGAACACTTAGAACATTTTAATTTCTGAGTTTTCACACTTAGAAATTTTATCACTTAGAATCAATTCAACATTTAAAATCTTAATCACATGAGAATACATATACTATACTTAAAATTTTAGCAACAAAGGTTTATTATGCGAAAACAAGTTGCATGCGATAAGTTCACTTGAGACAACAACATCAACACTTAGAAAATATTTCAAAAACTTTCTGTCATGCGAAATCCTAAGTCATGCGAAAATGGACTTCGTGCGAATATTCTATTAGTGCGAAAGTATATTTCATGCGACAAACTAGTTTTGTGCGAAAATGAATTCCAGGCGAAAGACCTTGCGAAAACTGGTTTCACGCGACAAATTATGGTTCAAGCGAAAACTAGAATCATGCGAAACCAGTTATCTTGCGAAACCCCCTTTCGCGTCTGTTCCTTCCCCTTATGCGATTCGCACAACTCAACTTTCAAATTAACCGTCCAAACCATGTTTTTAATTCATGAAAACCAGTCCAGCACTGTCGCCTAAGATTACTAAGTCTATTTCGTCTTTCAATTTCATCTTTTTAAGTCCATTTATTAAGATTTTAATTAAAGTTGTTAAGTTCCCCTTTGAATTTTATCTCTATTATAACCATAACAACCAAAACTATACCTTTAGGATCTCAATATGAGTGTAATGTGAGCAGTGTGATGTTTCAGAACATCAAACTAAAGTGAAATGAAATCAGTATTTGATTTTCAGTGGGAATGCGAAAAAGGTTTTCGGATGCGAAGCGAGAAGTGGTTTTCGGGTGGTTTGAGTGAAAAGTGATGTTGTCTAGGACACTGTGATATTTATACCCCAGACAAATCACGCGAAAAGTCATTTCGCGAGATAGCCTCTTTCGCGTGACTTCCCCTTGTCGCGTGAGATACAATGTTTTTTTTTTTATTTTAAATTTTCAACTTTTAAAGTCTTTCTTATTTTTCCAAACTTTCAATCCTTTTATTCTGAATTAATTATGTCAACATAATGTTTTATTTACCAAGTGACCAGTTAATTTAATGAATCTTCAATTTTCAAAATTTATATTGTTATTTAATTGTCTTAAAACGTAAAACAACACAAAAGTGAAATGAAAAACACTTACATACAAATAACAAAAGAATGAAAACAATTAAAGAATCAAGATCGGATTTGTTTGTTTTGTAAGAATTTTCATAATGAGATCATATAGTTCTTTTTCAAGTTAAGACTCTGTCCGGCTTTATTTAAAATAACTGGTTAAGTTGATTGTCAATATATTTTGTCCCTTTAAACTTATACTTCAGTTTTTACTCAGAAGCATAATGAGTGATATATATCATGTTTTATGTTAATTTAATATAAGTCAGTGGATCCCACAATCAGAACTTCTGTAAAGTAATTATTATCCTTCAAGACACTATCGAGATTTCAAGTCACCCCAATTTGACTTAAACCATGCATTGTTGATCAATGATACCATTTATTTTATTTCTAATATAACTATTTGAGCATAACTAGCCTGAGAAATATCTCTTAACTCGGAATATTAACAAGTTTAAGGACTTACTGACAGCCATCCGGACTTACGTCTGCCCTCTCAAGATGTTTAGGACTTACAAGCCATCCGGACTTACATGCCCCATCTTTCGATTTTGCCTTCCAAGGTTAAAAAATATTCTCAAAATAGAAATATATACCATATAGTATGTATTTCTTTTAGACATATCTTTTGATTTATTGTGCTTCTTGGCATCTTATATCATATATGGCCTTTTTGTTGGCATCTTTTTGCTCAATCATTTTCTTTTTGTGTTTATAATCACTCAATCATATCAGGCTTGAGTATGACAAGATTATATCTTCTGTTACATTCAAGTCAAGTGTAATCACTCAATTATGATCTTTTCATTTCTGAAAGCAAAGCCTATCGACACATCAAACATAATCCAAGTCTATTCGTATTTAAGCCTTTGAAAGTACTTAGACTCGTTTAGAACTTTGTAATATCATTTCTCATTTCAGTATGAAAATTTCTTCTTCTCCCTTTTTTTTGTTAATCCTTTGATCTTGACTCCCCCTAAGACCAAAAATATTTTTCTGAACTTGTTTTCTAATTTTCTCCCCCTAAAATTGTGATTGTCCTTTAAGAAAAGGAAACAATTGCAATTTTATCCTTTATTAAAAATGAAAATCTTTTTGTGAAGATTCATTAAACCAATTTAGCCAAAGTTAATCATTCCCAATGATTGCACAAGGAAATCAAATCGAGAATGATCAAATGCCTTGGTAAATAAATCAGGAATATTTTCAGTTGACGACACTTGTTTTAAATGAATAAGTTTTCGATCAAAACAGTCGCGAATAAAATGGATGCGGATGTCAATGTGTTTAGTTTTGGAGTGTTGAATGGGATTTTTCACGATGTTCAGAACTGCCGTATTGTCACACCAAATGGGGTGTCATAGATGTTGAGACCATAATCGAGAAGTTGTTGTTGAATCCAGACAAGCTGGAACAACAGCTCGATGCAGCCACATATTCAGCTTCGGCAGTGGATGTGGATACAGTGTTCTGCTTTTTACACTGCCAAGAAATGAGTCGGTTGCCTAAGAATTGACATCCTCCTATGGTCGATTTCCTGTCTAATTACAACCACCATAATCACTGTCAGTATAAGCAAATAAATTGAAATCGGAATTTCGAGGATACCAAAGACCAAGTTTGGGTTGACCTTTGAGATACTTGAAAATCCTCTTGACAACTTTCATGTGTGATTCCTTTGGATCACTTTGATAGCGGGCACACTGACAAACAGGGAACATGACATCCGGCCTGCTTGCAGTGAGATACATAAGAGAACCAATCATCGATCTGTAAAGATGTTGATCAACTGATTCTCCTAATGGATCTGGAGTAAGAGTAGGACGAGAAGCCATTGGAGTTGGAGCTATTTTGGAATCTTGAAACTTGTATTTCTCAAGAATAGTCTGAACATACTTTTCTTGATGGATGAGAATACCAGTCTCAGATTGAGTAACTTGAATACCCAGGAAAAATGAAATTTCTCCAAGTGAGCTCATCTCAAATTTCTTCTTCATCACCTCTTCGAACTCCGTGCACATACTATCATTTGTAGAGCCAAAAATGATATCATCGACATAGATTTGAACCAAAATGATATCATCGCCTGATTTTCGTATGAATAAGGTTTGATCAATTGCGCCTCTTGAATAACCATTTGCAAGCAAATGTTCAGTCAGAGTTGCATACCAAGCACGAGGTGCTTGATGTAAACCATATAATGCCTTACCCAACTTGTAAACATAATCAGGATGATCGGGATCTTCAAATCCTGGAGGCTGACAAACAGAGGTTTCTTCCTTCATTTCTCCGTATAAAAATGCAGTTTTAACATCCATCTGATACACCTTGATGTTCATGTATGAAGCAAAGGCTAAGAATATGCGTATTGCTTCTAATCTTGCAACTGGAGCATACACTTCTTCATAATCCAATCCTTCAACTTGATAGAATCCCTGCACCACAAGACGTGCTTTATTCCGAACTATAACACCCTTTTCATCCGTCTTGTTTCGAAATATCCACTTTGTTCCAATCGGAAGCTTGTCCTTTGGAAGTTCAGCAAGATGCCAAACATTGAGCTTCTTGAATTGCATCAACTCATCTTGCATTGCTTCTATCCAGCTGTTTTCTTTGAGTGCCATTTCCACATTCTTGGGCACTATTTGTGATAGAAAGCAAGCATAAAGACATGTGTTGATTGCCCCTGATCGACTTCTGGTAATTACACCTTCATGCAACAGACCAATGATTGCTTCAGTTGTATGAGTTTTATGTATTCTCAATTGAGGAATATCATCTGCAACTATCCCATTTTCCAAATTAGTAATGTGTTCAACATTATCAAGAACTTCTTCAGATTGTCGAGATTGATACACAATATTTTCTTCAAGTGAGTCATCTGAAACAGGATTTTCAGAAGCAGTAGACACATTTGGAGATTCTTCAAATGGAACTTGAATGACTTCGATCGGTGTATCCATAGTTTCTGAAGAAGATGCAGATAAAGGTGAACTTAATGATTCTTCCAGCTCCTGGGTAGAAATTTGTTCTGAAGGAACATCTAAAGACTTAGAACATTCAGATACTTGTACAGAAGCTGTAGGAATATCTTTGGATGATGAAGCAACAGCAGAATCATCAGATATCAAAGATGGAAGTTCCTCAATGATTTTGTTTTCCAATGAGATTGCTTGAGAATTAGAATCTGCAGATGAATGTTTAGAAATTTTAAAATTTATGAACAAAGATTCATAATCATAAACCCATGAAGGAGCTGAACCTGCATCAGTTATGTTAAGCTCGTGCCAATCAATGTTAAATGACTCAATTATTTGTCTAGTTCTTTTATTATAAACTCGATATGCAACCTTATTAGCAGCATATCCCACAAAGTAACATTCATCAGCCTTTTCAGAAAATTTTAAAGATGATTCAGTTGTATTCAACAAAGTGCAACAACAACCAAAGGCTTTAAAATATTTAACTTTGGGTTTGTGTTTATAAAATATTTCATATGGAGTCTTATTTAATCTTTTGTTGATTAAAACAAGATTCTGAACATAACATGCAGTATTTACTGCTTCAGCCCAAAGAACAAAGGTAATTTGGCAGCAGATATCATTGTTCTAGCAGCTTCAATCAATGTTCTATTCCTTCTTTCTGCAACTCCATTCTGTTGTGGTGTGCCAGCAGCACTAAATTGTCTAGCAATTCCCTTTGATTCACAAAACTCATTCAGAGTTTGATTGCAAAACTCTGTTCCATTGTCACTTCAGATGCATTTTACCTTTTTCTCTGTCTGATTCTCCACCAAAGTAATGAACTTGATCAAAAGGTATGGAGTTTCATCCTTATATGCTAAGAAAAACACCCAAGTAAATCTAGAAAAGTCATCAGTAACAACCAGACAGTAAGATCTTCGACCCAAACTTAAAACACTTACTGGACCAAAAAGATCCATGTGTAAGAGTTGTAAGATTGATTCGATTGAGTTGTGTGCAATTGGTTTGTGTGGAAGTTTATGTTGTTTACCTTTTGAACATGACAAACAATGTTCATTTAATTGAAATTCTTTTTCAGGTAAACCAATAACATGATTTCCACGTACAAGTTTATTCATGTTTTTAAGATTGACATGTCCTAATCGACGATGCCATAACATGGAATCATTCTCCGAGGCTTTGGATAGTAAGCAAGAAGCTGTTACCAAAGAATTAGAACAATGCATATCAAGAAGATATGTGTCATTGTCTCTCGGAGTCCTCATCAAAATCCATTCATCTGGAACAACAAAACCCGGTTTTAAGATTTTGAAAGTCTATGGCATGTAGATAGCCGTTGTTCAAGACATATGACTGGGAACTTATCATTACTACATGATGTTCAGTCATGTAACGGAGGAAGAGTGATTTTCGTGGGAGACAAAGGAGGACGTATGAAATCGTTGTTTGCTTAATGATTTTTGTCGAAAAGAACAATTGTTTGCCAAATGATTTGTGTTTCCACACTGATAACATCTCTTTTGTTGTGTGTGGAAAACAAACTGTGGATGACAATTATGAAAATTGTCATAAAAACCAAAGTCAGATTGACTCTTTGGTTTAAAATTCTTCACAGTCTCTCGAATTTTTGCCTCATTTGATAATTGCAAGTTCATCTTTTGTAGATTCGAGGAAATAGATGAATTATGACCACTTTTGATTTGAGATTTGGCAGTTGTGACTTTTGGAATTGGTGGTGCTGGAATAGGACCAGTCTTAGATTCTGCTGGAGTAGGACCAGACTTTGAATTTGCTGGAGGTGGACCAGGCTTAGATATACGAATTGGTGCTGGAGAAGGATTAGGCTTGGATATTCGGATTGGTGCTGGAGAAGGACCAGGCTTTTGAATTTTCAGATTGAATGCAGAAGAATCATTCACTTGCAAATCTGGGCTACAAATATCTTGATTCACAAGGTTAGCATTATAATGAAGTTTATTTTAAAGAATCGAGAATTCGTTTCTTTAAAAATATGCTCTTCATTTTCAATTAAACCTTTAGAAACAAATCTACTTTTAAAATCTTTTTCAATTTTTTCTTTCTAATTTGCCCTTTGATTTGCATTCAAATTATATTTACTATTTAATTTAATCTCATTCAAATCAACCACCTTTTCATTTCCAGACAAAGTTTGTTTACAAGCAGATCGTAAATCATTTACATTCTTATTTTTCAAACTGTCACTCTCATTTTTTCCCTCACTATCACTCTCCCATTCTTCAACCAACCCATCCTCCTTCAATTTATCTGCACAAAAATTTTCAGTTGATTGTTTAGGTTTTGTTATTATAATAGGATCAATAGATAGATTTACTTTGACTGAAGGTTTTAAGTCTTGAGATGGAGAGAAACCAATCCCATAGACCATATCAGAATCATAAATGACATCAGATGAAGGTAAACATGAATAATCATGATTAATTGGAGGAGCAATGTTTGAAAATCCAACACTGCATTTTCCTCCTTTAATCTTCTGTGTCATTTGTGACTTGATTATTCCTTCAACCATTGTTGATGAAATTTCAAATTTCTCAACAGTCAATTTAGCCGTGGCTAGTTCACTGTTAAGTCTATTAATTTCTAAAGCGAGTTCATTGTTTCTATTTGTCAAATCATTATTTGTACATTCTTTATCATGAAGATTTAGTTGTAAATTATATATTGTTTTATTTAAACCTTCAAGTTTTTCTTTAAAAATCTTTTCATTTGACTTGTGTTTTCGAGCTTGATACTGGAGTTTTTCAACTTCCATTATCAGGCTCTCATTGTGAACTCTATATCTTTGAACTTTCTCAACACATGAATTTTTGCACAAACCATCATATACCTTGGGTTCAGAAGTTTCCCCTTCTGTTTCCTCAACCTTCTTAACCACGAATGCTTTCATTTCAGTAGCTTGTTCTTCCACTGGAGCAACGTCAACAGTCTTTGGATTATTACATTGGCTTTTGACTGGAGGCTCGACAGTGTACTCTTCAATCACAATCCTTTGCTCAGCAACCTTCTCAACCTGATCTTTCTTCACAACTGTCTCTTTTTCTTCTTCAATCTTCTCCTTTAATTCTTCAACTTTCTTATTCTCTTGTTCAACTTTCACTTTCTCTACTTCAACTTTCTCCTTTTCTTCTTCAACTTCAGCAAACAAACCTTCCAACAAATCATCAGACACAAACTCAGCAAACAGATTTTCTTCTTCTTCTGGTTCATGAACAATCTTTGCAATGAATGCAGTAGACAATGTTAGATCAAGGGCTTCCATTTGGTCTGACCAGTCATATTCAGCATTGGTTTGAGAAACAAATGCTTTAGAACCACCCGAAGTGCTAGCTTTGTCTTTCTTTGGCTCAATCTCCACAGTCACCATCTTCTTAGAGCCTTCAGTTTGACCAGTCTTTGGTTCAGTACATTCTCTGGCGAAATGACCTGGTTTCTCACAGTTGTAACACCTCAGGTTAGACTTGTCGAAACCGATTTTGCTAGAGTTGTTAACACTAAACATTTTTCTCCCAGTTCGTCTAGCGAAATTCTTCGCCCTGTAAACTACCATGGCCATTTGATACTTGATGTCATTTTCTTCAACATCATCAGGATTGACTTGTTGAAGATCATCAACCAAGACATTAGGAGCAGTGAGTCTTCCAGCCATAAAAGCTTCATAACTCGACATGAAAGTGGTGAAAAGGGCAAGATGCTCCTCAGCAATCTGGACAGTCTGCTTTGATGGATTAGTGGTAGCAACATAAGCATGTTGACCACTATGAGAATCTTGAGATTTAGGGACTTGTTGATGGATGATGGGGGAATAGTGTTGAGCAGCTGGAATATGAACTTGATGGTTTACTGCCGGTTGCATATAAGAAGATGCTGCACCTCCAGATTGTTATTGCTGACACATTTGTGTATAACTGACATAGTAATTCGGATTACTAGCCATCTTTGCATAGAGAGCAGTTCCTTCAGCACCCAGAGAACTGAGATGATTAGCAGCTCGCTGCTTATCGTCCATCGCATAAGACTTGATAGTTGAAATGAGATCAGTCAACTGAAGAGTATACAAGTCTTTGGTTCTCTTGATCAATGTACAGTTGTTATTCCAACTGTATGGAAGTGAATTTAGCAGCTTCTTGTTCACAGTGATGTGTTCCAGAGTAATACCCGCACTCTTCATTTTCGTTACCAGTCTAACAAACCTGGCAATCTGAGCTTCCAACTCTTCACCAACTATATGATTGAACATGTTGAATTCTTGATTCAACATATCCTTTTTGCTTTCCCTCATATCTTTGTTGCCCATGATCTGAGTTTCAAGAGCATCCCATAACACCTTTGCACCTCTGAACTCTTGAAACTTTTGTGAAATCTCAGTAGTCAATGCCATAGTGATGGCAGCATAAGCTTTATCATCCAGTTCCAACCTCTTAATGTCATCTTCATCCCACAAGTGTTCAGGTTTCTGTACCATTTCTCCTTTATCATTTTTGTACAACAGAATGTAAGGACCATACTGAATAGACCTCCACATCTTAGGTTCCATGTAGATAACATGATTCTCAAATCGGAAAGCCCAATCAGCATAATCGTCTTCACAGAGAAGTCTCGGTGGCTTGTTACCAGTACCAATTTTCGTGTCTAGATGAAGTGAAGCAGTAAGATGCTTTAAATTCAGAGTTGTTGAAGCCATGTTGATCAGAAAGTCAGAATCAGAATTTTCATGCGACAGAAACAATTGTGCGAAACCTGCTTTCACGCGGCCAACCTTTTCGCGCGAGAATATTGATTCGTGCGAAATTTCCTATTTACCTTTTCACGCGAAATCACATAAAAAGGTGAAATAACTGTCTGAGCGAAAACACACTTTTTCGCACGCGAAAATTCACAGTTCAAGCGAAAATCTTCCAATTTCGTGCAGAATCAAATCTTCAACAGTTTGTTCAAGCGAGAATTACCTCCAAATCACTGAATATGTCTGATTATACTCATTTTAATCCAATTTTAATGAATTTAGTTTAATTTTAAGCTTATTTATGATTAAAATTCAACTAAAGTCCACTAATTCAGTCCAAATCAGTCCAAATTCTCACAATTCGAGCAGCATAACATCACAATATCTGAATCTCAAGTGATCAATGATAAATGTCTTAAAAAATGAGTAGAAAACAATCCAAATCTTCTCCAAATCGTGGTTCTAGAGCCTAATGCTCTGATACCAATTGTAAAACCTTGAAATCTCCCAGAAAGAACAATAAACACACGATCTCAATCTTGTGAATGCGGAATGTAAACAAGATTGGAGTGAAAGAAGATTGAATTGATCACAAAATGATTCTTTGATTGAATAACACAACCTAGAACAGGTCTTGTGCGATTTCGCATAGCACAGATATGATAAATGAACAAAAGCTTTTTTACAAAATGAAAACGAAACTATTTATACTAAAACATCAGTTCTCGCGCGACAGGCATTTTGCGCGGATCAATCTGTCGCGCGGCTTCAATCTCTCGCGTGGAGTCTTTCTCGCGTGAGATCTGCTTTTCGCGTGGAAAACTTCTTCGCGTGACAGCTTCTTATCGCTGGAACTGGCTTTCGCATAGGCCGTTATCAGATCTTGACTTCGTTCAATCTTCAGATGTTTTGCCGAGCCTTGATTAGTCTTCTACAGTGAAGGAAGGTGTGACCTCGGACTGAGTGGGAGCCCATGATTCCACTCTAGCCCTTTTGGTTTGAACTGGAGGAGCTTGTTCAATCAGAGTAGATTGAACAAGGGTTCGTTTGGGACGTCTCTAGTAAGTGATTTTGATGGGTAGAGAAGGTGTGGGGACATTTGTGGTGGAGGTTGCTGGTGTGGGTTCATCACTTGTTGGGATAACAGGGATGTCACCAGGAGCTATGCGCTCAGTCATCTCTGGAGGTAATGGAGTGTACCTTCCAGTGAAGTTGATGGACATCTTCTTCAATGTTTTGAAGATGGTAGGTCACACTTGCGGAACAGTAAGAGCAACTACACAGACAAGCTTGCTCGGTTCCAGCTCACAGTTGATTATGTGTTGAATAAATCTAGGATACATAAAGAATGTATCCCTTCTCAGATTGCCGATTAGGTTGGTCAACACAAATCGTGAGTAGTTGAAGCGTAGACCTCTCACCAACCCATGAACTAGGCATCCCAGTTCATATGGGATTTGATCCCATCCCCCTGACTTGTTGGATAGGCAGTGCAGAACAATGTGCAGCAGGAATTTCCAATGATAAGAGAAGTTAAACTTGTAGACGGTTGACCTGCTCACATCCCCACCATATCCCATTAGGATGTAGGTGCTATCCACGTCTTCTTTGGGGAATTCAGTAGGAGCCCCATCATCATGAAGCTCGAGATGCTCCCTGATGAGTTGTTCAGTGATGATCAACTCCTGTCCGCAAATACGTGTTCTCAAGACGTGAACCCCATTGAGAACATCAGCTTGACCTTTACTCCAAAAATCAGTCATGTGGTTGGAGTAGACGTTGGGGTTAACAGTAAGCGCCGTGAGATAGGTGGATTCAGTAAGAAAGGCGATGATTTGGGTAAAGTCAGCATCTCTTGACGAATCAAGTAATGCGACTTGGTTGTGCTGAGGGTTTAGCGCCATTATAGAGAAAGTAAGCTTGAATTTGGGTGAAATTGCAGGTTTGACAGTGAAGGGAATAGTTAGGGCAGTAAATTGGTGAAAGAAGATGAATTTGATCAGTCTGGATTATTTAAAGGGATGAATTGTGGTAGTGGCGGTAATAGGGTAACTGTTTTGGGGTTACCGTGGGTGGTATGGTGGTTTACGGCGGAGAAATGACAGTGGCGACAAGGGATAATTTTAAATAATCTGACCATCATAAGCAAAATCTTTACCTTTTACAGAGTGGGCCCAAAAGATATCCGTTACGTAGTAGAATCTTTACTTCCGAATGTAAAACATTTCCGAAGGTAATTGTCTTCCGAAGGCAATTTCTCTTCCGAAGCAAGGCATTGCTTCTGAAGGTAAAATTGTCTTTCTGAATGGAGAGTTATACAAGCTTCGGAAGTAGATCTGATGTAAAATCAATCGCTTCTTCCGAGACCAAAAACTCTTCCGAGAAGAAAATTTCCATTGAGGAATTTGGCTTCGAAAGATATTCAAGAATATCTTCCGAGAGTTAATTCCTCTTCGGAAGGAATTTACACTTGAAATAATTTAAAGATATTTTGTAACAGGGCTTAAATTGTATTGACACAAGACATTACACGTTTAAAAAAAGCTTTTCAAAAGAGATAGTTAATCAATGTTTATCATCCCAGTAGCTGATATGAGATACTTAAATCTTTGTTCATCAAATGCCTTTGTGAACAAATCAGCATATTGTTCATTTGAGTCAACTTTGATTAACTTTATCAGATGTTTCTCATGAATATCTCTAATGAAATGATACCTGATATCAATGTGCTTTGTCTTGGAGTGCTTCACCGGATTCTCGGTAATGGAGATAGCACTGTTGTTGTCAATATGGATAGGAGTAGTCATGAAGTTGAATCCATAGTCTAACATCTGATTTTGAATCCATAGCAGTTGAGCACAACAGCTAGCAGCAGCAATGTATTCAGCTTCAGCAGTTGATGTAGAGACACAGGATTGTTTCTTGTATTGCCATGAGATAATCCTTCCACCAAGAAATTGACATCATCCTGATGTTGATTTCTTGTCAATGTTGCAGTCACCATAGTCACTGTCAGAGTATCCATAGAGATTGAAATCACTATTTCTTGGATACCAGAGTCCTAGTTTAGGTGCTCCTTTGAGGTATCTGAGGATTCTCTTTGCAGCAGCTAGGTGAGACACCTTGGGAGCAGCCTGATATCTTGCACAAATGCATGTGGCAAACATGATATCTGGTCTACTAGCAGTGAGATACATCAGAGAACTAATGATTGCTCTATACTGATGTTGATTAGTATCCTCCCCCTCAAGGTCAGGGCAAAGATTATGGTTTCTGGGTATGGGTGTCTTGGCTGGTTTATAGTCCTTCATTTCAAATCTATCTAAGATGTCTGAGACATACTTAGATTGACTTATGAAGAACCCTTCCTTCATCGGTTTCACCTGAATTCCAAGGAAAAAGTCCATTTTTCCCATGGAACTCATTTCAAATTTCTGCTTCATAATGCTCTCAAAGTCCTTGCACATTTGGTCATTTGAAGAACCAAATATGATGTCATCAACATAGACTTGTACAAGCAAAATGTCTTCTCCAGACTTCCTAATGAAGAGAGTCTTGTCAATGGTACCTCTAGTGTATCCATTCTTCAGGAGAAACTGAGACAAGGTCTCATACCACAGCCTAGGTACTTGGTGCAGCCCATATAAAGCTTTATCCAGTTTGCACACATAGTTGGGGTGCTGTGGGTCTTCAAATCGTGGAGGTTGACATACATAGATTTCCCTATCTATATCCCCATATAGAAATGCACACTTGACATCTAGTTGGTAGACTGTGAAGTTCTTGGATGCAGCATAAGCAAGGAAGATTCTAACTGCCTCAAGTCTTGCAACAGGTGCAAAGACATCAGTATAATCAATTCCTTCCTCCAGGTGTACCCTTGAACTACTAGTCTTGCCTTGTTCTTGATAATCAAGCCTCTATCATCTTTCTTGTTTCTGAACACCCATTTAGTGCCTATGGGTACTTGACCAGATGGTAGTGGGCATAGATTCCAGACCTTTTGTCTTCTGAATTGAAGCAGCTCCTCCTGCATCGATTCAACCCAACTACTATCCTTTAAGGCATCTTCCACCTTCTTAGGTTTCATCTGAGACAAGAAGCATGAGTACAAGCAGACATTCCCATGATGGGTTTGTCCTCTTGTTCTCACACCCTCAGAGACATTCCCTATGATGTTCTCAGTTGGATGAGTGTTGTGAATTTTAAGGCGAGGAATCACTTCCAGTTGCAGAGATAAGTCTAGGTTGGACATATTCTGATCAGGAACTGGATCACTCTGTCCAACTGCTGTTTCAAAATCATTCAATGAGGATTGATTTAATGATTGAGAAATATCATCAATGGTTGGTTGTGAAGTAGTATTAACAGTTGCCTTTTCCTTCAGAATACTGCTTCCCTCAACCTGGTGTTGTAATGGATCACCTGAAGAACTTTGAGGTTGATCAAGTGATTCACTTATTGAAGCTTCACTATTCCTGGAGATAGTTACACTATCAGATCTGTGAATGGTTGAAGCTTGTTGCCTTTCAGCTCTTGGAGAATTTGGAAGAGGTCTGGGAAGCTCAAATAGTTGATCTGCATCAGCATCACCTTGAGCACCTATTCCAGCTGAAACATTCTCACAAGATTGTTTAGAATAGTTTGGAAATAATTCTAAATCAAAGATATAATCAGGTCCATTCCCCCTAACACAAGGAGTGTGCTCATTAACAACTATATTGGATAACTCCTCAAATTGTTGATTCTTGATGTTGTATACTCTATAAGCTTTGGAGCTAGAAGAGTATCCAACAAAGATAGCATCATCCGACTTCTCAGCAAACTTTGCTAAGTTGTCCTTTGTGTTAAGTATGGTACACCTGCAGCCAAAGGACCTTAGAAAGCCAATGAACGGTGGCCTCTTGTTCCATAACTCATAAGGGGTTTTTCCATGGGGCTTAACTACAAGAACACTGTTCTGCACATAGCATGCAGTACTGACTGCCTCTGCCCAGAATGTTAGAGGTAGTTTTGAATCAGCTAACATGGTCCGAGCAGCCTCAATAAGTGTCCTATTCCTCCTCTCAGCAACACCGTTTTATTGAGGAGTTCTGGGAGCACTATATTGTCTGGCAATCCCTTTTGAGTCACAGAATGAGTCAAGAACAAAGTTCTTAAACTCAGTCCCTTGATCACTTCTAATAATCTTAACCTTGTGATCAATTTGATTTTCTATTTTAAGAATAAAAGATTTTAAAGTTTCAGCAGTTTCATCTTTACTTCTTAAAAAGAATACCCATGTAAATCTTGTAAAATCATCAACTATCACAAGGCAATATGATTTCCTTCCAATGGTCATTATACTTGTGGGACCAAAGTGATCCATGTGCAATAAGTGCAATGGAGTAGTGATAGAGTTAACACATTTGGATTTATGAGATGACCTGTGTTGTTTCCCTTTCAGGCATGCAACACAGTTATCTTTGCAGAAAAATTCCTTTTTAGGCAAACCATGTACCAAGTTATTTTTAGCCAATTTATTCATTGTTTTAAAATTCACATGACACATGCGTTTATGCCATAGTGTTGACTAATCACTATCAGCTTTGGAAAGAAAGCATGATACTTCACCCATAGGAGAAGCATTGTTCATATTCAGCTTGTACATATCCCCTTTCCTGAGAGATCTAAGAAGCACCAATTCCGGAGGAATTGTCATCCCTGGTTTGAGGATAATGCACTCATGTTCTGTGAAAAGCATCTGATGCTTCTGGTCACAGAATTGAGAAACACTTAACAGATTGTGTTCAAGCTGCTTGACAAAGTGAACTTTGTCAATGGTTATTCTGCCATTGGATATACTTCCTCTGCCAGAAATATATCCTCCGGCCTCACCTCCAAATTGGACAGGCCCTCCATCAAAGTTCTGGAATTGTTGAAGGAGAGATCTGTTCCCTGTCATGTGCATGGAGCATCCACTATCTACAATCCAGACATTGTTGTTCTTGTCAAATGGATGTCCCTGCACATAAGATGAGATGGTTAGTTTTGTTTGGAAGCCCAAGCCTTGCTGGTCTTGGGCTCTTCCAAAGATAGTGACATAATTGAACCAAAATATATGCATTGGGGTTCAATAGAGGTCGTTGAAGAAGAGGTTTGGGCTGCAGCATCTTCCTTGATCTTCCAATCCATCCATTGGTTGATCTTTGAGATGAGCTTGTTGAAGCTTTTGCAGCATGGTCTTCTTCCGAAGCTTCTTTCTTTTCGGAAAAAGCCTTCACCACCTTTTCTTCCGAAGTAGTCTTCTTCTGAGATGGTTTCAAGGGAGCCTTCTTGTTCTTCCGAACCTTAGAAGCTTTGGCTTCCGAAGCCATTTTCCCTTCGGAAGAAATACTTTCTTCCAAAAGAAACTTGGCTTCCGAGACCAACTTTCCCTTCTTCATCATTTGGACCGTTTGAAATGGTCCAACTGAGAAACCTTCTCTAACTCCTTTTTTTCTAACATTATTTGCATAATGTGTGCTTGCTGGATTGTAGTAACAATCTTTAGCCATGTGGTTGTGCAGACCACACATTATGCATGCAATGCTAGCCTTCTGGGAACTTGCAGGTTGCTGTTTCTTGGATTTCTTCTTTTCATCAGCAACTTTTCCTTTCAACTTCTGATCCTTCGGTAGGACAGTGGTGCTGGTACTGCATTCTTTTCCTGAATCAAAAGTACCTACCACTTGGAATCCGGTAGAAATGAAGACACCCTTTGGCTTAGGGTCAATCTTAAGCTTGGACTCTGCAACCTTCTTGGCAGTCCTTCTAGCAG
The DNA here is from genome assembly GCA_024085815.1 of Flaveria linearis. Taxonomy (NCBI): domain Eukaryota; kingdom Viridiplantae; phylum Streptophyta; class Magnoliopsida; order Asterales; family Asteraceae; genus Flaveria; species Flaveria linearis. The sequence continues at coordinate 33,003,767 of CM044003.1, read as the reverse complement.
CTTTAGCTCTGCTTCTTCTTGCCTTGGTGGTTAGGATTTGGTCTTCACAGGTGGAGATGAGTGTATCCTCCTGTTTCTCCCCTGTGGTGGCCACTATTTTTGCCTCCTCCACTAGTTCCAATGGAGAAGGGTCAGCAGTTGGAACCTCTTGCTCTTTAGTACCACATCTAGGTAGTCTAATAGACTCATAAGAGTGTGGTAGAGCTATTTCATTGGTTCCCAACCCTTTTTTGTTTTGATAAAACATTTTGGAATGAGAGGATGATGCAAGAATAGTTTGGAAGTTTTGCTCAGCAATAGCTTGCTGAGTGGCCTGAGCCTCAGCAGTGACCAACTGTGCTTGAACTTCAGATAGTTTGGATATCAGATCTTTAATTTGAGTCTTATAGTTGGTCTTTTCATGTTTTAAAAGAGGCACAGTTTTCTCTAATTCTTCAATTTTCTTTTGATAGTCAGATTCAGCTCTTTTAAAATCAGATTTTAACACATTTAAAGACTCAGCCTCAAATCTGATTTCCAAAATGTAATCTTTATAGAGTTTAACTTTAGCAATACAGGCAGCAGTACAAAGATGTTCATATACCTGATCATCATCCATTCCGGCCATGAGTGCTTGAGCGGGAGTCACATCCTGTACCATCAAGCTCTAGTCAACTTCTTGAGCTACTGCAGCTGTTTCAGTTGACTTCTCTTCATGCTTTGAAGCAGTGGGATGTGTGGAGGCCTGTGGGGTTCCTGGGTTGTTCTTGGGAGCCTTGTATTCCCTAGTAAAGTGACCTAGTTGGTTGCAGTTGTAACACTTTGCTTTGCTCTTATCAAACCCAAACTTGCTGTTGGCTGGGTTTTGAGGGAATTGCCTTCCAGTTCTCTTGAAGAACTTCTTCGCTCTATAAGTTAAAAGAGCCATCTGTTGGACAATGTCCACATACTCCACATCATCTGGATTGAAGCACTCAAGATCATCAAAGCAATATTGAAAATCACCAGAGTGTCCACTTCCAGAGACAATGGCACAACTATCCTGAAAGGAATTGTGTTGAACCTTTTGAGACTTTAGAGTCTCAGGTAGAGTAATATAGGGTCCATTATGTGAGTTGTCAGGGTAACACAGCAACTGATGTTGTGGTTCTGTGATTTCCCTTTCAACCACATGAAGGGCTGAACTCAGTTGGTTATTGGAGTGACCAGAGGAGTTCTGCATGTTCATCTCCATCTGGAATGCACTTAGGATACCATACAACTCTGTGAGAGTAAGAGTCTTAAGGTCCGAAGTTCTCTTGATTACAACACAATAGTGTGTCCATAGTTTAGGAAGGGAAGACATGAACTTCCTAACTATGTCTCTATTCTTAAGAGCTACTCCAATATCCACCAGAGTATTTACTATCTCAACATACCTGAAGTATTGTAGAGTCAAGGTCTCACCAGCCTTGAAAGTAAAGTTCTAAAACTGCTGCTTCAAGAGATCCTTCTTGTTCTCTTGGGTTTCCTTGGATCCTTCATACATAAGCTTCAATGCATCCCATAAATCTTTGGCTGTCTTGCACTTCTTGAAGCCTCTGTAGATGGAATTGGGGAGAGCAGTTTGGAGAGAAGTCATAGCCCTTTGATCTAGCTCTATTCTCTTCCTATCTTCTTCTGAGTAATCATCAACATCTTTTGGAATGATGCGATTACCAGTAGCAGAAGTAGTGCTTGGTATGAAGGGACCATTGACAATGGAGTCCCACATCCTTGAGTCTTGACACTTGATGAAGCCTTCCATTCTAGTGCACCATGTGTCAAAGTCTTCAGGGGTGATCAGTGGGGACTTGGTCATGGTACCGGTTTCCATATCAGCCTTGGAGAGAGCGGCCATTTGAGTGAGTGGTTTGTAGTGAGGAGTGAAAAACAGGTTAATTTGGATGGTAAGATCTCACAATCAAGAGCCTGGAGCTCTGATACCAATTGCAGGATCGTGTGATGGTCACTCAACAGAAGATTTTCTCTCAAACTCATCTTGAACAACACTCAGCAAGAGTCTATGAAGAGTTGATCACAATATAACAAGTAACAAGCAGTAAATAAACATAGAATGAAAATTTTCAAGGTACTTTTATATATTGTTTCTCAACTCAAAGGATTACAAGACTCTTGGACTCTAATCGCTTACTTAATGAGTTACAAGGAGAAGATATATATAATACTACCTACAGCCGGATATACTTTGATACCAGCTGGAAACCTCTAACCAAACATCTATACTACAAGACTCTAGGTGAGGTCTTTCAGACATTTTGCCTAAGAGTTGGTAGTCAGGACATGTCCCTGACTTACCTTTTGTCACCAACCGAAGTTAGTAACATGTACTATCATAAAAAGATGAACAGTAGAATAAAGTATGGTCAACAACATGGCTCTTTAGGAAGATGCCATGCTGTATCAGAGGTCTGCAGCGGACTGTCAGGGACCATACTTATATCTACTGGACATAGCAATGTCTTCCGAAGGATAAAAATGCTTCAGAAGAATAACTTCTTCCGAAGCCACTTATACTTCGGAAGACTGCTTCTTCCGAGGCTTGGAGTCTTCTTTGTCTTCGGAAGCAGACTTTGCCTTCAGCTCTTTCTTCAGACTTTGTCTTTGGAAGTCTTCAGACTTTGTCTTCAGCTCTTTCATCAGACTTTGTCTTCGGAAGCTTTCAGACTTTGTCTTCAGTTCTTTCTTCAGACTTTGTCTTCGGAAGTCTTCAGACTTTGTCTTCGGAAGACTTCAGACTTTTTCTTTAGCTCTTTCATCAGACTTTGTCTTCAGAAGCTTTTAGACTTTGTCTTCAGCTCTTGGCTTCAGCTGTTGTCTTCAGCTGTTGACTTCAGCTGTTGTCTTCAGCTGTTGACTTCAGCTGTTGTCTTCAGCTGTTGACTTCAGCTGTTGTTTCAGCTGTTGACTTCAGCTGTTGTCTTTAGCTGTTGACTTCAGCTGTTGTTCTTCAGACTCTCGGAAGATCTCATGCTTGGCTTAGGAAGCCTTTGAATGTAGCACCAAGATGACTATGTGAAGTGGCTTTGGTTGCACCAGCCTCATTATGACCCAACAGATTATATAACATGTTAGTGTAGTAATCATAGATTTAAGTGGCATCAAAACATCAAATAAGCATTAAATCATCAAAACATTGCTTAAACACATCAAACTAAATTTTTTGAATTTTAACAGATTCATAGGGCCAACTTCGAATAGTCATATCTCCCTCATAGCAAATCTTTTTTTTGATGATTCTTTTTTCAAAATTACATTCAAAGTCTTATCTTTCCAACCATATGAAGTACGTCTTCTAACTCATTGATTTGACCCATCAAACAGCTCACGTAAGTTTAGTACATGAATCTGTCCAAAGCTATCAAAACCCTAAATTTTTGCAACATTCCAATATTTTCATGAATATAATGTAAAGCAAAGATTTTGATTATAAAATGAGTAATATAAATATATTTTAAACAAAAATAATTTTAACTTTAATGATTCTTATGATTATCTATCAACTTGAATCATGTTTCTAGTAAAATTCTCATATTTTCAATTGTAACCCTATATTTACAACTTGTTTATTCTCATCCTTACTAAACTTATATTTACACTTGTTTCATATACTTTATAAACATACCAAACACGCCTTTGACTTGGTCTAGTATATATCTAGAATCGTTTCATCCGCATGTAGTTATATGGCAAGTAAAAGGTTCTGGCTAAGGAAAGACGAGGTACTTAAGTGATGAAAATCTACTAACTCTTTACTTGTAAGGACCCGTTCCCGGAGGCCTCACAGTTGGACAATCATCGCGTCATTTCATATATAATACATAATTCATAAAATATGCAGCAGAAATAAGTAATCAAAAACCATTCATTTCATTGATAAATACTGTTGTTAAGCAATACAATATTGTTGAATTACAAAAGCCTCGTTTAATTGCATTACAAAACAATAATATTATTATGCACGAATGGATGCCAGTCTTGCCCTGCCGAGTAGCCTCCCCGTGTGTCATCCTCAGCAAAATTACCTGGCAACTGAAAATGCATAAAAATAAGCGTTGTTGAGTGAGTTCTAGTTCTAAAGTATTGAAATACTTTATAAAGTTTATATATATGAAAATACTCATTCTTAACAAAATACTTTCTTTACTTTTGTACATAAGCATTCATCGTACATACAACAAGGTATAATCTTATTCATCATTCATTATTGCACGTATTCGTTCGTTTCATACTTTATCATTATCCTTCACTGTTTCTAGATCCTGTCAAACTTTACCCCCATCATGGCGTGAAGCCACCATTCCGGGCACAAAGCCACATCATTTCCTAACAAAAAGCCACATCATTCCCTGGCACAAAGCCATATCATATCCGGAGTAAAGTGACAAGGAACCTGTTTCGTACTATGGATCAATCACCAGGACTGATCCCCCTGTGTGTGAACCCTCATGGGTTAGCCAAAATCATACGCTATAATACACACATTTGAGCTAACAACTCTCAATGAGTTGTAATCCTCCTTTCATTCTGCTTGCAAGACTTTTCTTTCATTCGTTCTTTATGTTACACTTTCATTATCATTAATCTTTTCACTTTCTTTAATGATAATATTTTACGTTTACAATCATAAACACACCACGTAAAGTCACACATCAATATATATAAGGAACATAAGAACAGAGAATAACCATGCATAGAATAAGCACATTTAAGCGTTAAGTCAAACTAGGTCAAAACCCTAAAATTTTGATTTTCCAAATTTTCAGAAAAAAAAATTTTGAAGTGTTTGGGCGCTTTGACACTATGCAGGCGCATGAGGCCTGTTTAGGCATTTCAACACTATTCGGGCGCATGGACATTATACTTAGGTGTTTTCTGCTATGATCCCCGCCCTCGTAGATATTCGTAATGAGGGATCCGGTTCTAACACCGAGAGTGTTCTTACCCAATTTTACAACTAGGCCCTTCATTCGCTCAGAATTAATCTGATCCTCTTTAAGCGCTTTGTCCTGAAACTCCTTGACCTTTCATCATATCAGCAGTCATAACCAACTGATAAGCCTTCACCTGAATCGGCTTGGGTCTCTCCTTTCGGCTAAGGGCATCGGCCACAACATTGGCCTTACCCAGATGGTAATGGAACTCATAATCATTATCCTTGATGAGCTCTAACCATCTCCTCTGTCTCATGTTGAGATCCTTTTGCTCGAAGAAGTACTTCAAGCTCTTGTGGTCGGTAAGAATGGTGCACTTCATCCCGTATAAGTAGTGCCTCCAAATCTTCAACGCGAAGACCATCACTGCAAGCTCTAAGTCATGAGTAGAGTAGTTGGCTTTATGGGTTTTCAGTTGTCAAGATGCGTAGGCTATTACCCTTCCATGTTGCATCAACACACACCCCAGTCCCGAATAAGAAGCATCCGAATATATCACTAAGTCTTCACTCCCTTCTGGTAATGTCAAGACAGGAGCTCGAGTTAATTTTGCCTTTAGCTCTTCAAAAGCATCCTCCTATTTCAGACCCCACTCAAACTTTATATCTTTGCGGGTCGATTTGATCAAAGGTGAGGCTATCTTGGAAAACTCTTGGATGAATCTCCTGTAATAACCCGCCAAACCCAAGAAACTACGGATCTCGGATGGCGTCTTTGGAGACTTCCATTGCATCACTGCCTCAACCTTTGTCTGGTCCACCATGATTCCTTTAGCATTAACAACATAACCCAAAAACTGAACCTCACATAACCAAAAAGCACACTTAGAAAATTTAGCATACAACTTCTCTTTTCTAAGTGTCCCTAACACCACGCATATATGGCCGGCATGTTCTTCGTCACTTCTTGAATAAATCAAGATATTATCAATTAACACAATCATTGATTTATCTAGCATTGGCCGACATACTCAGTTCATCAGATCCATAAGGCAGCTGGCGCGTTAGTTAGATCGAAAGACATGACGTGAAACTCGTAGTGTCCATAACGCATGCGAAAAGCTATCTTAGGAATATCCCGTTCCTTCACCTTTAGTTGATGGTAGCCGGATCGAAGATCTATCCTTAAGAACCAACTGGCACCTTGGAGCTGATCAAACAAGTCATCAATCCTCGGTAACGGATACCGATTCTTCACCGTCAACTTATTTAGCTCTCGGTAGTCGATGCACATCCGCATACTACCATCTTTCTTCTTTACGAATAAGACCGGAGCACCCCATGGAGAGATACTTGGTCGAATGAACCCTTATCCATCAGCTCCTACAGTTGAGCCATTAGTTCTTTCATCTCTGTCAGAGCTAATCGATACGGTGCCTTGACAACGGGTTGAGCACCGGATATCAGATCAATCTGAAACTCAATCTCACGATCCGGCGGCACACCTAGCAAGCTTCTGGGAACATGTCCGGAAAGTCACGCACAACCAGCACATCAGACAATTATGGTATTGACGCATCCACATCTTTCACATAGGCCAGGTAGGCACTGCATCCACGTCTCCTGTACTTCCCTACCACCGCCATCGAAATCCCCTTTGGAATCGTAGTGACGCGATCACCGTAGACTGTCACCGAACTCCCATCGGGCGCAATTAATCAAATCATCTTCTTGCGACACACGATTTTTGTCTCATAGGTTGCTAACCAATCCATCCCTAGTACTACATCAAATCCGCCTAGGGACATCACATGTAAATTAGCAGAAAACCTATGGCCTTCTAGTTCTATGGCACAATCCTCTATCATATTAGTAATTCTAGTAGACTTACCTATCTGTTTCTACGTCAAAAGTTTCATCGATACTTCTACTACTAACAAGCAGCTTAGCATAGAAAGTAGTAGAAATAAAACTCTTCCTAGCACCAGAATCAAATAACATAGAGGCACAAGTTTGGTTTACTAGAAACATACCTGACACAACATCAGGGTCTACTCTGGCCTCCTCTGTGGTCATCGTGAAGGCTCTAGCACTTACCCTCTGTCCTCCTTCCTCCGGCTTCTTCTTCATTCCAGAACCCTCGGCCCGTGGCTTCTTGCAATCCCTGCTCACATGGCCTTCCTTGCCATAATTATAACACTGTATTGCCCTACACATCTTCGCCACATGACCGGGCTTTCCACACTTGAAGCACACATTCACTCCCCAGTTGCATTCATCAGTATGCTCCCTCCCACATCTGCCACACTTTTTCATCCTTGAGCTTGATGACACCACCCTACGGTCATCCACCTTCATCCTTTTTGTTGTTTGGAGTGAAACCACCACGTCCAAACCTTTTCCCACTCTAGTTCTTGTCACCACCACCTGTCTTCTTCACCTCAACTACCACCACCTCTTGCTCATTGTATAACCTCCCAGCCAGATCCACTACCGACCTGAAAGTGCTTGGTCGGGCAGTAATCAAATGCCTACGAATATCAGCTAGTAATCCCTGTACATACTTTTTAATCTTCCTCGACACTGGCATCACATGATCTGGTACCAGCTTCGCCATCTCATTAAACTTAGTGGTGTATTGCTGGTGGGTCATGGTTCCCGCCTTAAGTTATAGGAACTCTCTCTCTATCTTGTCGAGTTCCCGGTGAGGACAAAATTCCTCGATCACCAGCTTCTTCAACTCTCCCCATCTCATCCTCCTAATGGCACTGATGCCCTCAGGTTGGACAATATTGTCCCAACAACACAGAGCCGAGTCAACAAATGAGTGAGTGGGAAACTTCACCGTCTGATCCTCCCTGCAGTCACTAATCTCCAATACTGCCTCCATCTCTCTCACCCAGTGGTGAGCAGCAGCAGCATTGCCATTTCCATCAAACGTTAGGGGCTTGCACCACTAAAATGCCCTATAATTACAGCCCCATGCTGTTTCCTGCACTGCTTCTTCCTCCTCTTCCACACTCGAGACAACCGTCTCGGTCTCCGATCATTCTCTTTCCTCTCTCTCTCTGTGGTCCTTCTCCTTTTTTTCTTCTCATCTCCCTTATCACCTTAATAACTTCAGTCACCATAGACGGTAGAATCATCTACATGACTTGGTGCACTTCCTCTACTACTGCCTCTTTCACCGAGGCCCTTAAGTTTGCACTCTCATCACCACCTTCCTGGTGATGCATCTCGGGCCCTTCACGGGCCCTCTCAGTAGTCTTAGCCCTATTCCTTGTAACACGTGGTTCAGCACCACGTCCACCATGTACTCCACCCCTAGAGGCCTTAGACGATCTACCTCTAGCCATTCTCTAATCTCTATAAGATTCAAATACTAACACAGTCATTCAAGATAATAGCCTAGTTTATGTTGAGTCTAGTAAGTCCCTAATTACAGTGGCCAGTTGTGATTAGCCACTTACTTTACCCTTCACACCCTAAGCATTTCTTATCCTGACTACATTAGTATCTAAATCTACTATGAGCACATAATCAAATAGCACACGCATATAACTTCAATTGACGTTAGGAAAAGAAATACCAGATGGCACGTAGCTACTCGGGCTGGCATCCCTTTCCTTTAGTCCTATTCTCAGTTTAAGATTAGGTTTTGAAAATATTTTACCTAATTCACTTAAACTTTAGCTCTGATACCAACTTGCAAGGCTCATTCCCGGAGACCTCACAGTTGGACAATCATCACATCATTTCATATATAATACATAATTCGTAAAATAAGCAGCAGCAATAAGTTATCAAAAACCATTCATTTCATTGATAAATACTGTTGTTAAGCAATATAATATTGTTAAATTACAAAAGCCTTGTTTATTACAAAACAACAATATTATTATGCATGAATGGATGCTAGTCTTATCCTGTCGAGTAGCCTCCCCGTGTGCCATCCTCAGCAAAATTACCTGCCAACTGAAAATACATAAAACAAGGTATAACCTTATTCATCATTCATTATGAAAATACTCTGTATTAACAAAATATTTTCTTTACTTTCGTACGTGAGCATTCATCGTACATACAACAAGGTATAACCTTATTCATCATTCATTATCTCATGTATTCATTCGTTTCGCACTTTATCATTATCTTTTACTGTCTCTAGATCCTGTCAAACTTTACCCCCATCATGGCCCGAAGCCACTATTCCGGGCACAAAGCCACATCATTTCCTAGCACAAAGCCACATCATTCCCTGGCACAAAGCCATATCATATCCGGGGTAAAGTGACAAGGATCCCGTTTCGTACTATTGATCAATCACCAATACTGATCCCCCTATGTGTGAACCATCATGGGTTAGCCAAAATCACAAGCTATAATACACACAGTTGAGCTAACAACTCTCAATGAGTTGTGATCCTCCTTTCATTCGGCTTGCAAGACTTTTCTTTCATTCGTTCTTTATGTTCCACTTTCATTATCATTAATTTTTTCACTTTCTTTAATGATAATACTTTACGTTTACGATCATAAACACGCCACGTAAAGTCACACATCAATATATATAAGGAACATAAGAACAGAGAATAAACATGCATAGAATAAGCACATTTAGCCTTAAGTCAAACGAGGGTCAAAACCCTAAAATTTTGATTTTCCAAATTTTCAGAAAAAAAACTTTTAAGTGTTTGGGCGCTTTGACACTATGCAGGCGCATGAGGCTTGTTTAGGCATTTCAACACTATTCGGCCACATGGATATTATACTTAGGTATTTTCTGCCTAACTTTAGGTGCTTTTACTGTTCAGGAGCATGACTTAGGTATTTTCTGCCTAACTTTAGGTGCTTTTACTGTTCAGGAGCATGAGCCTTTACTTAGGAGCCTGAGTACAAAGTTGGGCGCATGAACACTATTAGGGCGCATGAACACTATTGGGGCGCATGACCCCAACACTTAGGCGTCTGGACAAAATCTTAGGCGCATGAACCACTGTTCAGACGCATGAGATGTACTTAATCATTCTAAGGTAATATTTTGGGCGCATGAGGTACTGTTTCGGCGTATCAACCCTACTTAGACTTTTTAAGTAAATTTTCCAGGCGCATGAGCCCTATTTGGGCGCATGACCTCACTTAAAGATTTTCTAAGGCAATTTCTTAGGCGTATGGGCACTGTTTGGGCGCATGACCACCTACATACATGTTTCTAAGTTATTTTTCCATCCCAAACATCATCTTAGCCTATTCTAAGCTTGTTACCACCATTCTAAACATCAATAAAGTATTAACAACCATAAAACATCCAAACTCACACACATATACATACGGTTACATACATAACATTTATAAAAAGGTTTTACATGCATTTTCAGCCCCGAAAACTTTTAAAATCATATAAAAACCAGGGTCTAGAAACTCAGCTAGACTGCTTCCAAGCTCAACTCCTTCAAACTCAAACTCTCAAAGGCTTCTAACACCTAAACATATCAAAAACACCCAACCGAGCACATATACACACATAAGAACATGTAGAACTCGGTTTTATGGTCAAAACCCATAAAAACCGAACCAAATTTACAGGAATTACTTACCTTAGGCCAAAGCAGCTGCTTTCACTCTCTAAAAACTGAAGAAATTTGCTCTTCTTCTTCTTCTTCTCTTTCAGTCGACAAAAGCAGAATATGGAGGCTGTTATGGGCGGCCATGCTTAAAGTAATAATAAAATATTTGACTTTCTACTTATTTACACTAAGCCCCTCCACTTTGGCCTTTTTTTATTTCTTTCAAGATACTTTATTTTCTTTTTTCTCATTTCTTTTCTTTTCTTTTAATTGATAAAATTTCCGGGTGTTACATTACTGGGAATCCTTTTATTGGATGTGCTACTCTATGATGATACATATCTAGTATATGACAACCATTATTGAACTTTTTATAATAACAATCCCTCAATTATTCATAAGTACAATAAACTAATTAAATAATCTTATTTAGTGCAATCCTCATTCCAAGTTACTACAAGTTGCAAGATCAGCCCACCTACTTTACAAGGCGAGTTCATAGCCCCCTTTTCTTTTATATTTTGGGGTGGAAACATGCTTATAATATCAAACTGGGAATTCAAATTATGAAGTCAAAACTAGTCTTTTGCAAACTCAATGACAACTTTCTTATACTAGTGAAACTAAACTGGTTATATATGTTGCTATATTCTATGACACCTTTACTACAAAGTCCCTTTATATTTCTAAAATCTACACAACCATCAACTTTGGGAAAAGCACATAGATAGATCATTGGACCGACAAGCCTATTCGATACTCGAGTTGATGCATGCTAATCAATACCAAGCGTCCTTTGATTCAGCTATACTTTTTTACTTGGAAGGAGTTGCATGTTTAGAAACTACATACTAGACAAACATACTATTATTCTGACCTCTTATGTCATGGGGTTAGACAGGAGGGTATTCGATCGCTAGGGTTGCTTGTGGACTCATGTATAATAGTTTATTTACTTGTATTTAAAAAACTGTTTATTAGTTTGTACATTGTTATCTACTATATGTATACTTCTAAACCTATGTTCTCATCAATTTTTTAGTTTACATATTTAGCATGTTTTCAGGTAATGGAAATTAAGTTCATTGCTTTTCTCACGTTACGTTTCAAGGATAATATTTAGTTGGACCTAATTAAACTTTAAATAAAATGAAAACTTATTTGGTTGTTTAGCTTATTTATTTTTAGAATTGGATGTAATTAACTATATATTTGGTTTTTAATAAGTAATTTCCTTTAGTAGTCTTTATCCTTGTGTTATGGTTCAATTTCATCGCACCTTGGTGTTTCCGCTTTAGCCGGGGTGTGATATTACAACACTTTAACATAAGTTGCAATCTTTAAAAGGCTTTCTAGTGCTCTTTTCATGAAAACTGTTAGTCTATACAACCAAGCAAAATGAATCATAATATTTTAATAATCAAAACATTTAGCAACATAGAAAACAAATCGCAATATTTTAAAAGATGTTAGTTTTGTTACTGTAGGCGTATCATTTGCTTTTGCCTCAATTAGAAGTTTATGGCTGCCATGTGGGAATTGTCTTTACACTAAATCAAGTATAACTTTAAAGATATGATCAATAGAAATAAACTTATATCGCTTACATGAAGTCTCTGGTTAGAATCAAGTCGGAAATCACGCAGTGAAAGTTGAATCTAGTCGGAGAAGAACGATCTTTTGAATAAAATGCTAGGCCCTAACCTGAGTCCATCACATCCTGATCCCAAATTGAGAGAGCATATATTGGAGGGATCCGAAACCACGAGTTAATGTAACTCCATAGCGTTGTAGCGTAATAACACGATATAAAAAGGTGGTCCACTAAATCATCAAACTGTTTACAAAGCGGACATAATTGGGACCCACATAAATATTTCTTTTTACGAGAGCTTGCGTAGTAGGAATTCGATCCAACTCGGAATGCCAAGCAAAATCGTTAACCTCTTGAGGTACCAACTCACCCAGGACAAGATAAGGATTGAGGAGGAAGTCATGAATTGTTGAGAAGCCTTCTTAGGGACTTAACTGAAAAAACCGCCTGATCATCACCATGCCACATCCACGTTCCATTTTGGTTGGTGATAAGATTTCTCAAGTTGACATTTTGCTTTAAAAGGATGTTATTGACCTGCTAATATTACTCCAAACACTTGCGTAATTGCCTTTTGCTAGAATGAACAGATCATGTCTACTGGACTGATGAAGGCATGCAATAACCCATCTCCATAGAGCATGAGCTTCGGGATGGTTGGGATTTGGATCTAAAAAGCCATCACCACTTTAATAAAAGGCTCAAGTTTAGACTTTTCAATGAGCCTAAATAATGTAGACCGAAAAACAAGATAACCAATTGAACCTATTTATTCACAAAAAATGCTGGGAATAATTCTTCTAACTATCATTGTTAAAGGCTATATTAGAAAGGTTGATGCAACCAAAGCAATCAAAGAGCTTTCAGCATGCATGCATTGATGTACAAGGTAAAAGTTACTTCTGAAGTTTTACACTTTTCATAGAAAAATATTCTAAGTGTAAAATCTTCCAAAGTCAAAGACCAAATCTTTCAAAGCCAAATATGAAGTCTTCCGAAGCTTCAAAGACACAGTCTTCCTAAGCCAATGAAGTGAAGACTGATTTCTTCTGAAGACAGAGAAGACATGATTTCTCTGATCAACTTTTGCATAAAGCTGACCCATTTTCCGCTGCAACTCTGAAGACTCACCAACTTGTATAAATTGGTGAAAAGGTCCATGCTTTCGCAACTGTAGATTAAGACTTAGAGTCTGTAAATTTCTACTTTGTATCTTTTATTCTTTTGCTAATATATTAGGATGTGAGCTATGGCATGTTATAGGCATAATGTCAAAAGGTAATTTGTCTTTTGACTGTACATTGATCTTGTTGTCTAGATTAGTGTTTCCAGCTGGCTTTCAAAGTATAGCCGGCTGTAGGATGTAGTATAAAGTATCTCAGGTTCTTGTATTTTATCTTATGCTTTGTAAAACTTGTAATAGAACTAGAGAGCAATATATAACATTCTTGGAAAACAAACTTATCTTGTTCTTGTTCTTTGATTCTGTCTTATTACTTGTGTTCTTAGTATCTTCTATATAAACATGGTTCTCTATTTGATCTGTTAAGTGTTTTAGCACTCTCCTCCTTGTGAAAACTATTATGTGACCATCCTTTTACCGATCCTGCATGTTGATTTGCAAAAATACCAATAATCAGGAAATTCACACAATAACACATACTTGTGATAGGGAGAAAAATGATTTTTTATAAATTTCAAAAGTGTCCATCCCCTAATGTTTACATGAATATAAAATGCAAGCCAAAATTTAAATGTTTCTCAAAACATAAACAGACCAAAAACTGGGTTATAAACAAAGTCTAACAAAAACTAAAAATAAAATAAAAATTAAAAACTCATAGAATAAGCCATTTTTGGGTCAGAACAACAACCCAGACCGCCTGCGACGTTTCTAGAAGCGTGCTCTCAATCCAACGGTCGTTTTGGTTGTTCGCACGTCCAAAATAGAGTCTTTTAGCCCTAGTTATGGCTATTTCAATGAAGCCCCCTTGGACAAATGATCTTGAGCCTCGAAATACAAGATAGTTTGCTCCTCCACACTTGGGACTGCACTACTAACCCAAGCCCTCCTATCCTCTTTCTTTGCACACACCTTAATTCAACTCATCAATTTTCTTGTATTTTCCTTGCTCCTACCAAACAAAATAATTATGCCTAATTTTTCAAGATTTTCGATGATGTTTTGAGGAGCTTTATATAATGAAAAGAATATATTGGTAAGCTATCCATAACGAATCTAATGAGAGTTGAGGAACTTCCAATGGATAGATGTTTTGCCTTCCTTAATTAATGATAATCTAGATTCAAATTTTTAGATAATAGTCGCCTAGTATTTTGCTAAGTTCATATTGGCACCAACTAATAAGTCAAGATAACAGAAAGGAAATTCACCTTGCTTACACTTTATATTTATAGCCATATCCTCCACTTCAGCCCTTGGCAGGTTAATACCAAACATATTGCATTTGTATGAGTTGATTTCCAGGCCAGAAGCCAAATAGAAATGACACAGCATCCTAGAGGTGACATTATTAGCAACGACTTTTAACAACTACACTTAAGGGTGACACGTTTAGGGGTGACAAGTCACCACTATTAAGTTATGATCCGGGTTTCAACACCAACGTAAAATCTGGTTGTTGATCAAAGTCTAAATCCGACAGATAGCGTTTTATCGTATTATAAACTATTAGCGGGAAAATATGTTAGCAAAGTATTTCCCTCGCTATTATGCAATTCTTAGCCTCACCCTCAACCTAACTAGCTGACCTCTCCTTTCCCTCTCGGTTACCAGGCGACCACCATCCCCACCATCGATTGCTTACACCATCAATCGGATCACCCACTCGCAGTTACCATTGTCACGGCATCCATCCCTCGATCATCGACCCCAACAGCTGCGACCACGATCTTAGCCTCGTAAAAGTCACAACCAACATTAGGTTTTTTAGCTAGTTTTTGTCATTTCAATTTGGTTCTTGGTTTTTTCTAGTCTATTAGCAATTGATTTAGGTTTACTTGCATTTACTTTTCCTGCTAGATTTTGTTGCTAATAGGTGAAATGACCTCCCAATCAATTTTTGTACTCTAGCTTTGTGAAGGTATGTTTTGAGATCTTGAATTGACTAATCGAATGCTTGTTTGTTTGCTATATTTATCAAAAAATTATTTGATAATACCTTTTAGTTATGTTATTAGGTAAAAAATATGTTAGTTAAAATTTGATTAAATGTTATTTAGTTGTGTTATTAGGTAAACATGTGTTGGTTAAAGTTTGATTAGATGTTAATAGTCTTTAGTAATTAGGTGTTAATTTAGGTGCTTAGTTTGTTGAAATTGTTTAGTATCTAGTTTAACTTGGTTTAATTTTTATGCTTTGACAAAGAGAATGCTTGTTTGTTGCTATATTTGTTGAAAATTGATTTGATAATATCTTTTAGTTGTGTTATTAGGTAAAAAAATATGTTGGTTGAAGTTTAATTAGATGTTATTTAGTTGTGTTATTAGGTAAAACTGTGTTGGTTGTAGTTTAATTAGATGTTGTTTTTAGTTGTGTTATTTTGTTAATCGGATTCAAGAAAACAATAGATCAAACTTTCAATAAATATATGATCAATTAAGAAATTCAATATCTAAGATCTTATCTCTTAGAGATCAAGCAAACATTTTGATTCGTAAATTTGTTTAACATGATAATGAGAAGAACTAAAGATTAGCCTCCATATCCATAGAGTGTTCGTCCTACTCCAAAAATATCTTTAGAACCCATTTAGTTTCTTTAATGTCTATACCTTCTAGAACCCACACGTGCGCGCCATTACTCAAAGGTGTGAATACATACACTAAGTATTAATTTTAATAACTAGTAATATTTTAAGAACTCTACAATGTATTTATATCTAGTGTTTGAATATGATGCATAAAACAGTTGACTCGTGTCGTGAATCAAATCACAAAAGTTTGAAAACCAGTCTATTTCAATGGTGCGTTACTTTTTTCTAAAACATATTTTGATCAAAACACATTAACCAATCGACCGGGAGGTGTCATTCACATATGTTTGAATTAGGTAGAGATTAAGATAAATGAACAATAAACATGAAAACATATGCTCTAACAATGAGAGGAGCCGCGGGAGCAATGTTGCATATTATAACATGTAAGAATATAATCAACATAAACTTTTTGAGATAATCCTAATGTCCTATTTGGTCGATCTCGATATATTATAATGTCAATCACATAAGAGGCTTCCTCGATATCTTTCATTCTCTTGATGCATGTTTAAACCTATATTGGTTATAACCTTTTGCAAGAAAACATGCTTTTTATCATTAGATATCTCCATTTGGATCCATCTTGGGTTATAAAAAGGAGACGTAAATGGAAAACATATTTGCTAGATCCATTTAAGTTAAGGCGTTACATATATCTAGAAAGTTAGGATGTGAGATTTAGACTATTATCAAGACGATCATAAAGTTGACACGACTTATGATAAGTTAAATGATACTTTGCTTAATTTTGATGTTGTTAGTTGGCATTTTACCTCTAAATGCTCAGCCAAATGCCAATTAGGTTGGGTTTGCATAGTTCATGATTGTCCTCTTTGATATCCTATGGTTTCCTCATGAACTTCCTCTTTTGAGTCCTTTTTATCACATTACTTGAATGTTCATTGTCTTGTTTTTTACGTTGATTGGCGATTTGATGAGATCTTTTCGATCTAAAAATGGGGTCTTTGGATGGTTAAGCATTTGTGGATGTTAGGGAGTGAACTTTCACCAATAGGGATGATGATTAATAGTGGTGGGAAAACTAAGGCGAATACAACTAAAGTAGACAACTTGGGATAGCAAAACAAACACAAATCATTTTCTAAATTGCCTAATCCCTACCAACTACGTCAGAAATTAACGTGAGAGGTAGTGTGTATGTATGTGTTTGTGTGTATAAATAACTTTTTTCACATGAGAAATCCCTAATTTAAAAATCATTCGAAAAGTTGGATTAAAAAAACATTATGCATTTTTTCAGCTTATGAAATCAATACCACTATTATGTAAATCAACATTACATCTACAAATTTCAAAATCTTAATACCACAATAACCTATCAAGGCATATATGATTGGGTGCACATTCACTAAGTCATTCCTTATAATCAAAACTTCATTTACCAATCCTTGGTCTATATGCAATAATGATACACACATACATACATGTTCAAAGGGGCAATGCACTAGTCAACATGGCAGATCGAGCTCAGGATCTTATTTGAAATAGGAAGATCTAGCCTCTTGAATTAGTCAAGTTCCACCAAGGCTTATATAACGTATAGTTTACCCATTGATACCAAATTTGAATAAAAGTTAAGACTGATGAATACACGTGTTCATTAAAAGATAATTTTGAGTTTTTTTTAGAATAAATTAACCTTACCAATATTTACACACGTCTACTAATTATTATCTCAAAGTCATCTTCCCTGAAATGATAACAGATAAATTAACTCATCATCATGTTGACAAGAAACTTAATGGTTGTAAATAAATAAGATCTTCACATAAAAGATAGTGACTGAACTAAATTTGCCTACGCAGTGCAACTGATTTATGTTGTGTAATCTGAACACATGGAATGCAAGGATTTGTGTAAACTTTGTTAAGTTCTATTTCAGTTTAGTTTGTGGTATTGTTGATTAAGTCTTCCGTTATGTATTTTGTGCATGATGATATAACAAATCATGCCTATGGATTGAGGTGTGACAGGGATGTTAGGTGAATGAGTTTAAAAGTTTAAACCATTCAGGGGATTAGGTGTTAGTGGGAGCATGGTACGTGTTTTAGGTACAGTTACAAACAATCGTTGGGTTTTTAAAGATCAAGACTGTAAAATTCTCTCCTGGTGATTGCTTATTGAATATGGAGAATGATAGTGATCCTTGGTGTATCTTTAGATCTGGTGGATTGTCCAAACCAGTTGAGACAGAGGATGAATCATTGGCGGACTAGCCATAACTAAGTTAGAGATCGAAGGAGCTTCAACCGATCGTTTTGGTGCTTGAAGATGAGGGTCCACTGCAACTAAGATATTTGAGGAAGTCTTAGCTTGTTCTTTAGGAACTAGAGGCTTGAAGACTTGTTTAAAGTATGCTGGAGTTACTGGATGACAAGGCTGTTTTGCACTTGGATTGGGCGGTGGGTGGCTTGAATTTATTACAAAGCTTTCAAGTAAGAGATTCTTGTGTTTGTGAAGGCTTTGGGCTTGAGCTCATGTTTAGTTTTCATTGATCAACTCTCCTATGTGTGTGTGTGTGTGTGTGTGTGTATCCATTTCATATATTATAATCTTTTTACTGAGCATAATAAAATAACCTAGTTGCAACTCGTAGATTTAGGTCACACTGACCGAATCACCTTAAATCCTTATGTCATTTTATTTTCTATTATGCGTGCTATTCGTCTGCATTTGTGTATTGGTTCCGTTGCGCCACTTGAAACGTAACAATAAATCACATTCAAGTTTTTGCATCTGAAATATTTGATGTTTAAAAGTAGTCTCACCATAGTTAATTTTCTAAACTTTTTTTATCATAGATCTTAACATTCGGTATACCCTATAGAAACACGAAGCCACAACGCGCGGGGAACATGTTTTACTTATGATATAAAAGGAAATCTAATCATTATCTATCTATATAATATGAAGTGTTAGCTATAGTATTATACAAATTTCTATGCATTATTTAGAATTCTTTTATTGCACAGGCTAGAATGATATGGATTTAGCATAAGGTACCAACCTTTGCTGGTACAATTCCTTCCCATGTCACAAGTGAGCTTCACCAGCAACTTCTTTGGTCATCTCTCCCGACGACTTGTTGAACACCACCACCTCCGCCTGAAGACAACTGAGAACCTCTACTATATCCCTTAAATCAAATCCCTTGCGAGGATCTGGTTGATTGTTGTTGTAGATGGCGACTGACGTGGTGGGATGACAAATAATGAGGGATCGGAGGTGTTGGAAATTAGGGAGACGAAATGATTTAATCGTCTTTACGGAGGGTGGGTAAAGACATGGCTTGAAGCATGAGTTGGTGTTGAAGATGAGTTGTAATAGTGATTTAAGAAGGGGGAACATAAATGGTGGCATGAACTTGAGGAATTGCATGAAAACGGCATTGGCGTATGATGGTCTCTGGTGGCGGTGGCGATGGTGGTAAACTGAAGTGTTTAAGAAAAATAAGAAGCGAAACAACCCATTTGAATCAAAGGATTTAAAATTGAAGTTAAGAAACTCTATTTTATGATGATATGGATGTTGATTTTTGGTTTGATGAGCTGGATTTTTCAGGTGAAGCTATGATGGTTTGGAGGATGAGAAAAAAATAATTTATGGATGTAAAATAGAATGTTGGGTTCCACAATATTAACTATGTTTAGAAGTAGTCACCATGGTTGCACTTTGCAGTTCTTATCTTGGTAAGTTAAGATGTAATTTTTACTATTACTATTATTGATAGGAAACGAAAATCATAAGCCAATCTCACATGCAACAGATCACACTAAGCAACATCTGCGTCTTTTTACCTTTTTTATTTTTTGGCACCGTAGCTTTTACGATTTGTTTTTATATTCACGTTTAAGTTACCGGCACAATGCGCGCGGGGTTTCAACTAGTTAATATAAATGAGAACCAAAATTTTATAAAAAGAAACCCCATATATTTATCTATAAAGATCTTAACTTTTATGATAGCGTAATAACCAGAACCATGATTAGTTTACACAACACCTAGGCGAGTCATGCGACACATATGTTTGCCTATGATTTCATTAAGGTGAATGACTAAAGCTCGACTGTAACATACATTTATAAAAAGTTTAGCAACAAGCAACCCTAATTTTAATAAAATTTAGTCTGCATGGGCCCATCCTGACCCGTTAAATAATAGCACTTAATTAAACCCACCATAACCCATGCAGGCCTACTATACTAAGAATCGAACTTGTAATTAATCAACTCTGCAAAACCCTAGAACGATTGCTTTCGAATTCTTAATTAGAACATATTGATCCAACATGTCTCCTATGTCCAAAGAATTAGTCACAATCACTGAGGTTCAAATCACCAATATGCGAATTGATGATGTTTTAGAATTCGATGAAGAAGAAGATGACGATGACGATGATGAAGATGTAGATGAAGAACAAGATTCTGCTTCTGTGGAGTTAGGTTTTATCAGTAAAAAGCCAGAGGATGAATGGTCGCATCCTCCTAGCAAAGCTGGAGGAACTCCTGTAAGTACATTCACATTCTCATTCATATCTTCTATACTATACTTGATTAATATTTGAATAATTTTTTATTATTTTTGAGATTTAGGTTTGGCTGAATCCAATCAAATTACCATCTGGTAAATCATGTCTATGTGACATCTGTGGGCAACCACTTCAGTTCTTGCTTCAGGTATTTTATCATACCCTCCACCTTTATTTTACTTCTCAAAATTTTCCAACTTTAACTTTTTTATTATAATTTTTTATTTAGTACATAGTGAATTGTGAGTTTTGAGTTGTGGCTTATTCTAGGATGCATTTTCTTATGATAGTTAGTCAGCTCATACCCGCTATATCTTTGTTTGGATTAAACACATCTTATGCTTATAAGCAGAAACAGAATATTGGTTTATGGAACTGTAAATAAAACCTGTAACCACCTAGAATAATCAGCACTCTTAAACTGCTTATTTCAAACTACTATAAACTTTTGTGATCTAAACCACACTTACCATACACAATATACAAAGACTTCAATAACAATAATCTTTCTAATAATTAATGATTTCAGATTCTCGCTCCTCGCTCTGAGGACAAATGGAATTCAACATACCAAAGAACCTTATTTGTATTCATGTGCACATCAATGTCATGCCTTCTTCAAGACCAACATGAACAACGGAAACACCACCCACAAAAGGCCTCCAGGAGGTATTCTAAATTCATTATTTCTAAAATGAGATTGACTGTCTCTTTATTAAAGCTACTTTTTTATCAAGTATTAAGGTCTTCCGTTGTCAACTTCCTTGTGACGATCTGTTTCACTCCAATGGCTCTGACAAGCCTTTAGGGACAGCAGGTAGAGAAATTTTGGTTTTCTGCAGACTGCAGTTCCATTTGGTTACCAAGACGAATACTTACATTTTTAGTTTCATTGTTTTTGTAGCTCCGCTTTGTAATTGGTGTGGTACCTGGAAAGGAGATAAAGTTTGTAGCAACTGCAAAAGAGCGCGTTACTGTTCAAAGACGCACCAGGTTGTTATCGTGCTGCAGTGTTACTTACTTCAGTTTGGTTATTGATTCCTGTTCTTTTTTTCTTTATTCAGGCCCTTCATTGGAGTTCAATTCATAAAACCCAATGTAGAACAAAAGAGCTTTTGCTTCAGCCACCTAATTCTTCAGAGGATATACCAAAAGGCTAGTTTTTTTTTTTTCCTTTTAGGGGTACATTCTTTCTTATATGTGTTATGGAACTATTAAGTGACTGGTTATTATGTGGTGAAGTGCTTATAATAATTGTCTGTGTAAATAATAATCCCTTTATTATCTGAAAGTTACAAACATTTTCTAAAATTTAGTGTTGCACATAGTAATTGCCCATTAATATGATTACAAAAAAGGCTGTTGCTCTTGATCTGGGTTGACAATTTCCCTTTCTTTGGCTTTAATGAAGCATTTTTCTTCAACACACAAGTCAAATGTTTTAATTTTTGTAGGATATGAGTAAATGGTGGTAATTTTGACCCATATACTTATGAATGGATTTGTTCAATCTTAAATGGATTGAATAAAACAATAGATAAAAGAGAAACTTGTTAAATGTGTTGAAAGTTGTTCAAATTCTTGTTTAATGCACACAAACTCTGTAGTTGTTTCATTCGGATATTTTGTTTGATCTTAAACCCATACTAAATTGACCTGCTATGACCTGTTACTCAACCCGACGGCCCGCCATCTTTCCACCTCTCTATAAGGAATACTGAAAACCTCATTGGTGGTATCTGTTCAAATTATTTATTCCAAACAGCTGCAAGCAATGATACCTGGCCAGAATTTGAGATAGACATGGAGCATGAATCTGAGTCCGACTCTGAAATATCAAACAGCAACGCATATGGAGATGCATTACGTAGTGATAATGAGGTATACACTGTTTCACTGAGTACTCTATTATGTCATATGGTTTACTTCTTACAAAATTCCATCTTTTTGGTTAAAGGATGAAGGTGATGCAGAGAGTTGGGCATATTTTACCCAAAGAATAGCCAGGCACCCAACACAGGTGTTAAGGTGATTGTTAAACCTTGTTTCAGTTTACATCTAGCTATGCATCAAAGATTTATATCCACTCATGTTGGTCATGTTCATGTTTTGAGAGTGAATATAATGTTTGGCCATCTAGTTTAATTAAAAGAGAGTTCTTTTTTATTGGCACAACATTACCAACATGATAGGATTTCAATCCTTGAAAGTTGAAACAACTATTAAAGTTACTCTAGTAGATAAAGAAAAAGATTTCACTCTTGATCATATGTCCGTTCAAAAGAAGTTATTATAGTTAAAAGAAAAAAAAATATTTATATTAAGTTTACCAACCCCAGACCCCGCTCTTGAGTGGGATATACTGGGTTTGTTTGTTTGTTTAGGTTTACCAACCTAATTGGGTTTATCCAAAACAATTTGTCCAACATTTTATTTTTTTCTTTATAAATAATTAGTGTCTCAAATATGATTACTTTTCTTTTTGTTTCAATAACTATCTGATTTTTTTAATAATGTGATCTAGGAGGTTTTATGCATTTCAATTACACTTTGTATGGCTTTCAACTTGTTTGATCCCTTGATTTTCTTTTTCCTGTTTGACCTATTAGGAATGAACCATAACCTGAATTGACTCACTAATAAGTAAATGTGTCAAAATTGCTTACTGTAATCGAATTACAACACTAAGTTCTGAAAATACCACCGTTTCGGAGCTAAGAGGTTACAAATATTCACGTCAATCGTAGAGAAGTGCAAGCATTAAGAATCATGAAATGAAAAGAAATTTTTTTTGTTAAGATGGATATAGACTAATGCTTAGATAATAGAAAATTGAGATCTCCCATGTGGGTTAATCTTTCTTTTATCACTGTTGTAGGTATTCTAATGATTCATCTTCTGAACCATTGTGGCCCATGTTAAGTGGTCGGCCATCAAAAGCTGATATACCTAAATGCAGTTCATGTGGCAGTGAAAGGGCTTTTGAATTTCAGGTTTTGTACTTCATTTTGTTTTCTTCGCATATGGCCTTTCGTAGATGTGGTAAATTTGACCCATTTGCTTATGAATGGGTCAATTTGGACCGTGTAATTATCTAAAAGGTGAACAGGTTGGAAATCATCTCAAAGTATATTTTCAATGCACACAATCTCTTTAAGTGTATTATTCCAACATTTTGATTATTGTCTTAGTAGTATTGTTTTACTTATCTTAATAAACGCTCGTTATTAGTAAGGTATTTATTTGACTATTTGATGTAACAAACTTTTATTCCATAACTAATTGATGAAATTCACCTGATATAATGTGGGCAACCCATTACCATGTCATATTTTTCTATCATTTGTAGTAGATCAATTTGTAACAGAATAAAAATTTGTTACCTCAAATAGTAAAAGAACATAAAAAGACCATTACATTTTGGTGGTAATAAACCCCTACGAAAAGTTTAAAAAACGTGCAAAAAGTGCCTATGGGTCAACCTAAGCCAACTTGACTGTTTTGACCCGTAGTAAAATATACCCCATTTCAACAAATTTATCGGGCCCTGTTTGGTTACCCACATATAGGTTTCGTACATTGAAGATTTCATATTAACATCCATGACACTATTGCAGATTATGCCACAGTTGCTTTACTATTTTGAAGTTAAAAATGATTGCAACTCACTTGATTGGGCAAGCATTGTTGTGTATACATGTGAAGCTTCATGTGATGGTAGTCACTCATATGAAGAAGAATTCCCTTGGGTTCAGCTCACGTCTCAATCAAGCTAACTCTCTCTTTTACTTGTAGATAAGATCATATTATCTCAATTCTATTTATATCTTAATTTACTTGTTGTGATGTATGCTTTCTTTTGCATCTATTATGCTATGATGAATTTAACTTTCCCTTTTTGTTATTGTGGAATTTCTATTTTGATCGGGGTTAGGCATTGTTTTTGTTTGTTCGATAAGCTTTTGCCGGACAAACAGACGGTTCATCGACCTATAAACGAACAAAAGATTCTTGTTTAGGTTCATTCATTTATTAAACGAACGAACGTAAATGAATATTCGTCGAATAATTCGTGGTTCATGAACGATTCGTTGAATATTTACAACTCTGGTTTTGATTTTTTTCCCCACACTTATGATAAATGATAATCTTATTTAAAATTGCATCTCGTTTTTATCTATTTTTTAGGGACAATCTGTTACCTACTAATATGATTTTACTTTGCTTATGCCAAAATTTAAAATCGGCATAAAACACTACCTCTAATGATGAAAATCCGAATAAATATTTTCAAAAGTCAAATGTTAATGAATATGTTATATTTCTATAAAATCATCACCAATAGTTTTTTTTTTTTTTTTGATGTTTTTAAGAAGAGAGAAAGTGATTTGGAGGGTTGAAGGTGTGAAGTAGAGAGGGAGGGGGAGGGGGGTTAATGGCTAAAAATATGATTTTTTTTTAGTATGTAAAGGGAGGTGGGGAGGTGACTTTTATAGATTGTAAGATCATGAATAATGATTAAGCTTATTATAGGGTATTTTTTTTGCAAATCAAAGCCAAATAAGGATATTTTTTGGGGAATTCTGTACACATCGTTCTTTTCTGGGCTAAACCGATTCAAACGGTCACGGTTAGGGCTCCCCGTGATCGTTCAGTCGGGTGTGAGACCTAACTGTCACGGTTAGGCCTCACCATGACAGTTAGAGCCCAGACTAATCTGGGGATCCGTTGCAATAATTGGGTATGCAATTAATGGGGAATTGATTAGGGTTTTGGGGGCTATATGTCATGGTTTGGCCAAACCGTGACATATTGCATATATTTTCTATATTTTTTTAATCATAACAGTTTGTTTTTATTTTAATTTTATCACACGTTTAACCTAGTCGTATCTCACAAGTTTGTGTTTTGTGTTTATTAATAATTTATCATATTACAAGTATTTATTTATTATTAATATGACGGTTTTGTGTTTAATTTGTTTACGAGTTTGTAAAAATCGATTGTCATTATACAGACATATTGTATATATTTTCTAAATTTGAGTAATCATACTAGTTTGTTTTTATTTTTATTTTATAACACGGTTAACCTAATCGTAACATACGAGTTTGTGTTTTGTGTTTATTATTAATTTATCATATTACAAGTAATTTTTGTGTTTAATTATTTATTAAACAAGTTGGTTTTTATTTTATTACATGGTTAACCTAATCGTAAAAATCGGTTGTTATCAAACATATACAATTAACATTATCAACATTACAAATATAAAACAAACAAACAAAGAAACACAACCAAACAAACACAACCAAATATACAAGCCATCATAACTGAAACTGCATATATATATACAACGAGTTTTTACATACAAAAAGAAATGAAATACAAACAAAATACCTATCTAATCCGTCATCTCAGGATCACTGCCTTGACCAGACCCGCCCGCGCTAGATGGGCCAGCACCGTCATGGCCTAACCGCCTCGGTGGCTCTGACAACAACGGCGTACCCGAGGCGGCATAGTCCGCGACCATATGCTGGATGGCCCAGTCCATCATATCCTGCAACCTCGTGCTCATATCCTCCAGCCTCGCGACCCTGGATCGCGTGTCCTGAAGCATATCAATAACGTGAGCAGGCAATCGCACGGCATGGTACACGTGCTGAGGATGCTGGGGCGGGTCCTGGTCGTGCGACGGAGGAATGGGCTGATCCTCCCCACCACCAAACGGCTCGTGGGCAGCCTGAACGTGGATCTCGGCCCCCGCCAACTCGGGTGGGTCCACCAACGGCTCGGGCACCATGCCACTAGCTCATGGTATCTACTAAGCAGGTGCCACGTGCCGTCTGGAAACCTCCGAACGATCCTCATTCCAGTGGCGGTGGTCCGGCCGGCCACGCGCACAAGAGTCGGAGGTAGCGGGAGCTGGGACATGGCATGTGCGTACCCCAGGCCCCGAGCGATCCGGGAAATGATGTTCCCGCCCACCAACGCCCCTCGTAATTGCCTGTAATAATAACTAGCAAAATAATCCATAAGGGCATGCGCGAGGTGGCAGTGTCGGTGTGTGAGTACACACCGAAAAAAGAAAAGGTCAGCGGCGTTGACCCTGTCGGTCCCCGCCCCACGACCAGCGATGGACGTGGCGATCAGTCTGTAACATCCAAAAGTTCAAAATTTATTTATTTAATTAAATTAGTGTTCAGTCGCATGCCATACGTGCGAATGAAGCTCAATCGCACGAATGACGGGCGTATGGGCTCAGTCGTACGATTGAGTCGTGCGAATAAGCCAGTCGTGCGATTGAGTATGTCAGCTAAAAATAGGCATGAAGGATAAGTAGGGCGGTTAAGGGTGTTAAAAGCATATTCTATCTGCTGTAACCTCACCCCCTTGCTCCTCTCGAACCCAAACACCCTATTCTTGCCCAAATTGATCAAACTAGCTCCGCTTTGGTAAGTTTTTGCTTGGTACGAATCGATTCTTGAATATGTTAAGCTGTGTATGTGGTTGAAATTGATCCAAAAACATGTTTTAAATCAGGGTTCTATTTAATCTTTCTGTTAAAGTTGAAAAGTGAGGGTTCAGATCCTAGTTTTGTGATATTTGATGAAATAAGGACCTGAAACGATTGTAAATGAAGTATATACGTTCTGTTGTGAATATTGTATAATCCAAATAGTTAAAACTCGAGTTTTTGGATCAAATATGTCAAGAACACAGCTGCTGATCCGTTTCAGGCGAATGAGCCCAGTCGCATGACCCATTCGTGCGACTGAGTCAATCGCATTGTCCAATCGTGCGACTGAAGTTCAGTCTCATGAACCAATCGCACGAATGGAGGTCATTCGCACAAACCCTGTTATAGCTCATTCGCACCTCTGTCGTATGGTCCATTCGTACGACTAAGCTCAGTCGCATGTTCAGTCGCACGAATGAGTCCAGTCGCATAGCCTTAGTCGTGTGAAGTGGTCAGCTAGGGGAAATTTGACTAAGTTAGGGTTATTATTTTAGATTTGCTTTGAGAAAGAGAAGTTTTAGCTGCCCTAGCATATTTGGATTGATAACCACTTGTTAGAAACATTAAGGTGAGTTCTAATTGCCCTTTTAATGTGATACTGTCATTTGACAATGTTGTTTTGACAAAATCGGGCACTGGCACGCATATAAATAAACAAAGATGTGAAAATGAGTTGAAAGTGGTAAATTGTGGTGAATGGCGAGGTGGAGGTTTGACCCACCAACTATAGACGGAGGTTTGACCCGTCAACGCCAATTATAGACGGAGGTTTGACCCGTCAACGCGCGAGGTGGAGGTTTGACCCACCAAACTATAGACGGAGGTTTGACCCGTCAACGCGCGAGGTGGAGGTTTGACCCACCAAATTAAAAGTGATAAAAAGATGTCTATAAATACCTTGTGGGTATTCGATATGCATATCAATACTGGGATAAATAAATGGACTGATGAATGTGTGTGTGAATTATTCGGTGTGGTAACAGTTGATGAATTATTGTTATTGAAATGTGGTGTAGGTTAGAACTCACCAGTTTATCTGATTTTGTGTTTGTTTTCTTATGCATGCCAGGTAATAATAGAGATGCTCGTGATGGTCCCCCACAGAGTTAGCTTCCAGTTATGGTGTATGATACTGGCCATAAATGTTGGGTTTTGGGAATGATGTATTTGAAGTTTAACAAAGTTTTGAAATGTCGGTTAAAGTCTTGTAAATATTATTAACGATGTAAACAGTTTTAATATATGTAAAATTCCGCTGCGTTTGTAGTCTCTGAGTTGTTATAATAACCCAACTAGTAGCACCCTCCTTATTATATTATTGTTATAAACTTGAGGGTGTTACAAGTTGGTATCAGAGCCTTGGTTAAAGAGTTTTGAACAATTCATTGTTTCAAACTTTAACTGAATATATGGGAAGTGCCAGTATCTACAGCCGGAAGTGGGGCGAAGTATTGTGTGGATGAGTACTTAATTGTTAGTGATAATTCAGTTAATTGTTGAATGAAGGTGATTGTTTAAATTAAAAGATTAGTATTATGTGTATGTTTGATTCTGTGGTTTAGATAGAGTTAGAAATAAACTGTGAAAGGATAATGAGAAGAGGCAGGATGGTGTGAATAAGTAAATAATTGATAACACCTGGCCAATGTTATGAGCAATTTACATTATATGCAGCATCCTGGCATCACTCATTATTTGATAATGGTTTATTTCTTATCGTAGATGGAGGAAACTGGTAATACAAACCCTAGACTCGAAGCTAGGATCTCAGGTGATGAACTTAAGGCGGCTATAGGTGATGAGGTCGCCCGATTGTTGCGTACTACCTTACCCGAAATGTTGAGTGACCTTAGGAAAGGTGGTGAATCATCTTCCCAACCAACTCCTTCACTTGTTATTGTTAAGCCTGTAGTGGAGAAACCAGTGTCATATAAACATTTTAAAGAATGTGACCCGCCTAAGTTTGAAGGCCAGAAGGATGTAGTAGTAACTTATAAATGGCTACGAGAGATGGAAGCAGCGTTTAAACTTAGTAGGTGTAAGGAAGACCAGAAGGTGGGCTTTGCAGTACATTCCTTTCAAGCAGAAGATTTATATTGGTGGGATACAGTAGAACAGGCCATGAGTGAGGCCGCTGTGAGTCAGATGACGTGGGAAACTTTTAAAGCACTAGTGATAGAAAAGTTCTGCCCAAAAGGCGAGATGGTCAGGATTGAGATTAAGTTTTTGCAGTTTCAAGCAGACGCTTTAAGTCACAAAGAGTATACTTCCAGATTTGAAGAAATGGCTCGTTTGGTACCTCATTTAGTAACTCCTGAGACAAAGAGGATTACTAGGTATGTTCAGGGATTACCTCCTAAGGTGAGAATGCTGGTCAAGTCAAATTCTCCTTCTACTTACCAAGCCACGGTGAATTTGGCTGCGGACATGTATGAGGAAGTCGCTGAGTGTGAGAAACCTGTGGCGAAAGAAGAAGTGGTTAGTCATCAGGAAACTTCACTGAGTTCTAGGCCTATGTATGGACAAGGTGGGCCACAGAAGAGAAAATTTAATGCTAGGGGTTTTGTAGGTCCCCCTCCTTGGTGTAATAGATGTGGGAAGTTCCATAGAGGGGAATGTAGATTGAATCACCCGGCATGTCGTAAATGCGGGAAGCCTGGACATTTCGTTTCCAGATGTCCAGAACTTCGGTGTTATGGATGTGGGGAGATGGGACATATGAAATCTGAATGTCCAAAGCTTAGACCTGGACTGATCCCTATTCGTGCCGTGGGAGGACCGAGTAAAGTCAGTACGAGTGGTAGTAGTGGTACTGCGGGGAGAGCATTTACAATGACCACGGAGGAGGCTAAGGCATTACCGGATGTTGTGTCGGGTACGTTTCTTGTTAATGATGTACCTGCTAGAGTTTTATTTGATTCGGGGGCTAATAGAAGTTTCATATCAATAAAATTTCATGCTTTAATAAAAGTTAGACCATCAAAGTTAGATGTTGCTTTTTCAGTAGAGACTGCCTCTAATGAATTCATAGTTAGAGAAGTAATAGACGATTGTTTTATTGAACTAGAAGGTGTAAAATTTCCTGCTAGGTTACATATGATGAAATTAGGAGGTTTTGATGTAGTATTGGGAATGGACTGGTTATCTACGTTTGAGGCTCAGATAATATGCAAAAGAAAGATGATTGTGTTGCGAGCACCAGATGGTAATTTGGTAACGGTTTTTGGCGATGATCATGATAGTGTGGTGAAAGTCATATCTATGATTAAGGCTGAGAAATTATTGAGTAGGGGTTGCGAGTCATTTTTGGCATATGTAGTTGATACCGCTAAGAAGACGAAGAAATTAGAAGATGTTCCAGTGGTGTGTTATTTCCCCATGTATTTCCTGAGGATCTACCGGGTATGCCTCCTGATAGAGAAATTGAGTTTAGAATTGACTTAGTACCTGAAGCAAAACCTGTCGCTAAAACCCCTTATAGACTTGCACCGGCTGAGCTGAAGGAACTTCTGAAGCAATTACAGGAATTATTAGACAAAGGTTTTATTTGACCAAGCACTTCGCCATGGGGTGCTCCTGTTTTGTTTGTAAAGAAGAAAGATGACAGTTTGAGGATGTGCATATATTACAGAGAACTAAACAAGCTGACTGTCAAGAATAAATACCCATTACCTCGTATAGACGATTTGTTTGATCAACTCCAAGGTGCTAATTGGTTCTCAAAGATAGATCTTAGATCCGGGTGTCATCAGTTGAAGGTAAGAGAGGAGGACATACCGAAGACAGCTTTTCGTACGCGATATGGGCATTATGAATTTTTGGTGATGTCGTTTGGGTTAACGAATGCTCCTGCTGCATTCATGGATCTGATGAACAGGGTATGTAGACCGATGTTGGATAAATCGGTGATTGTGTTTATAGATGATATTTTGATCTATTCTAAGAATGAAGGAGAGCATGCTTGTCACATTCGAGAAGTATTAGAAACCGTGAGAAAGAATAAGTTGTATGCAAAATTCTCGAAATGTGAATTTTGGTTAAGAGAAGTGCAATTTTTGGGCCATGTGGTAAATGCGGATGGAGTATTGGTGGATCCTGCGAAGATTGAGGCCGTGATGAATTGGGAGATTCCTAAAAGTCCTTCAGAAATTCGTAGTTTCTTACGACTGGCAGGATACTATAGGAGATTCATTCAGGATTTTGCTAAAATTGCTTCTCCATTGACGAAATTAACTCGAAAAGACGTTAAGTATGAATGGAATAAAGAACAGGAAATTGCTTTTCAGGAACTGAAGAATCGATTAACACAAGCTCCAGTATTGGTCATACCAGAAGGTGTAGATGATTTGGTGATATATTCTGATGCATCATATCAAGGAATGGGGTGTGTTTTGATGCAACGTAGGAGAGTTATTGCTTATGCTTCTAGACAGTTGAAGACCCATGAAGTTAATTACCCAACCCACGATTTAGAACTAGCAGCTGTAGTTTTTGCTCTTAAGATATGGCGACATTACTTATATGGAGTGAGATGTATCATCTTTACTGATCATAAGAGCCTGAAATACTTCTTTGAGCAAAAAGATTTGAATATGAGACAAAGGCGATGGTTGGAGTTAATCAAAGATTATGATTGTGAAATTTTGTATCACCCCGGGAAAGCAAATGTGGTTGCTGATGCATTTAGCAGAAAGGAGAAGTACGAACCGATTAAGGTTAAGGCGTATAAACTTGTGATTACTCCTGATTTTATGCAACAGCTGAAAGAAGCCCAATTGGAAGCATTAAAAGAAGAAAACATTAAGAAAGAAAGAATGGTTGGTCAAGAAAAATATTTAGAAGAAAATAGTCATCGTGTTAAAATCAGATTTGATCGAATGTGGGTTCCGTTGGCTTTACGCGATATGATACTAGATGAGGCTCACAAATCTAGGTATTCCATTCACCCAGGCATGACTAAGTGTATCAAGATTTATAGCATGATTATTGGTGGCCAGGGATGAAATTTAATGTGATGCAGTATGTAAATAAATGTTTGACTTGTGCCCAAGTAAAAGCTGAACATCAGAAACCTTATGGATTATTGCAGCCATTAGTTATTCCAGTTTGGAAGTGAGATGATCTGACTATGGATTTTATAACGAAGTTGCCCCGTACACCAAAAGGCTATGATACTATTTGGGTAGTGGTAGACCAGCTAACCAAGAATGCTTTATTTTTACCCATACGGGAAACTTATTCGGTGGAAAAGTTAGCTGATATCTTTACTAAAGAAATAGTTAGATTGCATGGAGTTCCGAAAAGTATCACGTCTGATAGAGATGCTAGATTTACTTCTAGGTATTGGAGAAAATTTCATGAAGCAATGGGAACTAGACTTTACTTTAGTACAGCCTATCATCCCAAGACAGACGGTCAAAGTGAAAGAACTATTCAGACATTGGAGGATATGCTATGGGCATGTAGTATAGATTTTGGAGGTAGCTGGGATAGTCATCTTCCTTTAGCTGAATTCACATACAACAACAGTTATCAAGCTACTCTTCAAATGTCTCCGTTTGAGATGTTGTATGGAAGAAAGTGCAGAACTCCACTTTATTGGGGAGATATGGGGCAACGTGAATTGGGGAATAGTGAAATAGTTGAAGAAATGATGTCAAAGTTTGAAGTAGTTAAAAATCGTATTAGAGAAGCGAAAAGCAGGCAGAAATCGTATGCAGATCGTAGAAGAAAACCATTGGAATTTAAAGTTGGGGATTTCGTTTTGTTGAAAGTTTCTCCCTGGAAAGGCATTATTCGATTTAGAAAGAGGGGCAAACTAAGTCCATGTTTTATTGGACCTTTTCGAATAATGGAGAAAGTAGGATACGTGGCGTATAAGTTGGACTTGCCAGAAGAATTAAGTGCTATCCATCCAACCTTTCACGTTTCTCAGTTACGAAAGTGTTTAGCTAATGAAACTCAATATGTACCATTAGATGATATTGAGGTTGATGAGAAGCTTAATTATGTTGAACAACCTGTGGCCATTATAGATCATAAGGAGAAGAAACTTAGAAATAAAAGCATTAGCTTAGTCCGGGTACAGTGGGCACATCGCCAAGGATCTGAATCAACCTGGGAACCAGAAGAAGAGATGAGACGAAACTACCCTCATTTGTTTTAGTCAGGTTTCGAGGACGAAACCCTAAAGAAGGTGGGTAGACTTGTAACATCCAAAAGTTCAAAATTTATTTATTTAATTAAAATTAGTGTTCAGTCGCATGCCATACGTGCGAATGAAGCTCAATCGCACGAATGACGGCCGTATGGGCTCAGTCGTACGATTGAGTCGTGCGAATAAGCCAGTCGTGCGATTGAGTATGTCGGCTAAAACAAGGCATGAAGGATAAGTAGGGCGGTTAAGGGTGTTAAAAGCAGATTCTATCTGCTGTAACCTCACCCCCTTGCTCCTCTCGAACCCAAACACCCTATTCTTGCCCAAATTGATCAAACTAGCTCCGTTTTGGTAAGTTTTTGCTTGGTACGGATCGATTCTTGAATATGTTAAGCTGTGTATGTGGTTGAAATTGATCCAAAAACATGTTTTAAATCAGGGTTCTGTTTAATCTTTCTGTTAAAGTTGAAAAGTGAGGGTTCAGATCCTAGTTTTGTGATATTTGATGAAATAAGGACCTGAAATGATTGTAAATGAAGTATATACGTTTTGTTGTGAATATGGTATAATCCAAATAGTTAAAACTCGAGTTTTTGGATCAAATATGTCAAGAACACAGCTGTTGATACGTTTCAGGCGAATGAGCCCAGTCGCATGACCCATTCGTGCGACTGAGTCAATTGCATTGTCCAATCGTGCGACTGAAGTTCAGTCGGATGAACCAATCGCACGAATGGAGGTCATTCGCACAAATCCTTTTATAGCTCATTCGCACCTCTGTCGTATGGTCCATTCGTACGACTAAGCTCAGTCGCATGTTCAGTCGCACGAATGAGTCCAGTCGCATAGCCTTAGTCGTGTAAAGTGGTCAGCTAGGGGAAATTTGACTAAGTTAGGGTTATTGTTTTAGATTTGCTTTGAGAAAGAGAAGTTTTATCTGCCCTAGCATATTTGGATTGATAACCACTTGTTGGAAACATTAAGGTGAGTCTAATTGCCCTTTTAATGTGTTACTGTCATTTGACAATGTTGTTTTCACAAAATCAGGCACTGGCATGCATATAAATAAACAAAGATGTGAAAATGAGTTGAAAGTGGTAAATTGTGGTGAATGGCGAGGTGGAGGTTTGACCCACCAACTATAGACGGAGGTTTGACCCGTCAACGCCAATTATAGACGGAGGTTTGACCCGTCAATGCGCGAGGTGGAGGTTTGACCCACCAAACTATAGACGGAGGTTTGACCCGTCAACGCGCGAGGTGGAGGTTTGACCCACCAAATTAAAAGTGATAAAAAGATGTCCACAAATACCTTGTGGGTATTCGATATGCATATCAATACTGGGATAAATAAATGGACTGATGAATGTGTGTGTGAATTATTCGGTGTGGTAACAGTTGATGAATTATTGTTATTGAAATGTGGTGTAGGTTAGAACTCACCAGTTTATCTGATTTTGTGTTTGTTTTCTTATGTATGCCAGGTAATAATAGAGATGCTCGTGATGGTCCCCTACAGAGTTAGCTTCCAGTTATGGTGTATGATACTGGCCATAAATGTTGGGTTTTGGGAATGATGTATTTGAAGTTTAACAAAGTTTTGAAATGTCGGTTAAAGTCTTGTAAATATTGTTAACGATGTAAACAGTTTTAATATATGTAAAATTCCGCTGTGTTTGTAGTCTCTGAGTTGTTATAATAACCCAACTAGTAGCACCCTCCTTATTATATTATTGTTATAAATTTGAGGGTGTTACACAGTCGGTGAATGTATCTATACAGAGGGTCTTGTATATGAGAGGACCTCGTATCACCACCGTATGGTCCGTCCCCGATCGCAGGCCACCGGACCTGATCCGAGTCGTCGGCCCCACGAATCAAGGCCGTGGTGTACATCGGCTGTCGGACCTCCACCTCCGTATAGAGGCCATTGATGACATCGAACCATTTAAGTGACATGCGGTGGAGGGACCCGAACAACCGGAAAGCAACCTCCGCGGGCGCACGACCATCCGCTATGTCATCCTCGTCCAGCTCCGCAAGTCCCTGCTCACGGGGACAGAATGAGAAGGTGCAATAGAACTCCACGGTGAGCTGTCGATGGGCAGGGTCGCCCATCCTAAACAGCTGCTACCACGGGCCGTACTCGCCGATGATCTCAAAAAATCGGTCGCGCTCTCCAACGAGCTGTAAGAACTCCTCTGACAAGACGGTCCCCGCTGCTAGCGCTCGTCCTCTCAGGGTCCGCTTGTACGGTGTAGTCCCCTGCTCGAACTGCAGTGTTGGACAGTCATCAATCCCGGGGATAAAAGCATCGTCGGCATCCATCTCTGCGAAAAAATACGCATTTATCATTATTTACAATGTTTATAAAATTAATGGTTGACGGTTAATTATTATTATTATATTATTGGTATTATTATTAATATTTCTATTATTATTATTATTATTATTATTATTATTATTATTATTATTATTACTACTACTACTATTATTATTATTATTATTATTTATTATTATTATTATTATTATTATTTCTATTAGTACTATTACTATTATTATTATTATTATATGTATACTATTATTATTATTGGTATTATTATTACTATTACTATTATTATTACTATTATTATTATTATTATTATTATTACTATTAGTATTATTACTATTATTATTATTATTATTATTATTATTATTATTATTATTACTACTACTACTACTACTACAACTATTATTATTATTTTATTATTATTATTTCTATTATTACTATTACTATTATTATTATTATTATTATGTATACTATTATTATTATTGGTATTATTATTACTATTACTATTATTATTATTTCTATTGTTATTATTTATATTATTATTATTTCTATTATTACTATTACTTATTATTATTATTATTATTATTATTATTATTATTATTATTATTACTATTATTATTATGTTTATTATTTCTATTATTATATTATTACTTATTATTATTATTGTTCTTATTATTATATTATTATTATTATTATTATTATTATTATTTATTATTTATTATTTCTAATAATAATAATAAACCGTCGACATACTACACTACACATACGGCAAAATCTATCAAATCTATAAGGGAAAACCTATCAAATCTATTTGGGAAAACCTATCAAATCTATGTTCACCTCTATGGTTTAAAGTTGTAAATTACGTACCAAAAACGATAATGTAGCGGCGGTGGTGGTGCAGCGGCGGTGTTGCAGCGGCGGTGTTGCAGCGGCGGTGGTGCAACGGCGGTGGTGGTGCACAGATGGTAGACAGCGGCGGTGGTGGTGCGCAGATGGTGGTGCAGCGACGGTGGTGGTGCGCAGATGGTGGTGAGCGGTGATGGTGGTGAGCGGTTGTGGTTGTGGTGGTGAAATGGTGAGTGGCGGTGGTGGTGAGCGGCGGTGGTGGTGGGAGATGGTGGATGAATGTGTCAAGGGAGGGCTCGCAGTGACGGTTTGGCGGCAGTGGTGGTGAAACGGTTGTGGTTGTGGTGGTGAAACGATTGTGGTGAAATGGTGTGGTGAAATGGTGTGGTGAAATGGGGTGTGCGAACGGTTGAAGAAGAAACCAGTAACCACGAGGTCACAGTTTGGCCTCCACGTGACGTCTTAGACACACGGTAGGTGCGGTAATCGAGGGGTAGGTGCACTAATCGAGGGGAAATCAGATTCAAAAAATATCTCAAGAGGTCACGGTTTGGCCTCCACGTGACCTTTTGCCTTTTTTGTATTGTTATTATTATTACTGTTCTTATTATTATTATTATTATTATTATTATTATTATTATTATTATTATTATTATTATTATTATTATTATTATTACTATTATTATTATTATTATTATTATTATTATTATTATTATTTCTATAATTATTATTAATATTTCTTTATATTAGAGTATATTATTATTATTATTATTATTATTATTATTATTATTTATTATTACTATTGTTAATATTATTATTATTATTTATCATTATTATTATTAATATTTCTGGATACACAAAATAATACTATTATTATTATTATTATTAACTTTAAAATTATTACTATTAAACTTTTTATTTATATTAGAGTATATTATTATTATTATTGTTCTTATTATTATTTATCATTATTTTTATTATTATTAGAATTTATTTGTAGTTTCTGGATACACAAAATAATACTATTATTATTATTATTATCAACTTTAAATTATTACTATTAAATTTTTTATTTATATTAGAGTATATTATTATTATTATTGTTATTGTTATTATTTATCATTATTGTTATTATTATTAGAATTTATTATGTATGTTTGAACATTAGTTTACAAAATATAAGGTGTATATATGTTGATATGTTCCTGATAAGATTGTTTAGGTTATCATTAAAACGTCACGGTTTGTACACGTACGCATGTTTGTATGTACGTCTACGAAGTGTATTTTTTCTTATTGTATATATATGTTGATGTGTGTGCATGTTCATGAAAAAAATATCCGATTCGATATACGTAAATGATCATAAACGGTTAATGTGTGGGTTTAGGGGACCCCAAAAGGTCAAGGTTAGACCGAACCGTGACCTCTTTTGTCAACAAAGTGTGACGTTTAGGTCACCACGTCATACTTTGTGTCATCAAACTGTCACAGCTTCATTCCACAACGCCACATGTGAACAAAGAGGTCACGGTTTGCCCAAACCGTGACCTTTTAGTCCAGTTTAATTAAAAGAATTTGTTTTCAATACCTTTCAGCGAACCACTCCCGTCCCGACCGGTTAAGACGGTAAGGCAACAGGGGAGTGGTGTGGGCTCGAAACCCACTATCACCAGTTCATGGAGGTATTTTTTATAAAAATATTTACTTAGCAAAATTTTAAAAAATTAGCAAATGGTCACGGTTCGCCCAAACCGTGACCTTTTGCCTTATTTTTAAAATTTTGCTAAGTAAATATTTTTATAAAAAATACCTCCATAAATAGGTGGTAGTGGGTTTCATACCCACACCACTCCCCTGTTGCCCTACCGTCTTAACCGGTCGGGACGGGAGTGGTTTGCTGAATGGTAATGAAAACAAATTATTTTAAACTAAACTGAACCAAAAGGTCACGGTTTGGGCAAACCGTGACCTCTTTGTTCAGCTGTGACAGTTTGATGACACAAAGTGTCATCAAACTTTTGTCAGAACCCTAACCGTGATGGTTTGGCCTAACCGTCACCTTTTGGGCTCCTAACCGTGACCTTTAAGGCGAACCGTGACATTTAGGTTTTTATTGTTACTATTGTTTCTATTATTATTATTATTATTTCTATTATTATTATTATTATTATTATTATTATTATTATTATTATTATTATTTCTATTATTACTATTATTTCTATTCCTATTGATCCAATTTGTCGATGGTATTTTTTAATTTTTTTCTTTTTTAATTTTTTTGTATATTGTATATTATATATATTTGATTTTTTATCTTTTAATTTTTTTGTATATTGCACATATTTTATATATGTCGGTGGATATTTTTTTATTTTATATTTTTAATTTTATATATTATATATAGCAAAATTGAGACATGTAAGGGCATCTAGCTTGCTGGCTTGTGAACTCTTTCACTATACATAAGACTCGGGTTTGAGTCTAACATTCACTATACTTTGCATGCTTTCTTAATTAACTCATATTTTAGTTTCTCATATAATAGTAGTAGTAGTTCAAATTAAATTTATCTTAAAAAACTTTATTATA
This sequence comes from Flaveria linearis, assembly GCA_024085815.1. Taxonomy (NCBI): domain Eukaryota; kingdom Viridiplantae; phylum Streptophyta; class Magnoliopsida; order Asterales; family Asteraceae; genus Flaveria; species Flaveria linearis. The sequence continues at coordinate 32,964,937 of CM044003.1, read as the reverse complement.
TAATATTACGTGTTTATTTTTATGTGTAAATTTTGTTTGGAACGAGTTGGGTCAAATAAACAAACAAACAAACAAACAAACCCAGTATATCTCACTCAAGAGTTGGGTCATATATTATAATTTTATTTCGTTGGTATAAGTTCGAGTTACTCTACGTTTTGATGTAAATTTGCTAGGAAATGTGTTAGAGCGAATGTAATCTATGCTTTATCATGTCGCATATGTCTTTCCCGCACTTGCTTATTTTGATGTACATTTTGAGTTGTTATACGTTTAACCGTAAATTGTGTTTGAAATATAGTCGATTTAAATAAAATATGTTTTCATTTGATGGTGCAAATTCGTGTTACTCCATGTTTTACGTAAATTTAGTTCGGAAACAAGTTGAGTCGATTATATTTTATACTTGATCATGACACGTGCGTACGCCTCCGCAGCAACACGCGGCGAGTTAATCACTAGTTATTATTATTAGTATTACTATTATTATTATTATTATTATTATTATTATTATTATTATTATTAGTATTAGTATTAGTATTAGTATTAGTATTATTATTATTATTATTATTATTATTATTATTTCTATTATTATAATTATTATTACTATTATTATTACTATTATTACTACTATTATTATTATTATTATTTTTATTACTATTATATTATTATTATTATTACTATTATTTGTAGTGTTATTATTAATATTATTATTATTTCTATTATTTGTACTATTATTTTTATCATCATCATCATCATCATCATCAAATAAAGGGATCTTCATTAATATGATAAAGTATCGGAGAATGATAACTTACAGGGGGCATTAGTGCCTCTTTGACGGTCCATTATTCTAACATAATTGTTTATACGATCCTGATACATATTTTGCCATTCTAGTGCTTGTTGATATGCAAATCTCGATCAATGATAGCCCACACTGGGTATTGGGTAATCTCCTTACAATTGTATGCAAATAAAGTGATCTTGGTTAATATTAGCAAGTGCGACAACTGAATAGGTGAATAATGGCTCTGGGACTGTTCTCAGCGGGAACCATGTCTGGCTACCAAATGAAGAAATAAGATGCACAATACAAGTGAATGTTTCCGCAATTACGAGTCCATGGGCCGGAAAAGTTAGCCAATGGGTATCGGGTGCGGGTTGAGTCGTGCCAAACCAATTTAAGCTATTACGAACAGAATCATAATAGCCAGGCATCTCGCGGTTCAAATTGCTCCGCCAATACCATATGTTTCTGTCCATCTCCGACAACATTTGACGCCTAACCCATTCCCATTCTTTTTGCTTTTTCCCTAAAGCCACCGCGATCGCCCGAAAACCACAGTTACCATCAGGTTGCACATCTTTTATAGTCGAAACGTACCGGTGAATCCATTGGGGCAGCTGATCCTTAAACTTCATAACTTTTATCACGTCCTTTGGTTTCAATATTAAAGGAAACCCTAGGGCAGCTCCCGTAATCGATACATTTGAATAAGCCTTTGCCCGATTAGAACGGTCGTTTGACATTTTAAACTGAGGGGTATATGAGCTATGCCTCGCCGGGTCAGGCATAGTTTGTTGTGAGGAAGTATAGGAGCTGTGTCTAGCAGCCTCATACTGTGATGTATTGGAGTCCGCTCTTCTTTGTTGCTCCTTAATATTTAGACGACCACGTCGGTCATGACGCACCTCAGGTTCTTTAAGTTTTGACCTTCTCTTAAACAAAGAGTCAAATACTTTGTTAAACAATTTTTTCTTTACTTGAGGATTGGGAGATGACATAACCTTTTGTTTCAAGTCATCAAATTTCACATCGTAGTCGGGTTCAGGCGGCGCGACGTACGCTGGCTTGAAATCAAGCTTCCTCCAGTGTGGATCTACCGCATTGAGTGGAATACTTGTGACTGGATTTAAAGGTTAAATTATTAGAGAAAAATATGCAATCGTGTCATAATAATAAAAAAATGTATTAAGATAAATATTACCTTCTCGGATGTATTTCTCCAAACGACAAACACATGGCAAGCCCATGGACGTGGATAATTAGTGTCCACATGAACCCCCAAACTCCTGAATCATTTGCATTTTCGTCAACTCTGATTCAAGGAGGCTAAGGCAAAAAATGGATACTTTATAAAGCAATTTTGAAAACAATGGCAGTCGATGGTCTTTTTTAATTTTCACACAGGACACCTCGAATGTTTTACAAATTTCAATCTCTTGGCCACGCACGAGGTCACAAACATATCCGACAAGTGTGTGTAACGTATTATTTGTCCCTGTGAGGTAACTTTTGAAGTTGGCATGTTAGCCCTCAACCCTATTAGTTGTAAATTCACCAAAGTTAAGGCGGTCGTACATCCAACAAGTAATAATTTTCTCTTTGTACGGCACCAACCAATTATTCCAAATATATTCCTACCTCTGAAAGAAATAACAAATTTTATAAAATGAACAAATAAATTATTAGAGTAACAATAACTATGAAATTCTTACTATGTTTACCATCTTCATTTAACTTTTCTTCCATCTTCCTGCAATTGTAATCGTACAATGCCTCTGTGGGAGACGAACACAAGGTCTTCCACCAGTATGAAAAATCCTTCCACCTGTCGGTTTTGAAAAGGATATTCCACCGTCTTTTGATATTCTCCCTAACGTGCCACCTGCATAGGTTTTTAGTAGCACTCGAGAACACTGTGTCACACGCGCTCATCAGGGCCAGGTCCAAACGAGGACTAGAATTCACATGGGAAAGACAAGATCAGATGAAGCTCAAATATCCACATCTATTCGAGGATGAAATTCTCTCAACTGGGGGATACTGTGACATCCGTCACCACAAGGTCCGTCATTTAACGTGAGTTTCGTTTACTATTCTTAGAACATTCATTCCTCACCTTCATAGACCATTCGTGAGGACATCATACTTGTTTGGTTTTCTTTTACAGTTGTGATACCATTATTCGCAACGTCATCATCCAAAATGCTTACGGGTATCACAACCGACATCACTAACTATATTATGTTATATAATATAAACATCATTAATAACAACATATTCAAGATACAAACAACATCAAATACTTCCCTATAATTAATATAACACGCGTATTTGCGTCGTTTTCAACCGAAACAAGTTTGGCGATTCGGGGGCTAAGTGCAGGGACTAAACTTGACATTTGCCAAACTAGGGCTGGGTATAAATACCCCACACCAGCCCTAGCCTTCACTTTCTACTTCTTCTTCTTCACTCCCTTCTTCTTCACTCTTCTACTTCATCTTGGCACCGAACCTCCCCGTTTTCGTCTCGTTTTCATCGGTTGAACCTCGACTACAGCCTAGACAACACGTTTCAAGCAGGTAGACGACCTTGGTCGCCCGTTCCCTGCTCGATTTCACTTCTGCGTTTCCTAGGGTTTCAGGTGCTCGGGTTCATTCGAGCACATGAGGTCGTGTGGGCTAGTGTGTTGCGTTTCTGAGTGTGTTTCTTGTTTAGACATGTTAGAATGTGGATTCTGGAAGTTCTTAGGGTGTAAAACGAGTGCTCGGAGCAGCTGGACACTGCTCGGTGCTTCAACAGTCACGACCTGCTGTACAGGGCGATTAGGCCATTCAGGCGACTGAGCCGTGCGACTGAGTGAGCCGTGCGACTGAGTCCACGCTTATGGGTGTGTCGTGCGATTGAATGCATGCGATTGAGAGTGTGTGCGATTGAGTCAATGCGGATGAAAGTGTGAGACTATATGTATCGCGCGACTGAAGGTCCAGTCGCACGAATGAGAGTTCAGTCGTACGAATGAAGCTGATTTTCACGACTAAAGGCTGAATCGTGCGAATGGAGTGTCCAGTCGTGCGTCTGGTCTTGTCGTGCAAATGGAATCATTGTGTGTGAAGTCGGTCTTCCTGTGTGTGGTGTGTGTTGTCGTGTGATGTTAAGGTGAGATCGACACGGTTGCCATTGTTAATGATGATATTTAAGATTAACACTATTGGACTTATTAATGTTATATCAAAATCCAATCAACTTAACATTTTGCAATTAGTAACAAATGATTTATAACACAAGTACTTAACAAACACTTCTGAAAACAATAACACTTTTACACAAATATCATCTACAATGGCAACACTTCCAGTACTCGGATCTACATAAGATCTATCATGTGTGTTTGCATGCAAGTGTTAACCACGACCGAACCGAAACTGCCCGAACCTATTGAACATCATCTTATGCTTTATGCTCATTATTAATGCTTGTCAGTAACTGTCAATAGGTGTTGACTGTTCATAGCATTCTACTATTGGGAATATTCATCATTCGTGCTTATCATCTATTCAGTGAGTTCCGTAGCCCCTTTTAACGCTTATATAACCTCTAAACATTTTCAAACTTGGGGGAAAAGAATGCTCGCTTACTTAACACACTTTCAAGCATCTTCCTTAGTGGAAGTCTGCTGCAACTTATGGTTAACTTATCTTACTTATCTTGTTGAATGGTGCTGTTATAACTCTTGACTCTATGCTATGTTGCTACCTTGTATATTACTTGGTAGCTTTACATTACTATGCGCTATTACTTGATGTTATGTGTTGCATGATGTTACTTGAGAATGCTATTGACCATGGATGCTCTCGGCGGTGTGGTTCTTGTTTGTGGGTCTACTTTGTGGTTCTTCTTTGCCGAGCATCCATTACAACCATTAGTTCTGGTAATGGGACCTAAGGATTGGTTTGGTTGTAATCTATACGTATGCGCTTCGTGGGTCTTGCTACGTCATGTGAAACTTGCCCTTCAATACAACCATTAGTTCCGGTAATGGGACCTAAGGATTGGTTTGGTTGTAACCTTTACATATGCGCTTTGTGGATCTTGCTACGTCATGTCTAACTTATTATGCTATGGAAAATCTTTCAATACAACCCTTAATCCCGGTAATGGGACCTAAGGATTGGTTTGGTTGTAATTTTATACGTATGCGCTTTGTGGATCTTGCTACGTCATTTTAAACTATTTACGCTTTGGGAATGCTTTCTTTACAGCCATCAATTCCCGTGAGGAACCTATGAATAGGTTTGGCTGTAGCTATTTATAACTGGTAAAATCACCTACACATAAGTGTAGTTGCGGTAGCTCTTCTTAAACTTACTCACCGTTTACATCTTAACATCTTTTATTACTTAAAACCTGCGAAGCTCACCAACAATTATGTTGACTGTTTTGAGCATCTCTTTTCAGGTGATCAAGGTAATTGAAGTTCTAGGAGTGCTGCCTTTTAGTGGAGACCCTAGGAAGCATTTTTGAGGCTGAACATACATGATGAACAATTCTTTTGTACATTGTTACAGTCCACTAAACAATTAACATTCTTTTGAACACTTGTTCCCGGGTTGTGGGAAACTAATCAATGTTATTCTATATGGTTATGTGATCCTTACATGTTATGCTTATGGCTATGTTGTCGTGATTATTGACTAAACGCGACACAAGTCTCCATTTGTGTTCGGGTGTCGTCATGACACGCTTGTCATCATATTTATATTACTTCTCTATCGTATACTGTGTGTTATGACGATCCCGTCTAGCTCGCATCCCCGTGTTTCCGCTACCAGCGGGGGTGTGACAGACTGGTATCAGAGCCATTGGTTATAGAGAATAAGGCAATACACCTGACCTAGACTATAACCTAGGAACCTTCATGTAGAATGCATGCTAGGACTGGCTTGCATTTAATATTACATGTGTGTTCCTCTATACTTGTTACTTGACTCTATACATGATTCTATGCATATGTGCTTGTTATCTGATCATCCTGAGGAAGACACTATTACTCTTAGTCTTTCTCCATGGGATACCATTATACTAGAATCCTACATTGTATGCGCACTACATTATATCATTAGGTCGGAACACTCATGTGAAGGGAAACTTCACAGATCACGCGTAGCGTTGATCTCAAATACTAAATCCGACCCTAAGACAGTATGTTGAAGATCCTGAAAGTATGACGGACAGACAACTATCGTTAGCAATTCGTGTTTGTATGCTTGGAGTTTATATGCAATTACATACTACTATTGGAATACTAATGGCTCACGGACATGAGGACATTACACGAACCATGCTTGATGAGTGTTGACAATGCTATGATGTTAACTTGGGGTAAGTGGAGCTAGGGTGACCATGCAAAGCAAATTACCATTACGGGTGCACACGTAATTGCAATTCACCGTGCATGAGAAGTCTGGCAAATCTTACCGTGAGGTAACGATCAGGAGTATCACAAGTTCTCTATTCCATACCCTAGGGTGTGCTAGGATCATAATTCTAGTAAGACCTCGTTAAGGGTAACAAAACATTACTAACACTTGCTATTACTTAAGTCCTGTCCTACTTAGAGCCTTCATGGTACTTCCAATCATAACATTGATCGTATCCTTTATGAGACATTTCTCCACTTAGCATTTCAGTAACAAAGGAACTGATTGAATGCTTAGAATGAAAGTGAACTACAGGAAATGTAGAGGAGTGATGATACTCTCTACACATACATTACGTTATTCTTTGGGATGATGCTAAGGAAAATTAGGATGTCGTGTAACCGGTTTAAGCATCATTTGTAACACCTCGTAATTTTCATTAAACCAAAAGTTAACTTTGTTAAGTTTTATAAGGATTTGTTATGCGTGATAATTAATTTGTTGGTTAACAAATTAATTTAATAATAATAATAATAATAATAATAATAATAATAATAATAATAATAATAATAATAATAATAATCATAATAATAATAGTAATAGTAATAATAATAATAAAGTCCTGGGATTGTTTTGTCAATTCTAAAACTTTAAAAGAAAATTTGCACATAAAATGATAACCATTCAAACCACAGGGACCAAAAGTGTAAATTGATAATTACAACCCAACCCCCCGCCCACTTTACCCGTTTTTCCGGTCACCGGCCGGCGAAGCTCCGGCGCGGCACCGGCGACCCTCGAATTCACTGAAAAGCCGGCCTTTCAAGCCCCACAATACACCAAAATGCTCGTGGGACAGAATGCAACAATAATACAGGCATTAATCGGGGAAAAGTTGTCTGGAATACATGATTTATGGACCACCAAACATCCACTAAAACTCACCTACTCCAATCCACTTAAATGATATGAATAAACAAGATTAATTCGACCAAATCAATCCTCTATATATACCTAATCGATTACTAATTCCAATTGCATCTGAGAAACACACAAAACCCCACATTCGATCCCTATTTCACCCGCGACCTGCAACTCATTCGATTCCCATCTTATGAGTTCCATTACACGAAAATAACATAGGGCTTTCACTCACTAGCATCATTTGAAGCTATATGTGCAATTAATTTGATTATCATCATCAAATTCTCACTATTCGAATTCAACCTCGGTCGCGGCTTGTTCATCAAGTGTTCATCACCAACCTAACATCAAATCAGGTAATTGATTACACCAATACATTCGTTTAACATGAGTAATCAAAGCCCTATGATTGCTTTCGTTAACAACAACATTTACATGATAAATTTGATCAGAAACGAAATTAGGGTTCATGAGAATTGGGGGATTTCTTGAAAACTCCTTTTTAAGTTTTAAAAACCAGCTTATATCGCGGCTAAGGCCTTGGTTCACCGGTTCAGTACATGCATGCAAGTCCTTAAGGTCCCGGGTTCGACCCCGGGCAACCTCATTTATTTTTTAAAGCTTTTCCGGCGTTTTAAAAAATACAGAAAAATTCCCAAAAATTATAAAAATAACTTTTATAAACTTTCTTTATTTTAAAAGTTATCAGATGAATTTCTAGAAATTTATTTCTTTAAAAACCTTAATTATTTATATTTTAATAAATAATACAAATGTATAAATAGTTATTTTTATAAAAATGGACTTTAAATAATAATTATCAATTTATTAATGGACATTATATAATTTTAATTTTAAATTAATCATGATAAATGTAGGAATTATATTTTATAATTTCACCAGTTATTTACAAATACAATTATTATTATTATAATGATCATGCCATTATTATTATTAATATCAATATTGGTAATGTTATTAATACGTGGTGTTGTTTGTATATCAAATCGTGTGCGTCAAACTGAACCGACCCGAATTTAACCAAATATATTTATGCGCAATGGACACATTTTAAAGACTTAGTTACAATAAATCATAGGTGTTGATCGTGTTTGATCGTGCATTATTCTTTGAAGCTCTTGTTGCTTTCATTACATCAATTCAAGGTGAGTTTACAGCCCCACTTTTACTTATATACTCTTTTGGGAAAGAGAAACATGCTGTTTTCATAAACGTTACATTACATTGGATTTTTGTAATACTGCATATACTTGATACTATGGTGTTATACTTTGCCCTTCGGACCGTTAATATGGACTTAGCGAGGTGATTGTTAGTAGTACTACTGGGATTGACATACCCCACCCGGGCTAGTCGCGCTAGCACAACGTTCGTCAAACGGGTGATGGGCACTCGATATGGGTCGTAGAGGATCGAATGACAAAATCCCGAGTGGAATTTATTACAGCAACCTGAAATTCCCGAGTGGAATTTATTACCAAACTCCCAAGGACGCCTAGCGGACATGACTCGATATGGGTCGTAGAGGATCGAATGACAAAATCCGCTCACTTTTTGCCTATCCGAGAAGACTATAAAATGGATACGCTGGCAAGGTTGTACATCAAAGAGGTCGTGACACGGCATGGGGTGTCGGTGTCAATCATATCCGACCACGACAACCGATTTACTTCACGATTTTGGCAAACATTACAAAAAGCGATGGGTACTCAATTAGATATGAGTATTGCCTATCACCCACAAACAGATGGCCAAAGTGAATGAACGATACAAACATTGGAAGACATGCTCAGAGCTTGTGTAATTGATTTTGGTGGTAGCTGGGACACTCATTTACCATTGATTGAGTTCTCCTACAACAACAGCTATCAAACAAGCATTGGATGCGCACCATTTGAAGTATTGTACGGGAGGAAATGTAGATCCCCAATTTGTTGGGCTGAAGTTGGTGAGAGCCAGCTTACGGGCCCAGAGATCATTCAAGAGACAACTGACAAGATCTTCCAAATCAAAGACAGACTTAAAGCTGCTAGAGATCACCAAAAGAGCTATGCCGACAACTGTCGAAAGCCTCTAGAATTCAATGTTGGAGATGACGTTTTACTCAAAGTCTCTCCCTGGAAAGGGATTGTACGATTTGGAAAGAAAGGGAAGTTAGCCCCAAGATACGTAGGACCATTCGAGATTTTAGAAAGAATCGGTCCGGTGGCTTACCGATTAAGGTTGCCACAAGAACTCAGCGGTGTACACGAAACATTTCACGTATCAAACCTCAAAAAGTGCCTGGTGGATGAAACTCTACATGTGCCAATTGAGGAAATCAAGATCGACGAAAAGCTTCATTTTATCGAGGAACCTATCGAGATCATGGACCGAAAGGTCAAACGCCTGAGACGTAGCAAGATACCGAACGTTCGCATGAGATGGAACTCCAAACGAGGACCAGAATTCACGTGGGAATGAGAAGATCAGATGAAGCTCAAATATCCACATCTATTCGAGGATGAAATTCTCTCAACTGGGGGATACTGTGACATCCGTCACCACAAGGTCCGTCATTTAACGTGAGTTTCGTTAACTATTCTTAGAACATTCATTCCTCACCTTCATAGACCATTCGTGAAGACATCATACTTGTTTGGTTTTCTTTTACAGTTGTGATACCATTATTCGCAACCTCATCATCCAAAATGCTTTCGGGTATCACAACCGACATCACTAACTATATTATGTTATATAATATAAACATCATTAATAACAACATATTCAAGATACAAACAACATCAAATACTTCCATATAATTAATATAACGCGCGTATTTACGTCGTTTTCAACCGAAACAAGTTTGGCGATTCGGGGGCTAAGTGCAGGGACTAAACTTGACATTTACCAAACTAGGGTTGGGTATAAATACCCCACACCAGCCCTAGCCTTCACTTTCTGCTTCTTCTTCTTCACTCCCTTCTTCTTCACTCTTCTACTTCATCTTGGCACCGAACCACCCCGTTTTCGTCTTGTTTTCGTCGGTTGAACCTCGACTACAGCCTAGACAACATGTTTCAAGTAGGTAGACGACCTTGGTCAGTAACTGTCAATAGGTGTTGACTGTTCATAGCATTCTACTATTGGGAATATTCATCATTCGTGCTTATCATCTATTCAGTGAGTTTCGTAGCCCCTTTTAACGCTTATATAACCTCTAAACATTTTCAAACTTGGGGGAAAAGAATGCTCGCTTACTTAACACATTTTCAAGCATCTTCCTTAGTGGAAGTCTGCTGCAACTCTTATGGTTAACTTATCTTACTTATCTTGTTGAATGGTGCTGTTATGACTCTTGACTCTATGCTATGTTGCTACCTTGTATATTACTTGGTGGCTTTACATTACTATGCGCTATTACTTGATGTTATGTGTTGCATGATGTTACTTGAGAATGCTATTGACCATGGATGCTCTCGGCGGTGTGGTTCTTCTTTGTGGGTCTACTTTGTGGTTCTTCTTTGCCGAGCATCCATTACAACCATTAGTTCCGGTAATGGGACCTAAGGATTGGTTTGGTTGTAATCTATACGTATGCGCTTCGTGGGTCTTGCTACGTCATGTGAAACTTTCCCTTCAATACAACCATTAGTTCCGGTAATGTTACCTAAGGATTGGTTTGGTTGTAAATTTTACGTATGCGCTTTGTGGATCTTGCTACGTCATGTTTAACTTATTATGCTATGGAAAATCTTTCAATACAACCCTTAATCCCGGTAATGGGACCTAAGGATTGGTTTGGTTGTAATTTATACGTATGCGCTTTGTGGATCTTGCTACATCATTTTAAACTATTTACGCTTTGGGAATGCTTTCTTTACAACCATCAATTCCCGTGAGGAACCTATGAATAGGTTTGGCTGTAGTTATTTATAACTGGTAAAACCGCCTACACATAAGCGTAGTTGCGGTAGCTCTTCTTAAACTTACTCACCGTTTACATCTTAACATCTTTTATTACTTAAAACATGCGAAGCTCACCAACAATTATGTTGACTGTTTTGAGCATCTCTTTTCAGGTGATCAAGGTAATTGAAGTTCTAGGAGTGCTGCCTTTTAGTGGAGACCCTAGAAAGCATTTTTGAGACTGAACATACATGATGAACAATTCTTTTGTACATTGTTGCAGTCCACTAAACAAATAACATTCTTTTGAACACTTGTTCTTGGGTTGTGGGAAACTAAACAATGTTATTCTATATGGTTATGTGATCCTTACATGTTATGCTTATGGCTATGTTGTCGTGATTATTGACTAAACGCGACACAAGTCTCCATTTGTGTTCGGGTGTTGTCATGACACACTTGTCATCATATTTATATTGCTTCTCTATCGTATACTATGTGTTATGACGATCCCGTCTAGCTCGCATCCCCGTGTTTCCGCTACCTGCAGGGGTGTGACAGTACTTCCCTACGAGTTTAAAGGGACATCCTTTCTTTATGCTCCCAGTACGCCTACTTGTGCCAGTGAATTTAGGTTCACCACTACGATTGTGTAATAGTTCAACATCCTATTTTCGTGACCGACCCACCATAATAACGCACCCATGCTCGCGTCCTCTCATTTTAGCCCACTTCTCCAAGTTCTCACGAGAATCAAAATACTGAAAATATTATTAAGTTAGACATAAAAAACAATATATAAAACAAATAAAAAATAAAATAAACAAAAGAATAAAAACTCTTCGTACTTTATCGGTTTTATAAGAAACTGTAGCCTTTCTTATCCGATCATCATCCCCATCATTCTCCGCGGTGTCCCCATGGTTTTCTTTGAGGTGAACCGAACCGTCACTCTCATCTGTGTCATTCCCATTAAAAGTATCCAACACATGTGTAATTTCTAGTTCTGACTGGTACGGGGGATGTCCGTAATCCAGATCTGTTTGTGAGTGGTACGTGTTTGGGGCATGCCCGTAAGAATTGCAAGGGGGATATCTATACCCTTCACCGTCCCCTGTCGGTCCAAATAAATAGTTGTACGCCTCTTGAGCAAATGTGTTCGACGGGTTGGTTTTCTCCTCCCCCCACGGAGGGTGACTCCCGTATACGTAATATTCCTAAAAAAGATAATGGTTATATATTTCAAATAATAAGTTATAATAAAACATATACTACTTCAACCTGGTTCGAATCTTCGATATGTGGCACCTCATTCAAATCTAGAAGCTTCGGCTTTTGATAATGATCTCCCGAACCCGACATTGTTTTCGAATTAACGTGTTTTTAGAATGACGAAGGCTGAAAAATCTCGAGTGTTGGATGAATGAAAGCTCAAAGGTATTTATGATGAAAAAATCTCGAGTGTTACCGTTGGACGAAGGGTGAAAGCTCAAAGGTATTTATAATGAAAATCTGATGCACAAGAGGTCACGGTTTGGCCTCCATGTGACGGTTCGAAGCACGAATCCCGGCCCTTTTGTCAATATTACAGTCTACCTCGTACCTTAAAACTGAACCTCGTACCCTAGAGGTCACGGTTAGGCCAAACCGTGACAGTTTGGTGACCGGTTTTCAACTTTATCAGGTCATTTGTCGTTTTGTTGTCACGAGGTGTCGGAAGACAGATACAGAAACCGTGACCGCAAGACCTTGCGGTCACGGTTAGGTACCAAAACGTGACCTTTAGCCCTAACCGTGACCTTTTGGTCCGGCCTACCCCAAAAAACCCAGCGGCGTCCCCATTAGGACCCTATTTTTTAATTTAATATATGGAAATAGTTAATGCTCTTTAATACCCTTTCAATTATCAGTTATTCAAGTATTATTATTTTTTTTATTCCATTATTTTTAAATAAACGAAAACCTAATAAAAACTTAACACCGTATTACATTAAAACTTAGAAAAACTACATAAATAAAAACTAGAAAATACTCGAAAAAAACCTAGTTGTCGTATTTCCATAATTTTTTGACGGATTTTTTCTGTTATCTCATTGCTTGGCCTGATAAGGTGGTCGATTGGTTTTGTCAACGTTTCATAACCTAGAGCCATCTGCCGATCTTTTTTGAGTTGAATATGTTCTTGCTTATCCGCTTTGAGTTTTTTGCTTTTACTCTAGGAGATTCATTGATTGATTTGATTCATGGTAGCTTTAGCTTGCTTCCACTTTTCTGATGTCTGTAAAATCTTCTAGTCTTTGAGTCATTTATTGAAACCTTTCATTGTAGTAGACACTGAAAGAACATATCATTCATTTTCTTTTATCACTCCTCCTCCCAACCGAACGTGGTGGTTCTTCATATGTTGTGTCTTCTTGTTCCTCATACATGTCCTCAGTCTTATTTAAATCAATATTTACCTAGGATTCGTAAGATTTACTTGTGGATTCAAAGGACGATGATGTTTTCGTCCTCTTTGGGTTGATTGGCCTCATTTTGTCATTGTCCCCATTAACATGATGAGATGCCACTTCTAGCTACCTTGTAGAAGCTCCCATATTTTGTTGTACCCAAATGGATATTTAGTTGCTTGGTATTCAACCAAAGCCTCCTGTTGGGCTAAAGCATCATCTTGTCCACTTTTCCAGTTGTTCCACATCGGTTGGTAAATATTATTATATTATGTACATTTCACGCTAATATCCTCTACTTAGTAGAAATCGTATTCAGTGTACGATAAGATAACAGTGTATCGATCATCTAATGAAACTTTTCTCGAATTCTTATCCAAAATTCATTCTTATTTTAATAGTTTGCTAAAAAAATATAATATTAGTAAACAAAAAAATAGTTTAAATGAATATTAAAAATATTTACCAACTCACGGGTCCTAGGATATGTCAAGCCAAATAATGCTCCTCACTAGATGGCCATGATGTGTGTGTTTTTTGGCTCTTGGTTCTTCAATGAATTTTTTCTTGTGTGCACTTTTGGAAGTTGTGATGGTTCCACTTTGGTTGCAAATGTCTCCGCTAGGGTTAGTTATGTCTCAGGTACAACAAATGCGGGTTCTTGTTGACTTTGAACTTGCAATTGATAACCGATGATAGTTTATTGATAACCACATAAAGACATTCTCATATTAGCTATCATGCCAAAAAGATTAGCATTATTTGTTTCATTATGATCAAAATTCTCCATTTTGTGTGTTTGGTGCAAGTGTCGTGAATAGACTGGATTGGTCTTGACGATTTAGTCGTGGGGGTCGGTAAATTGGGTTCTTCCCATGAAAAAATTTTGGTTGCTACTTGAATCAATGTTTAATTATGGTAGAACATAAATTAAAATTATTATCCAATATATAGCTAAATTGATGATGTTCGAATGAAACGATAATATAGTAATAAATAGAAATTGGCTGGTAAACAATTAATTCAAACGGTAATATTTTCAAGATTACAAACGGTAATATTTTCAACTCAAAAGTAGCAGCTATCACTTTGGAAAAAAGAACCATTTTGGCATTATGTATAAAACGCCAATGCCCCTGCGCACCAAGAAAACACCGCAGGAACGGTGGCGGGGGCGTTATTCAAAGAATATTTTTCCAACTTTAAAGCCTATTACGGGTGGTCTACGTGGGTACGAGAGAGAAATGATAGGACAAAGACTTTTTTTTCACCATGTTTATCGGTGATGTTTTAAGTGTTAGGATTATTTGTTATAGTTTCTGTAAATTAAGTTTTTATAAATAACAATACATGATTTAATGAACACAAAGAAGTCGTAAATTTCTATTTGGAAACATTGGGATGTAAAAGGGCTAAAATAGTGATAGACGTCCACCGTAAGTGTTTATTTATTAAACTAGGAAGATAAGATAAGATTATAGGTTATGCATGCATAGGTAACTATTACAAATTACATATATGTAACACACATGGTCATAATCTTTGTTCTTTTGGGATTTAATTAAAGCATATATAATGATCTAAATAATTAGTAATTATTTTCAAATTTACTCAAATACATTTTATACAATTAAAAATAAATAATTTATAAATTATATAATTGACTAAAATTAGTTATTACAGTATTTTTCTATGGTGGTGGTTTATTTAACGATTTCATGTTTATGAAGAATTAAATAAATGATACTGACTTAAACACAATTTTTCTATAAAATGTTCATATTATGGGATTGATTTCAAAATTTAGGAAATTATATCCTTGTTCCTAAGTGTTTGACAAATCGTAACACCTATTATCCATAGAGTGGATGGCCGTTAGTTTTTACTATACAAAGTTGATTGTACTCTAACACTATCATGGCCAACCATCATAACCACCACCACCTACCATCATCGTTGTCTAACCCATCATCACCATCGTCTAGCCCATCATCACCATTCTCCATCACCAGACCACCACCACCATCATCGTTTGACCTATCATAACCATCGCTGAACCACCATCACCATATCTTGATCACTCATATAGAACCCCACGATACCATCACTATATACACCATTGCTACCTAAATCAAACCTAGATCAAACAACAAAATCAAGAAGCCGAAGACCCAACGGGCTAGTAGCAATAATACAATTGACCTAAAATTGAAGTTGACTTTTAACGATCAATCATTCAACCGAAGCAATCGTGGACCTATATTCATTGCAATAGGAGTCATGACCTAAAATCAATGTAGTCATTCTTTTTTTAACACCTTAATTCTCGTGCTTTAATACCATGAAATAAAATAGAGAAACAGACCTTCAAGACAATAATCATTTTCAAGAGATAAACTCTAGTGAACCACTCTTATCTTCTCTTCTTTTCTTCCCTATTCATTCCCCTTTGAAAGAAGTAAAATAGATTTAAAAACATCTAACGCTCTAGTCTAATTGAAAACTTTCAATGCTCATCTTGTTTAGGAACAATCATTGTAAAAAAGAAGGGGAGTGGTGGCGGTGGCATTAGAGGAAATAGTTGCAAGTGTTGTGTGGGGAGGAAGTAATGAAAAATGATTAAATAGGATGATGGTGATGTTTGACGATGCAAGTGATGGACAAGAGATGGTTAATGGCAGTGAAGAATTGATGGGGCTGTACTGATCATCTGATGGGAATGAGACGGTGGGTTGGAAAGAAGACGGGGTGAGTATTTGTAGCCTTTTAAGGCTTTTATTACGTTTTGTAATGACTAAATTACACGGGTGGTCCCTGTGGTTAGGCCAAATTTCACTTTTGGTCCTTAGCTTTCTGAAACTACATGGTTGGTCCAATAGTTGGCACAAACGTAACAAACTTGGTCCCTGAGGTGGATGTCCGTTAAGTTTGACTGTTAAACTTTTTAAAATGACTAAAATACCCCTTCCACTGAAAAACATCTCCCATAACGACGACAACACCACCGGACCTGTAGTCAGAAACATAAACGCCACCTTCGGCCTTCGATCAAACGGATAATCCCTCACTTTCGGCACCATTGAAGCTCTCCAAATCAATTCATCATCATTCATATCGTGCATCACCTCCGGCGGCGTAAGGTAGCCCCTCAGCCCCACTTTCTCCGGTGGCGGCGGGGTTGATTGAGTTAGGGTCACGGTTACCAAATCGGCGACTGCGGAGACAGCGGCGGCGGCGGTGGTGGCGTTGGTGTGGGAGAATTGGGTGAATTGGGTGAATTGGAGGTTGAATGAGACGTTTTTGAGGTGGAAAGTTAGAATGATGCCGAAGCATAAGCCGAAGAGGAAGAAGTGGGTGAGGGATAGGAGATTTGAGAGGTGTAATGGGGCGTTGAGGAGCTTAAAGAGGGAGATCGTTGGTGGGGTTTGAGTGTTATGAGTGTTTTTCATTGTTGTGTGGTGAGAATTGAAGGGAGTTGCAAAAGCTTGATGGAGGTGACAATGGCGGATGGAGAAGAAGGGGTTTATGAAGGGGGTGGGAGAATGGTTAAAATAATATTATTATGAGCTTTTAAGTTTTAACTCGGCGTATCAGCAGCCGACATCTCCGACGACAAAGGCCACCGCCGCTTCCGACATCTCCGACGACAAAGGGGGTGCAGTTGAGTGTTGAACTTGTGGCGGAGGCGGTGTTGTTTCTCGCGTCGGAGAGGCGGTGTTGAACTTGTCAAGCTTGAAGGGGGTGCAGTTCGGGTCGCCGGAGGAGATGAAGAAGACGATGAGGTTATATGTGTGTGGTTTATATTTAAGTGTTTTATATTTAGTTTTTGTAAGGCCCCCTTCCCGGGCACCTCACAGTTGGTCATTCATAGCATAAACATACATAATATAATTTTAGGCAGCGGAATTATTTTAGCAAAAACCATCCATTCATTTAAAACACTGTTGTTAAGCAATACATTTTAGTTCACAAGTCACAAAATATTTAATTGAATGAATTACAAAACAACAGTATCATCAAAACATGATGGATGTCAGTCTTGCCCGCCAAGTAGCCACCCCAGTGTGCCATCCTCAGCAACCTGTCACCTGCCAACTGGAAAATACATAAAAGTCAGCGTTGCTGAGTGAGTTCTAGTTTTGTAATTAAAATACTTTACTTCTCATTTCAAAACGTTCGTTATGCATATGTGATCACACATCGTACGTACACATAAGTAATATCATTATTATCTTCATCATTCGCTCTTTAGTTTTCATTCGTGTACCATTCATCGTTCTCATTCACGTTCATACATACATTCTTTACATTCATTCGTTCGTTCTTTAACTTTCATTCGTCAAGCATGCAAAACTCTAAGGGTCACCTTCCTTCTCTGCCCCCATGGTTCCAACCCATGAGCTGACAGAGCATATCGTATCCGTCTGGTGCCCCTATGGCTCTCAGTCCATAGACCGACACCTGGTGCCCCTATGGCTCTCAGTCCATAGACCGACACCTGGTTGCCCCTATGGCTCTCTGTCCATAGACCGACAACCTGGTTGCCCCTATGGCTCTCCGTCCATAGACCGACAACCTCGTTGCCCCTATGGCTCTCTGTCCATAGACCGACAACGTCTCGTCCGGGGTCACGTTAACCCCGTGAGTGATCGTCACCACTCCTGCTGTAACAACTATCCCGTGACAGGTCACAAAGACACTGCCCCGTTGTTCTTAAGGCAACTATGGCTCACTGTCCATAATCTACCATAAGGCTCGTAATAGGCCTAGTTACTAGAACCAAGCACCATTTCCAAGACTTCTTAACCGTCAATTCCATCTCGTGCCCCTTAGACCATGCAAGACTTTCGTTCATTCATTCATTTATTAATGCATGTATTCATCATCATTCTTCTTTGCGTTCATTCGTTAATACATGCATCCATCATCATGTTCCTCTTTCATTATCTTTCACTTTACGATACATAATAGTTCATTAATTCATTCTCGTTATTCGTAAGGTTTCAGAAAGTTAGCATACACAATTACAAGGAACATACACACTCATCATACATTCATCATCATACATTCATCTTCATACATTTATCATCATTCATAGCATCATACCATACTTAACAATATTTTATTAATAATATTGTTAACAATAATAATACACTGATAATAATATCAGTAATAATAAGGGTTAATCATACTCATCATTATATGCATGAGACATCATTATTTATTAACCCTAGTCAACCCTGGTCAAAACCTCGAACTTCGGACTTACTGGAAATTTCTGTAAAATTCTAAGTTTTCTGGGCGTTTGAGCCCTATTGGGCGTATAAGCCCTCTGGGCGTATGAGCCCTGTTAGGCGTAAGAGCACTGCTGGACTTTTCATCTTATACTTAGAATTATCATCTGGTCATACGACCACACTGTTGGTCGTATGAGCACTATTGGTCGTACCATCCCATACTTAGAATTATGTTCTGATCATACGACCACACTGTTGGTCGTATGAGCACTATTGGACTCTTCAACATACTTAGAAAAATATGACTTGGTCATACGACCACACTGTTGGTCGTATGAGTCCTATTGGACTCAACACTTAGAAAATTCACTTGGTCATACGACCACACTGTTGGTCGTATGAGTCCTATTGGGCAACACTTAGAAAAATCTTCTGGTCATACGACCACACTGTTGGTCGTATGACCACTAGTGGACTCATCAACTTTTACTTATCTATTCTAAGTCCAAATTTCAGACATATTAGTAACCTGTTCATGTGTCTAAATCATAGTCCAAGTCCCAAACATCATAATGCCTAGTTCTAAACATATACACATGATTCTAGGCACAAATCTAACATAAACATAAACATACATACATTCATTTCATACGGGTATCAACCCAAATTTTATAAAAACATACTTACATGCATTTTCCAGCCCCAAAACGTTTAAAACAGATAAGAAGGGGTCTAGAAACTCACCTTGGTTTGTCTTCGGGTTTTGAATGCCCTTTCTTAACTTCCCAGTCGTTTCTACACCTAAAACACACACACACACACAGTGCAACCCGAACACAAACACACACATAAGAACATGCATTTCTCGGTTTCTTAGCTCAAGCACAACTTAAAACATCAATTCTTACCTTGAATCCGATTTCTTCTTCTTCTCTCTCTAAGAATCGAAGTTCCTGCTGTTTCTCTCTCTAAAACCGAATGCATGGAATTGTGCAGGGGTTATGGGCGACCATGCCTTCCTTTTGTACAAAATAAATAACCACTTTGCCCATTTGGCACTTTTAGTCCCTCCTTTTTAGTTGACTTTTATTTTCTATTCCTTTCTTCCTTTTCTTTTATTCCTTGCTAAAAAATACGGGTGTTACAAGTCCACCCCCCTTATATAGATTTCGTCCCCGAAACATGTTATTCCTCAAATAGATGTGGGTAGTGCTGTCTCATTTCTTCTTCAGTCTCCCACGTAGACTCGGATCCCTTCCTGTGCTTCCACTGTACACGCACAAGAGGAACCACTTTATTCCTCAACCTCTTCTCCTTACGATCAATGATTGCCACTGGTTGCTCAACGTAATTGAGCCGTTCGTCTACTTCAATATCCTCCAGTGGTACAACCATGCCTTCATCAGCTAAGCACTTTCTCAGATGGGATACATGGAATGTAGGATGAATTCCACTTAACTCATCTGGCAATTCAAGTCGATAGGCCACCTCTCCTACCCGTGCGACAATCCGGAAAGGTCCTATGTATCTCGGGCTTAGCTTACCTCGTTTCCTGAATCTAATGATTCCTTTCCAAGGTGTGACCTTCAACATAACTCGGTCACCAACCTTGAACTCTATCGGTCTTCGCCTCTTGTCAGCATACGACTTTTGCCTATCTTTCGCCGCCTTCATGAAGGCTTTGATCTTTTCTAATTTCTCAGTTGTTGCTTCAATCATCTCAACACCTCCCAGTTCCTTCTGCCCAATGTCTCCCCAACATACGGGCGTCCTACATCTCCTACCGTATAGCATCTCGTAGGGTGGCATGCCAATACTGGCATGATAGCTATTGTTGTACGAGAATTCTGCTAACGGTAAGTGATCATCCCAACTTCCTCCAAAATCGATCACGCACGCCCGAAGCATGTCTTCGAGTGTTTGGATCGTCCTCTCAGACTGACCGTCCGTCTGAGGGTGATATGCTGTACTAATGTGTAGCCTCGTCCCCATTGCATCATGAAATCTCTTCCAAAACTTGGAGGTAAACCGGGTGTCGCGATCAGACACAATAGACACCGGTACACCATGACAAGCTACAATCTCTTTGATGAACAGATCCGCCAATCTTTCAGATGAGTACGATTCACGGATCGGTAAGAAGTGGGCACTCTTGGTTAATCGGTCAACTATCACCCATATGGTATCATACCCTTTTGGGGTACGTGGTAATTTCGTGATGAAGTCCATGGTGATGTGCTCCCACTTCCACTCGGGTATATCCAACGGTTGGATCTTCCCGTAGGGCTTCTGGTGTTCCGCCTTCACCTGTAAGCAAGTCAAGCACTTACTTACGTACTCCACTACGTCGCGTTTCATACCCGGCCACCAATAGTCTTTCCTCATATCATGGTACATTTTGGTAGCACCGGGGTGAATGGAGTATCGGGTCTTATGGGCCTCGTCCATAATCCTTTCACGTAGATCCCCGTATCGAGGAATCCACATTCGCCCAAATCGGGTCTTAACACCTAGAGTGTTCTCACCCAATTCCGTCACTAGACCTCTCATCCTTTCGGAATTAAGACGATCTTCTTTCAAAGCCTCTTCTTGAAACTCCTTAACCTGTGTCATCACGTCGGAGGTCATGATCAACTGATAAGCCTTCACCCGGATCGGCTCAGGCCTTTCTTTTCAGCTAAGGGCATCAGCCACCACATTGGCTTTGCCCGGGTGGTAATGGATCTCACAATCATAATCTTTTATTAGCTCCAACCACCGCCTCTTCCTCATGTTTAGGTCCTTTTGCTCGAAGAAGTACTTCAAGCTTTTGTGGTCGGTGAAGATTGTGCACCTCGTCCCGTATAGATAGTGCCGCCATATCTTCAACGCAAAAACCACCGCAGCTAATTCTAGATCGTGTGTGGGATAGTTGATTTCGTGGATCTTTAGTTGTCGAGATGCATATGCGATCACCTTTCCACGTTGCATCAACACACAACCTAGCCCAGAATAAGATGCATCCGAATAGACCACTAAGTCTTCATTCCCTTCGGGCAAAGTCAAAACAGGAGCTTGTGTTAGTCTTGTCTTCAACTCCTCAAAAGCCGTCTCCTGCTCTCGACTCCACACAAACTTTACATCCTTGCGAGTCAATTTTGTCAAAGGTGAGGCTATCTTGGAGAAGTCTTGAATAAATCTCCTATAGTAGCCCGCCAACCCCAAGAAGCTACGAATCTCGGATGGCGTCTTTGGTGATTTCCATTGCATCACAGCCTCAACCTTTGCTGGGTCCACCATTATTCCCTCTGCATTTACCACGTGACCCAGAAATTGCACCTCGCGTAACCAGAAAGCACATTTGGAGAACTTAGCATACAGTTTCTCCCTTCTCAAAGTCTCCAATACTTCCCGAATGTGACCGGCATGCTCTTCTTCGCTCCTCGAATAAATCAGGATATCATCGATGAACACAATTACTGATTTATCTAACATTGGCCGACACACTCAGTTCATCAAATCCATAAAAGCAGCTGGCGCGTTAGTTAGACCAAATGACATAACGAGAAACTCATAGTGTCCATAACGCGTACGGAAAGCTGTTTTAGGAATGTCCTGCTCCTTTACCTTCAATTGATGGTAGCCAGATCGAAGATCTATCCTCGAGAACCAACTGGCACCCTGGAGCTGGTCGAACAAGTCATCGATCCTCGGTAACGGATACCGATTCTTTACCGTTAGCTTGTTCAACTCACGGTAGTCGATACACATTCTCAGGCTACCGTCCTTCTTCTTCACAAACAAGACCGGAGCACCCCAAGGAGAGATACTTGGTCTAATAAAACCCTTGTCAAGCAACTCCTGCAGTTGCTCCATCAACTCTTTCATCTCCGTCGGAGCCAAGCGATACGGTGCTTTTGCGACAGGTTGGGCACCGGGTATCAGGTCGATCTGGAATTCGATCTCTCGGTCAGGTGGCAATCCCGATAAGTCTTCGGGAAACACGTCTGGAAAGTCACGCACAACCGGTACATCAGATAGTTGTGATGTCGGCGTCTCTACATTCTTTACATAACATAAGTAGGCGCTACATCCGCGCCTCATACACTTTCCCGCCACCGCCATCGAGATCACCTTTGGAATCGTCGTAACCCGATCGCCATATATTGTCACCGGACTTCCGTCAGTCGCCGTCAGCCTAATCATCTTCTTTCGGCACACGATATTCGCTTCGTAGGTTGCTAACCAATCCATCCCTAACACTACATCGAATCCTCCTAAGGACATCACATGTAATTTGGCAGCAAACCTATGGCCTTCTAACTCTATGGTACAGTCCTCTATCACGTCAGTAACTCTAGTGGACTTACCAATAGCGGTTTCTACATCAAAGGGCTCATCAATGCATTTACTACTAGCAGACAATTTATCACAGAAAGTGGCAGAAATGAAACTCCTACTAGCACCAGAATCAAATAACACAGAAGCAAGAGTTTGATTTACTAGAAACGTACCTGACACAACATCGGGGTCCGTCCTAGCCTCTTCTCTGGTCATAGTAAAAGCTCTGGCGCTCGTCTTCTGCCCCTCAGTCCCTGCCACCTTCTTTCCTCCGGAACTCTCAGCCCTCAACTTCTTGCAATCTTTACTCATGTGCCCCACTTCACCACAGTTGAAACACCTCGTAGCCTTACAGTCTCTAGCCATATGACCGGATTTCCCACACCTGAAACAGACGTTTAACCCCCATCTACATTCACCACCGTGCTCCTTACCACACTTGTCACATCTTTTGGGTCCCGAGCTTGATGACCCCACCTTACGGTTATCCCTTCTCGCCTTCTTGTTATTCGGGGTAAAGCCACCACGCCCGAACCGCTTTCCATTCCAGTTTCGGTCACCACCGGCCTTCTTTGATTACACCACCATCACTTCCCTTTCGTCATAGAGCCTCCCAGCTAAGTCTACTGCCGACCTAAAGGTGCTTGGTCGGGCAGTAATCAAGTACCTGCGGATGTCGGCTGGCAGTCCCTGAATGTACCGGTTAATCTTTCGAGATACCGGTGTCACTTGATCCGGCACCAGCCTCGCCATTTCATTGAATCTGGTAGTGTATTGCTGGTGTGTCATGGTTCCTGCCTCGAGTTGCAGGAAATCCCTCTCGACCTTATCAAGTTCTCTGTGAGGACAGAATTCCT
Organism: Flaveria linearis; assembly: GCA_024085815.1. Lineage (NCBI taxonomy): Eukaryota > Viridiplantae > Streptophyta > Magnoliopsida > Asterales > Asteraceae > Flaveria > Flaveria linearis. The sequence continues at coordinate 32,941,033 of CM044003.1, read as the reverse complement.
CAATTACTAGCTTCTTCAATTCGGACCACCTCATTTTCCCAATGGCCCTGGAACCCTCAGCTTGGACAATATTGTCCCACCAGCATAGTGCTGAGTCAGTAAAGGAGTGGGGGGCAAATTTCACCTTCTGATCCTCACGGCACTCGCTGATCTCGAGTACCGCTTCCATCTCCCTTACCCATCGTTGAGCGGTTGCAGCAGTGCCATTGCCATCGAAAGTCGGGGGCTTACACCTCTGAAATGCCCCGTAACTGCACCCCTTGGTCGTCACCCCTACTACATCATCTCTTTCCTCATCAGATATTACTATCTCAGGATCCGGTCGTTCCTCTTCTTCCTTGCTCTCTTTTTCAGTCGACCCTCTCCTGTCCTCCTTTTCCTTCCTTTCCTCGTTCCTTATAGCTCGAATAACATCGGTCACTACAGATGGCATAACTGCCTGTAGGACCTGGTGTACCTCATCAGCAATCGCCTCCCTAGCTAAGGCATTCAGACTAGCATTCTCTGTTTCTTCATTCCGGTCCGGAACCTCAGGGTTCACAGGAGTCGTCTCAGGAGCTTTAGTACTGTTCCTAGTCGTACGCGGACGACCTCTACCTCTAGCAGCCTTAGAAGGTTTCTTCCCAGCCATTTTCCTATGCACTATAAGATTCAAACACTAAAACAGTCATTCAAGGAATAGCTCAGTTTATGTCAAGTATAGTAAGTCCCTAATTACAGTGGCCAGTTGTGATTAGCCACTTACTTTACTCTTCACACCCCAAGCACTTCCTATCCTGACTACATCTGCATCTAAATCTACTAAGAACACATAAATCACATAGCACACGCACATAACACTGATTAACTTTTAAGAAAAGCAATACCTGATGGCACATGGCTACTCGGGCTGACATCCCTCTTTCCGTCCCATTCTCAGTTTAAGTTAAGGTTCATTTTGAAAATTTACCCATTTTACTTAAACTTTTGCTCTGATACCAACTTGTAAGGCCCCCTTCCCGGGCACCTCACAGTTGGTCATTCATAGCATAAACATACATAATATAATTTTAGGCAGCGGAATTATTTTAGCAAAAACCATCCATTCATTTAAAACATTGTTGTTAAGCAATACATTTTAGTTCACAAGTCACAAAATATTTAATTGAATGAATTACAAAACAACAGTATCATCAAAACATGATGGATGTCAGTCTTGCCCGCCAAGTAGCCACCCCAGTGTGCCATCCTCAGCAACCTGTCACCTGCCAACTGGAAAATACATAAAAGTCAGCGTTGCTGAGTGAGTTCTAGTTTTGTAATTAAAATACTTTACTTCTCATTTCAAAACGTTCGTTATGCATATGTGATCACACATCGTACGTACACATAAGTAATATCATTATTATCTTCATCATTCGTTCTTTAGTTTTCATTCGTGTACCATTCATCGTTCTCATTCACGTTCATACATACATTCTTTACATTCATTCGTTCGTTCTTTAACTTTCATTCGTCAAGCATGCAAAACTCTAAGGGTCACCTTCCTCTCTGCCCCCATGGTTCCAACCCATGAGCCGACAGAGCATATCGTATCCGTCTGGTGCCCCTATGGCTCTCAGTCCATAGACCGACACCTGGTGCCCCTATGGCTCTCAGTCCATAGACCGACACTTGGTTGCCCCTATGGCTCTCTGTCCATAGACCGACAACCTGGTTGCCCCTATGGCTCTCCGTCCATAGACCGACAACCTCGTTGCCCCTATGGCTCTCTGTCCATAGACCGACAACGTCTCGTCCGGGGTCACGTTAACCCGTGAGTGATCGTCACCACTCCTGCTGTAACAACTATCCCGTGACAGGTCACAAAGACACTGCCCCGTTGTTCTTAAGGCAACTATGGATCACTGTCCATAATCTACCATAAGGCTCGTAATAGGCCTAGTTACTAGAACCAAGCACCATTTTCAAGACTTCTTAACCGTCAATTCCATCTCGTGCCCCTTAGACCATGCAAGACTTTCGTTCATTCATTCATTTATTAATGCATGTATTCATCATCATTCTTCTTTGCGTTCATTCGTTAATACATGCATCTGACTGGGTTTGAGAATGATATTCTCTGTTGATGTGAATCAACAAGGATCGAATATGTTGATTGAGTCAATGATTGAGAGGCGGAATCAAACAATCAATGAACATTTAACACTTGAAATACTCATAAATGCACTTGTATTGATTATCTGAACTGTTACAAAGTAAATGCTAGGGTTTAGCAAGCTACAGTAACAAAGCAAGACAACCTCGGATGTCAGGAATTTTCAGATAGAAAGTCTGAAAATCAAGAGTCAAGAGTCCCCTCACATACGAGGTGTCTGATCTATTTATAGGCTGACTTACAGCTTGTACAAAATGACTAAACTACCCTAACTGTACAGAATAGTTTGTCTTCATACGCATTTGTTCTTAGTCTTCATCAGCATTAGTCTTCTATTCTTCCGCATTGGTGTTTGGTCATCAGCATTGACAAATGCGGATGAACAAACACGGAGCGCATTTGTTACTTAACATCCGCATTTGTTAATGCGGATGAACAAAAGTCGTCTGCATTTGTCGGTTGTCCGCATTAGTTAATGCGGATGAACAAATACTTGTCAGCATTTGTTCTTGTGCATCCGCATTAACAAATGCGGATAGCCGACACTTGTATTTTTCTTGATCAGCATTTCTTCTTGGACTTGGGGAGATTTCCAGCAGAGCAACCATCCACCTCTTGAATTGGCATGTATGATCCTTTCAGGGTCCAACAATACTCCCCCTAAGGATTATACAGCCTATGTACTTCAAGGGTTTAATGGTGGATGAGGTTGTGAAGATTCTGCTGGGTCTTGTGCAGCAGGAGGATTAGTGTATGAGGGATCCACAAGAGACTTGATCATGTTGGAAAAATCTTCTGCTTCACGTAGTTTTTCTTTGTTCAGAACATGTATCTTCATGTGTCTCATATTGTGCAATGCCTCAATAGGCATCTTCCTCAGTGAGATGGGCTCCCAGATGGCTACGGTTGACAGACCATCTCTGTGAATTAGGAGATACCCATCCACGTCTACCTCGAGTTTAACAATGTTTCCAAACTGCAAGGGAGTCTTCTTTCTCATTCTCTGATCTCTCTTTCTTTGAACTCGATCATAGGCCAGCTTCAGGAGTTTAATGCACTTTAAAAAGAAGAGCATATCAGCTTCACCCAACTTGTTTCTGATCTCCCTGAAGTGCTTTGTGAATATGTACTGGATGTATGACTCATCAAGCAGTCTGACCTCATATCCACTGAACAATCTAATCTCTGATCCTTCCTTTCCTCCCCACTTCCTTTCAATCACCATCTCATAAGTCTTCTCATCATAAAACACATTTGAGATTGGTATAGAAGTGTGAGTACCAGCAACCACTTTTCTTTTCAATGATTCAGTGGGTTTCACTCTAAGCTCAGGAAATACCACTTCTTCTGCTGGTTTTCTTTGTTTCTTGTCAAGGGGATTGACAAATGATTTATCTTTTCTCATGCATATTGCCTTTAAGGACTTGAAGTTGTCAGTTCTCTTGAACATCCTCAGAATGTCCTCAAATTCATATCCCCTGAACATTGCAGCATGATTGATCAGTCTTAGATTAGCAAGCTCCTTCAGATCATGGATCTCCAGAGAGTTCACCAGAGCAGAGTACTCTGTGAAGAATTGGACTAATCCAGATATTCTCTTCACCATAAACATATTCCAGTCACTGTCATACTTCCAAGCAATGATTTTCTGATCAGTTTTGCCTTTGGGAGTAGACACACCCTTTATCATTTCTGCAGTTGTGAGTCCTTCATGTAGTTCTAGTTGTGAAGGCTCAGCAAACCACTCAGGGTATCTGTGTAGAATGGGTGCCAGGGAATCATGATCTCCCTGAGTGAAGCTCATTTCTTGAGCTGAAACTCTGGTTCTGGGCTCGGTTCTTGTGATCTCCTCCTCCATCTTCTTCAACCTGTCTTTCTTTTCAAGAATCATCCTAAGGATAGCAGCCCTTAGGGAATTGGTTTTCATGTTCCCCAATTTTCTTTTAGTGAATCCTTGAGCAGACAGATAATCCTTCATCTCCTTATCTGTCATGCTGTAGGGATCAGGGTACATAGGTTGAGGAGGAGTAGCATGTTTTGTTGTTGTTGCCTTGACCTCAGAAGCTTTGGGAGATTGAGCTTTTTCATACTCAGTTTCAAAGGTTGGATCTAGCAGCTTGGTCAACTTTTCTTCTTCTGCTAGCATTCCTTCATATGTCATCCCAAATACTTCATCAGGGTCATACCCATGATCAATCAAAAATAAGGCCTTCTTCATCAACTTATCAGACTTGGTCTTTTCAACCTTTTCAGCAACATAAGGTTCTTCATTCACAGGGATTTTACTGATCACTGGTTTATCAACCATGAATCCACCTGGAATTTCACCTTCTTCTAGATCAATCACTTCTGCTTTCTTCTTCAACAAGGCTTCAGCTTGTTCATGTTCATCCAAGAATCCAACAATAGCAGCTAGACTCCTTGGGTCATCTTTTTGTTTCTTTTTGGCTGGTTCTTCTTCCACCATAGGTCTCTTTCCTTTGGCCTTTGCAGCAAGATAGCTCCTTCTTCTGGCATAGGTTTGCATGCTTGGGCCAGAAGAGGGTTCATTCATGTCAGTTTCTGGTGGAGTTTCTTCACATTGTTCCTTTTCAGGAATGTGAGTTCCTGCAGCAGCCTTTTCTTCTTCTTGTATTTGCTGTTCACAGAGTTTTCTGATCATTTCTTTTTGTTCATCAGAAAGTGACACAGCAGGAACTATTTGCATACTCAACTCCTTATCAATTGGCACTGGAGATTGAGATATGATAACAAAAGGCTCAGCTTCTGCATTTTGATTCACAATGAAATCCCAGAATTCATCATCAATGATATATTCTTCAGCAGAGAACATATCTAAGTCTTCCATCATGTCACTGAACTCTTTTTCTTCAGTGTGAACTTCTTCAGGATGCCTTGTGTACACTATCATCTCCAAGCTAGATGATGTGTGTTTTGATCCACTTGGTTCTCCCTCTTTTTCAGCCATAGTGAATCTAACCTTTTTGGCTGGAGGGGAATCATCACCACTGTCTTCAGATGATTCTTTGTCATCCTCCCTTTTCCTCTTTTCTTTCATTTCATCACCTTCATCATCATTATCTTTCTCTGCTTCTTGCTTTAATCTCACAAGCATTTCTAACTCTGAGACTCTTTTATTGAGAGCTTCTACTTCCTTTTCAAGGTCAGAGATGATACTGGACTGTTCTTCTATAATCTCTTCTTGATCCATCATGGCAATAGTTTGGATGTTCAAGGTGTCCACATGACCACTAATTTCTTCTCTTGAACTTTGAAGAGCTACTTTCAGAACTTTAATCTCTTCATCTTTAACTTTTCTCTCCTGTTCATACGAATCTTTCAATTCTTTTAGTTCCTTTTCCTTCTCATCCAGCTCCAGCAATCTATCTTGTAGGACATTTGATCTCCTACTGTGCATTTTCTCCAACTTGGCAATTTTTGAAGTAGAGCAGAGATCATTTCATCCTTCTCATCAGGCTTGTTTACTCCTGATTCAGTATAACTTTCTGAAGGAGCATCCGTAGGTGGAGATGGGATAGGTGTATAGTGAGTGGGAGAATGGATGGGTTGAGTGATTGGTGAGTGAACTGGAGACATGTGGGGAGATGTTATGTGATGTGTTTGAGGAGAAGGAATTTGTGATCTGGGAGGTGATGGTATTGGACGTTGAATAGATGATGAGGCTATATCGGCTTCATGAACATAAGGATCAGTGTGAAGATCACCACCTGCATCACCTTGTGGTGACACTGATCCTGGTCTCTCTTCAGTGACAGCAGCATGCTCATCAACATGTTGTTGAAATTGAGCAGCTTGTGCTTCTTCATGAATAGGCTCATTAGCAGGAGCCTCTTGAACATGTTCTTCTTCTTGATTTATCTGCTGTTGCATCCAAGGCAGCAGAGGAAAGAAAGCTCCACTGTAGAAGTTTCTGGGATCTCTCTTCTTGATGTACTTGTAGGACTTTGCATTGTAGTGAGGAATGTCCATCACTGGTCCTGTAGGCACAATATCTGGAAATGCTTCATTGATGAAGCATTGAATGAATCTTGGGTACATCAAAAACATGTGTCTTCTGCCTTCTTGGATGTTGGATACCAGTCCATTGAATATGTATGCTGACATGTTGAATGGCTGGTTGGTGCATAAGGCACAAATGGCAGATGATGTAGTCACTGGGATGTCATTCCATCCAGTTTCCTCTTGGATAAGCAGTGTTGAAACATGTGAATTAAGAACCTCCATTGCAGATCTACCAATCCCTTTACTATCTGCTTTCCTTCATATCCTCCCTCATAGCCAATATTTGCAAAGAAATTCATGATCTCATCATCTTCAAGCTCTATAGGAGTGTTTGCATCATCTCCAAACTGCAGACACTGTCTTACTGTTTGCTCAGTAACCTCTAGAGTGTGATCATCAGTTATTCTTCCAGATATAGTCCTCACACCATTAACTTCAAGAACTTGTGCTGTTCCCAAAAAGACCTAATGAGATTCTCATAAATGATGGGTCTGACGGTCATGGCATATGCAACTCTGGTGGTTAGAAGAAATCTAATCATATCTCTTAAGTCATCTGCTTCAGATACATCAGGGTCTAGAAATCCGCTGACATTATGGAGTTTGCTCCATGTGAGATTAGCCATTATGTTCTGCAGTCAAGACATATGAATTAGAATAATGCATAACACCTAAGAACTGGTTCATCACAGTTTGACTTTTGTTGGTCAAAATTGTTGTTTTATGTGCAACGATTCTGAGTAATTTTGAATCATCAGAAGTGTGTGCACAATTAATCTCAATGAGTTCATTATTTCTTGATTTTACAACACATTTTGTTCTTTGGTATTATCTCTTTACTTCACCATTTTGATTTCGACATTCACACTCCACGCACAGACGTAATTGTCAAGAAAAACACTGAATTTCTTGAGGTTTTCTTAAATAATCAGTGAGCATTTGTCGAAATTATCAATGGTTTAAGAGCATTTTGATTATTTTTACAACTGATTCATAACCTAGGTTACTAAGTTCGATTAGATGTAACAGTTCGACAGTTAGGGTTACACGCAATTCGAATTTTCACCTTTCTTTGATACTACTTGAGTCGTGAATCAAAGAGGAGTTGATTTTGAAGAAGCAAACTTGAGTTTTTGATTAAGAATCAGAATGTCGATGGTGAAGATGAACCGTATTTGAGGAAGATGAACAGTGTTTGGGTGGCACTCGTCTCACTTTAAATCTCTCAGAATTGAAAAGTATTAAATGATCCTTTGATTTTGATTTATATAGGACATTTAATAAGATTCTGAGAATTTGCCAAGTTTTGGATCACCACTGTGTCAAATGCGGTTGAGAAAATGTCTCTCCGCATTTGTGCACTGTTGCAAATGCGGAAGAGAAAAGTTTATCCGCATTTGTTCACTGTTGCAAATGCGGAAGAGAAAAATCTACCCGCATTTGTGTACTTTCAACTTCTAGATGCCTATCCGCATTTGTGCACTGTTTCAAATGCGGAAGAGACACAAGATGTGTTTTTCTCAGCCATTCAAAAGAAATGCGGCTGAAGAAAAACAAATGCGGATGAACAAAAGATTTGTCCGCATTAGTTTACACTTGAACCTTGTGTTTCAGTTCACAAAACCTTTACCTGCATTGGTTGAATGCATGGGTTACCTTCACCCGCATTAACCAATGCACTTACCCGCATTAAGTTTTGAACTTAATGTTTTTGCTCTGAATGGTTTTGGATGAATTTTCTCTGATGCTTTATGAGGTGATGTCTTTGACATTGTGGATATTTGTTATTGCTAGTTTCTTATGAAGTTTGACTGATGTCAATTTTTGCTTGGATTTGCTTGTTCATCATTTGTGAATCAAGTTTCCCATTGTTGACTGTTCCTTTACTTGTTCATGAGGATGTATCTGTCGCATCAGTTGAGATATTATGATATAACTTCTACACCAACACAGACATTGTGCACATTTTGTATTTTCTGATGAGAAAGGAAACATTTGTACAGAAGCAAAATTTTTGAAATTTTCTCCCCCTAAAGTTTGTATCCATAATAGATAGAAACTTTTAAGGATTTGAAAAATTTTGAAGGGAACACAAAATTATATATATATATATATATATTTTTTTTTTTTTTATTTTTGTGTTGTAGTCAGTACAAGAAGTTGAGTTATACCTTTTTTTGGGATCATAACAATCATACCTTTCACATATGCAAGCAATTTTTATAAACCAAACATAATCATGAACCTATTGATTGCAGGTATGTTTGTCCTCTTAAACTCATGCTTGATTAATAATTAGATGCTAGTGATTTTATCATGTTTTGAGTTGATTGGGTATTCAACATGTACCTCACACTCAATAACATGGCAAGGTCAACTGTCTGCATGTAATGCATGGTAGAACTTTCAACAGCTTACATGACCAAGTTACTTAAGTTATGACATCTCATTTACTTGATCCTCATTGGGATTCTTTTATTTGATCCTTTTATGAATTTGATCCACATTGGGATTCTTTTAACTTCACTTTGGAAGGTGATCTCTAAGGATTCTTTTCTTTCATTCTCTTTGGAATGTTTTCTTTCATTCATCCACATTGGATGTGTTCCACTTTGGGAATCTTTTAGGATCGTAACATCAACACTATGTGCTTGTCACTCCAGGTCTTTGCTCAGCAAAACAAAGGAGGAACTGATGTGAGTAAAGGAGATTCATAAGTAATCATTACTTGGAGTGTTTAGGTTGCTACACACACACGCATTTAGATAAGTCATGCCTTACACATACTATGAGATGACAGCATCACAGTTGAAGACAGGCTTTAATTTATCACTGCATGTAGTTTCTTTGTCAAGTTGAGCCTACCAACATATCAAATAAGTCCAGTCAGTCATTTGAGTTTTCTAAATGTGCATAGTGAATGATATAGAGACTGTAATTATATCATTTCCCATAGGTTAAATGGTATACTTCTTGATCTGATTTTTTTTTATATTTTGAATGTTTTTGTTGATTTTCATTTTACTCAAGATTAATCATGCCAATAGATTGGACTAGGAATTCAAATCTTGTTGGATCAAATGCCTTAGTAAATAAATCAGCTAATTGATGATCAGTGTGAACTTGCATCAATTTGATTAAACCTTTTTCAGCACAGTCTCTCAAAAAGTGATATCTAATTTCAATGTGTTTAGTTTTTGAGTGTTGTACTGGATTATTTGTTATGAACATGGCTGCTGTGTTGTCAATATGAATTGGAGTGTGCAGAAAGTTAAAACCATAGTCAAGCATCTGGTTTTGAATCCAGAGAACTTGAGAACAGCATGCAGATGCTGCTATATACTCAGCTTCTGCTGTTGAGACAGATACATTGGTTTGCTTTTTGCACTGCCAGGATACAAGTCTGGGACCAAGAAATTGACACCCGCCAGAAGTGGATTTTCTGTTGAAGTTGCATCCCCCATAATCACTGTCAGTATATGCATAGAGATTGAAATCTCCTTCCTTTGGATACCATAATCCAAGAGCAGGCTTGCCCTTGAGATATCTGAATATCCTCTTGACTGCATTTACATGAGATTCCTTGGGATCTGCTTGATATCTGGCACACACACAAACACCAAACATAATGTCAGGCCTACTGGCTGTTAGATACATTAGTGAACCTATCATAGAACGATAGTGAGTCTGATCCACTGATTTGCCTTCAGGATCTGGTCCAATCTTCACTTTGGTATCCACAGGAGTTCTGATGGACTGACAGTCAGCAAACTTGAATTTCTTCAGCATTGTTTCCACATATTTTGATTGATTGATGAAGATTCCGTCAGCTGTCTGTTGGACTTGTACTCCAAGAAAGAAATTGAGTTCTCCCATAGCACTCATTTGGAATTTTGAGTGCATGAGATCTTCAAAGTCTTTGCACAGAGTCTGGTTTGTTGAGCCAAAGATGATATCATCCACATATATCTGAACCAGCAGCATATCCTGTCCTTTTCTTTTTCTGAAGAGAGTCTGATCAATTTTTCCTCTCTCATATCCATTATCAAGAAGGAATGATGAAAGAGTCTCATACCATTTCCTTGGAGCTTGGTGAAGACCGTACAGGGCTTTGTCTAGCTTGTATACCCTGTGTGGATATTCTGGATCTTCAAAGCCAGGAGGTTGACTCACATAGACCTCTTCAGAAATCTTTCCATACAAGAAAGCACACTTCACATCCATTTGATAAACAGTGAAGTTCATGAATGCAGAATATGCCAGAAAGATTCTAATGGCTTCTAGTCTGGCTACAGGGGCAAAAACTTCATCATAATCGATTCCTTCTTCTTGTGTGTACCCCTGAGCTACTAGTCTAGCTTTATTTCTAATGACAATTCCCCTGTCATCAGTCTTGTTTCTGTACAACCATCTGGTACCGATAGGATATTGTCCTTCGGGAAGATCTACCAGTTGCCATACTTCTTGTTTCTTGAATTGCAGCAATTCTTCCTGCATTGCTTCAATCCAACTGTTGTCTTGAAGAGCCTCTTTGATATTTTTGGGTACTGTTTGACATAGAAAGCATGAGAACAAGCAAATGTTGGCAATGCTTGATTTGCTCCTAGTCACCCTTTCATTTAGTTCACCAATGATGTCTTCAACTGGATGATTCTTGTGTATTCTTGTGGTTGGAATTGAGTCACCAGCAATGATTACATCAAGATTGGAGACATTCAGTTCATCTTGGTGCGAGGCAACTTCTTCTTGTACTGTTGGGGAGTTGTGAAAGAAATCAAATTGAGTTGCAGTTCTTGCTTCAGTATCATCAGTGGGTTGATTACTTCCATCAGTTGAAGTTCTTTCAGTATCAACAGGAGGGATGATACGAGTTTGGGTGGTAACTTCTTCTTGAGTAGTTGTTTCAATGGATGGCATCCCTGATGGAGAGGGTGTTGTACTTGGACCATCCTCAATTGAAGCACTTTGATGTTGAACAGAGTGTCTGATAGGATCAGCTTGTAGAGGGACTTCTTCATTTAGTTGCTCAGAAGAAGTTGGAGGAATCATTGGAAAATCACTCCTTCTTTCTGATAATGATGAATGTACAGCTGGTTGTGGATTTCCTGCATCAGACATGTGAAATTGGTCAAAAGACTTAGTGAATGAGTCAATATCAAATAACCAATCAGGACCATTAGCTGCTTTGGGAAATGAATGTTCTTTGAATTGAACATTCGTTGATTCATCAATAATGTTTAATCTGGGATTAAACACTCTGTAAGCCTTCGATACAGATGAGTATCCTACAAAGAATCCTTCATCAGACTTAGATGAGAACTTTCCCAAATGATCCCGGGTGTTTAATATTGAGACTGGACAACCAAATGACTTGAAAAATCCAATAAATGGTTTTCTTTGAAAGATGAGTTCATATGGAGTCTTGTTACTTTCTTTGACAAGTAAGGTTCTATTTTGTACAAAGCAAGATGTGTTAACTGCTTCCGCCCAGAAGGTGATTGGCAGTTTAGCATCTGCTAGCATGGTGCGTGCTGCTTCAATTAGTGTTCTGTTCCTTCTTTCAGCTACCCCATTTTGTTGAGGAGTTCTAGCTGCACTAAATTGATGAGCTATGCCTTTGATTGCACAAAATGAACTCATATCTTCATTTTTGAATTCCGTCCCATTATCACTCCTGATTGTTTTGACTTTAAGATCAAGTTGATTTTCAATTTTTGTGATTAAATCTTTTATTAATTGAACGTTTCATTTTTATGAAGTAAGAAGAAGACCCATGTGAATCTAGAAAAGTCATCTATGATCACCAAACAATATTGTTTCTTTCCCATACTCATAACATGAGTTGGACCAAAGAGATCCATATGAAGGAGTTTCAATGGAGTATTGTTGGTGTTCACCAACTTTAGTTTGTGAGACGACTTGTGTTGTTTTCCTTTGAGACATGCAGAACAGTGGTCAATGAAATGAAATTCTTTTTGAGGTAAACCAAAAACATGATTTCCTTTAACCAGTCTGTTCATGTTTTTGAAATTTGTATGTCCCAGTCGTCTGTGCCAAAGTTGTGATTCATCAAAAGATGCTCTTGACAGAAGACATGTTTCTTCTTTTGGTGAAGTTGAGTTGAGGTTTATGACATAAGTGTTATTCTTTCTGGGTGTTTTCAAGATAACCCATTCGTCAGGAATAAGAAATCCTGGTCTCAGAATGTAGCAATGAGTGTCTGTGAAGTGAGTGGAATATTTCTTGTCACAGATCTGAGACACGCTGAGAAGATTGAAGTTTAGTTGTTCGCAGTAATTCACTCTGTCGAAGCTCAGCATTCCATTTGTCACAGATCCTTCACCTGTAATTCTACCTCCTTGTGAATCTCCTCCAAATGCCACTGTCGTTCCTTGAATGTGCTTAAAATCATGAAGGAGGGAACGGTCTCCAGTCATGTGTCGGGAACATCCACTGTCCACATACCATATACTGTTGGACCTGTGTGAATGACTCTACAAGCACAGAAAGAACTAGTTAGAATGTGAAACCCAAGCCATGATGGTCTTGGGCTTACCGTTTCTATCCATGATAGTAACCTGTTGGTATTTTCCTCTAAACTGGGGCTTTGGTGGTGGGAGCATGCTTGATGTATTTCTGAAACGTGATTGGTTTGTTATATCAACTGAGGAATCAGATGAGTATTCAAACCTTTGATCCCTGTTTCTTTTCAGAAACTGGATTCGTTTTTTATTATCAAACTTGTTTCTTGGATTGAGAAAATCATTAGTTTGTCTGACCACTTGATTTCTATATCTTGACTTTGTTTGACATTTTCAGAATTTTCATGTCATCATCAGATTTGGACACTCTGTGATGAGAATGACCATTGATTTTATGTTTATCAAACATGATTGGTGAGATAGGCTTGTTTTGGGGTATCCTCTTTCCCTTTTGATTGAAGAAACAGTCAGACGTGTTGTGATTTGTCATATTGCAGACAGAACAGTATTTGTTGAAATAACAGTTCTTGGTGGTGTGATTGTTCATATCACAGATGGAACAGTATTGATTATAAAAGCATTTGTCTGTTCTGTGATTAGACCTATCACACACATCACAACGCATGTGCTTGTTTCTAGCCACTGATCCCGGTGTTGAGGATTTAGTAGCTTTGACAGATTCTGAATTTGATTCATTCCGAGGTTTTGATGAGAATGCCTGATCAGCCTTGTTGGTGGATTGTTTCACAACACTACTGACTCTTCTTTTCTTAGGCTGACCTCGCTTTCTCAATTGTTGTCTACATTCCTTTTCCAATTGATTAACATGCTCTTTGTTAAAAATATCAAAGCCAACTCCTTGCTTTGATTTTGATGTTTGTGGGTCTGAGTGAATTTTGGTTTTTGTGACTCGAACAACTTTTCTTTTAATGGAAGGGGAATCGTTTTCTGACTTGCTTGAATTTTTTGGAGAGTTTGTCTCACTGTCAGATCTGCTTTCAGCAGTTAGATTCACCGTATTAGTTGTATTCTTTTCCCTTGAAACTGCAGGGATGAATTTCACAAAAGGAACAACAGCCTTGGTGGGGCTAGTTGTTTTATTCACACTTACTGTTTTGTCTGAGCACTCCTTAATTTTAATGGGATGACCTAACTTGATTTTATCCTCATTTGTTTCAATGTAAGCACTGGGTCTGTTTTGAGGATTGGTGACTTGATTTACCTTTGTTTTAGGTTCAATAGTGTTAGGCTCATTTTCTTGTTGGAGTGAAACAGATTCAGGCATGACAGTATAGTTATCATTGTATGGTGGTGGACACGAGTTGTATCCAATACCTGACATGTCTTTGGGATCCTTTTGTGAGTCAAGCATTTCTTGCAGCTTAACTGATGACTGTTGAAACTTTTCTAGTTTCAACTCAGTAAGATTGAGTTCAGTTTTAGATTGAGCTAACTTTTCAGTCAGTTGCTCATTCTCAGCTGCAAGAGAGTACTTTTCACCATGCAATTTCTCAATGTCTGAGATGAGAGACTTAATTTTAATTTCAAATCCTTTAATTTCTCTCTTAAGCATCTCAGATTTAACCTTTTCTTCTTTTATTTTATCAGCTAGTTTATGATTGTGCTCTCTATAACCTTGTACTTCATGAATGCATTTATCACTACAAAGGTTAGTTTTTACCTCAGTGGGCATGGGAGAAGGTCCATCATTGATGTGAGCCATGAGTGCATGATTTTGAAATTGAGGCTTCACTTCCTCTGCATACATGCTCCAGTCACATACTCCATCCTGCCTGATAACAAGAGCATTAGCTGATTGCTGATTGTTTCCATAAGCTTGATTGGTCAGTTGAGGTTGAGTCTGTTGTGATTGTTGCTGATGATGATATTGTTGGTTATGACTGTTGGAGTGAAAGCTTGCAGATGGCTGTTGAACAAATGAAGATGGCTGTGATGATGACTGATTTTGTGGAACCCTTTGAGCATTGTTGTTTCTTCTAGGAGCAGTACATTCTCTTGAGAAATGGCCGGTCATACCACAGTTAAAACACTTCACCTTTGATTTATCGTATCCAAGCTTGGTGTTTTCATTCAGGTGAAGCCTTTTACCTTTTCTGAAAAATTTCTTAGCTCTCATAGCTATCATTGCCATTTGCCATTGCAAATCCATTTCCTCTACATCATCAGGATCCATTTCTTCTAAGTCTTCTTGTATCAGATGTGCAGATGTTAGTCTTCCTCCCAAATAGGCTTCAAAGCTTGCAACAAAAGCATTGTAGGTTGCTTTTTGTTCTTCAGATTTTGGATCATCAGGGGTTGGTGTTGAAGCAGGTGGGGATGAGGTTGATGGCCTGCTTGGAGGTTGAGCTGCTGTGAATCCAGTGGGTTTAGATTGATCCCTTGATGAGAGAAAGTCATCTTCTTCAGTGATGAAGGCATTCTCAACAGAGTGAGAATCAGTTGGAAACTTGTAAGCCTCCACAACTTTGGGTCCTCCAAGGTTTCTGCTTCTCTCATCTAGTTCCAAAGCTTCAATCTTGGCAATCATAATATCTAGAGTAGTGCTTTCTAGATCAAGAGTGTTCTTTAGCATGGTTACATTTTGTTTCCATGTTTCTGGAAGGCTATGTAACATCTTCTTGTTTAACTCCTTTGACTTGTAGGTGACTCCCATAATCTCTAGATCGTTCACCAATTGCACAAATCTATGCAATTGTTTAGAGATAGACTCTCCTTTTGAGTGATGGAATGTCTCATACTGATTTACAAGCTTGTCTTTGTTGATTTCAGCCACTTCACTGCTTCCTTCACACATGATTTTCAGGGCATCCCATACTGCTTTTGCAGTGCCATACTTTTCCAATCTCTTGAGCACATCCATTTTGAGTGCTTGAGTGAGTATGGAGTAAGCTTTGAGGTCAATCTTGATCTTCTTATAATCATCGTCATCAAGAGTAAGGTCTTCAATAGGGATTCTTGCAGTCTTGTATAAAGCAGCTTGATCTGCAGATAGTGTAACAGGGATGTGTGGGCCTTTGCAAATAGAGATCCAATAATCAGGATCAACACCTGTAACAAAATTCATGAATCTGATTTTCCATTGTTTATATTCAGATTTATGCTTGAGCATGGGTGGTTTTGATGCATGCCCAAGTTCAGAATAGTTATGTGAGTCCATGGTTAACTTTTTGTTTTAACTTGCTTAGATCTGGTTTTAACTGATTTTATGTTTGATTCGTTCAAGTATTCCAAACTTAGTACTGTAACAAGGATCTGCTGAGACTATTCTGAGTCTATTCTGAGTCTTGACTAGTGCAACCTGAAACTGTTTTCGTTCGAAGAATGAACAGTAGCAGTTGAGTAGATCTGAGAGTATTTGGTTAGAATACTGAGAAGAGATGTTCGAAATCTCTAAGCAGCAACTCAAGCAACAGATCAATCGGGTTAAACACAGATCTGAGCAGATCTGGGTAATAACCGAGAGCCAAAGCTCTGATACCAACTGACTAGGTTTGAGAATGATATTCTCTGTTGATGTGAATCAACAAGGATCGAATATGTTGATTGAGTCAATGATTGAGAGGCGGAATCAAACAATCAATGAACATTTAACACTTGAAATACTCATAAATGCACTTGTATTGATTATCTGAACTGTTACAAAGTAAATGCTAGGGTTTAGCAAGCTACAGTAACAAAGCAAGACAACCTCGGATGTCAGGAATTTTCAGATAGAAAGTCTGAAAATCAAGAGTCAAGAGTCCCCTCACATACGAGGTGTCTGATCTATTTATAGGCTGACTTACAGCTTGTACAAAATGACTAAACTACCCTAACTGTACAGAATAGTTTGTCTTCATACGCATTTGTTCTTAGTCTTCATCAGCATTAGTCTTCTATTCTTCCGCATTGGTGTTTGGTCATCAGCATTGACAAATGCGGATGAACAAACACGGAGCGCATTTGTTACTTAACATCCGCATTTGTTAATGCGGATGAACAAAAGTCGTCTGCATTTGTCGGTTGTCCGCATTAGTTAATGCGGATGAACAAATACTTGTCAGCATTTGTTCTTGTGCATCCGCATTAACAAATGCGGATAGCCGACACTTGTATTTTTCTTGATCAGCATTTCTTCTTGGACTTGGGGAGATTTCCAGCAGAGCAACCATCCACCTCTTGAATTGGCATGTATGATCCTTTCAGGGTCCAACAGCATCCATCATCATGTTCCTCTTTCATTATCTTTCACTTTACGATACATAATACTTCATTAATTCATTCTCGTTATCGTAAGGTTTCAGAAAGTTAGCATACACAATTACAAGGAACATACACACTCATCATACATTCATCATCATACATTCATCTTCATACATTTATCATCATTCATAGCATCATACCATACTTAACAATATTTTATTAATAATATTGTTAACAATAATAATACACTGATAATAATATCAGTAATAATAAGGGTTAATCATACTCATCATTATATGCATGAGACATCATTATTTATTAACCCTAGTCAACCCTGGTCAAAACCTCGAACTTCGGACTTACTGGAAATTTCTGTAAAATTCTAAGTTTTCTGGGCGTTTGAGCCCTGTTGGGCGTATAAGCCCTCTGGGCGTATGAGCCCTGTTAGGCGTAAGAGCACTGCTGGACTTTTCATCTTATACTTAGAATTATCATCTGGTCATACGACCACACTGTTGGTCGTATGAGCACTATTGGTCGTACCATCCCATACTTAGAATTATGTTCTGATCATACGACCACACTGTTGGTCGTATGAGCACTATTGGACTCTTCAACATACTTAGACAAATATGACTTGGTCATACGACCACACTGTTGGTCGTATGAGTCCTATTGGACTCAACACTTAGAAAATTCACTTGGTCATACGACCACACTGTTGGTCGTATGAGTCCTATTGGGCAACAATTAGAAAAATCTTCTGGTCATACGACCACACTGTTGGTCGTATGACCACTAGTGGACTCATCAACTTTTACTTATCTATTCTAAGTCCAAATTTCAGACATATTAGTAACCTGTTCATGTGTCTAAATCATAGTCCAAGTCCCAAACATCATAATGCCTAGTTCTAAACATATACACATGATTCTAGGCACAAATCTAACATAAACATAAACATACATACATTCATTTCATACGGGTATCAACCCAAATTTTATAAAAACATACTTACATGCATTTTCCAGCCCCAAAACGTTTAAAACAGATAAAAAGGGGTCTAGAAACTCACCTTGGTTTGTCTTCGGGTTTTGAATGCCCTTTCTTAACTTCCCGGTCGTTTCTACACCTAAAACACACACACACAGTGCAACCCGAACACAAACACACACATAAGAACATGCATTTCTCGGTTTCTTAGCTCAAGCACAACTTAAAAACATCAATTCTTACCTTGAATCCGATTTCTTCTTCTTTCTCTCTCTAAGAATCGAAGTTCCTACTGTTTCTCTCTCTAAAACTGAATGCAAGGAATTGTGCAGGGGTTATGGGCGACCATGCCTTCCTTTTGTACAAAATAAATAACCACTTTGCCCATTTGACACTTTTGGTCCCTCCTTTTTAGTTGACTTTTATTTTCTATTCCTTTCTTCCTTTTTCTTTTATTCCTTGCTAAAAAATACGGGTGTTACAGTTTTAAAGGATAATTGGGTCATTTTACATGCATTTAACGGTCAAACTTAACGGACATCCACTTTAGGGACCAAGTTTGTTACGTTTGTACCAACTATTGGACCAACCATGTAGTTTCAGAAAGCTAAGGACCAAAAGTGAAATCTGACCTAACCACAGGGATCATCCGTGTAATTTAGTCTTTTATAATATACATTATTAATAGATAGTGAAACTCATAAGTTAATATATTATATCAATCAATTTATTTCTAGTAATAATAATTGTGTTGGTCTTTTCACCTCTATTTAAATGAGAAAATTAATGATCATTCAAATCAAGTACCACTAGCATTACGATTTTATATCAACTCGTGTGTCACACCGATGGAAATAGAAAAACTATATAATAGATAATATATATGTATAATTTAATTTATTTTATAGGTAAGACATTAGTGAATCAATGAAATTATTATATATAACAAAAATATTTAAATTATAACCAGTAATATACCAAAAAACGATAATTATTATTCATAAAAATATTATATATATTTATTTGTATATACTACGTGATTTTAATCTATTTATATTATTATAATAGTATGAAGAATTACATATCCGCCTCTAGCAGAGAACTTTTTATAATAAATTTAAAACATCTTGTTAATGATGATATAAAATGAACAATTGGAGTGAAATGTAAATTTAATAAATAGATAAATGAATAGGCTTGGGTTCAAATACAAAGTAAACATTATGTAAAAAGTGTGAGAAGCAATCGGTGAGTGACATGTGACATATTTTTAAAAATAGAAGGAGGGGTATTTTAGGAAGTCTAATTTATTGAGATGAATGTGTGGGGTACATCAATTTTGTTGAAGATTGCTTACATCTAATTTATTTGAACACAAGCCTTCAACAAAATTCTCAATTTATCGATTCAAACGGTTGACGTTTCATCTTACATCAATTTCAATCGTTGAAGATTCAAACGATCGAATTCATCTGTTGAAGATTGCTTTATGTTGTTTCTGTTGAAGATCGTTAAGTTATGTTGATCTATTTGATTTCATCAGTTTGGTACGTATGAAGACGATTATATACTGTATTGAAATAGTATGTTAATAATTTTATCGTTTGGATCATCATTGTGTCTATACTGTCTGATTTCTGTGAATTTTGTTATTGATTGACATCATCATTGTGTCATAGGTATCATCATTGTGTCATAGGTATCATCATTGTGTCTTTTTGTTCGTCATTATGTGTTTTGTATTGTATTGTGTCTGAATAAAACAGTTATTGTGTCTATACTGTTAGATTACTCTGGACATTATCAATATGTTGTTGAATATATTTTATAAATATCAGGTGAGTCTCTAGATGTTGTGTCTTTTATGTTGTTGTGTTTGTTATATGATTTTTATTATTGATTGACATCATCATTGTGTCTTAGATATCATCATTGTATCTTTTTGTTCGTCATTGTGTCTTTTGTATTGTCATTGTGTCTGAATAAAACAATTATTGTTAATCAATTAGTTACGAACAAAGACAAGTTGTGTTTTTATCTTGATTATTTAAATAGTTACAAGTCTAAGGCTGATAAAGTTCAAATGGTCGCCCCACCTCCAAGCAGGAGAGATAGGTTTGCAGAGTTACCTGGAGGGAGCGAACGAAATGAAGCAAAATTCAGTGTACCTGTTAAGCAAAAGACAAAAGGTAGGCCGAAAAGAATGAAGTCAGCTCGTGAGTTAGCCATCGAACAAGCAAGAAAAAAGTTGAGAAATTGTGGGTTTTGCAAACAACCTGGTCACATTATACGCAATTGTAGTTTATATCTTCAAAGCATTAAGGATAAACAAGTTTCAAACAGCTAAACAGTTGATTCTATGCCTATTCAAGAATATGATTCATTGTGTCATAAGATTTATCGTGTCATATACTCAATGTGTCATTATATTCATTGTGTCATTATATTCATTGTGTCATAAGACTCATTGTGTTATGTTTGAAGAGTTTTGTTTACGTTTGATTTTGACAATAAAAACAAGTTACCAAAATACTATTGTGTAATGTAAAGCAACATATAGCAACAAATATTAACATGCCAACACATAGCAAAATATAATAACATGCCAACATACCAAATTACTATTGTTTTAAATTACAATTGTGTCACACTACCATTGTGTCAAACTACCATTGTGTCAAACTACGATTGTGTTAAATTACCTTTGTTTCAAACAACCATTGTGTCAAACAACTATTGTGTCAACCATTGTGTCAACCATTGTGTCAAACAACCATTGTGTCAAACAACCATTGTGTCAAATTACTTTTTACCCCTCCGCATGTTAGCAGTTTTCCACTTATTTACATTTTTGCCACCGCGTTTTTTGAACCATTGATCTATTTTAATGAGTTGATCCAACGGTCAGAATTACTTCTCACCCTTTTTAGGAAATATAGCCTTTGTAGCATATCCTCTCCCAAATGAATAAGATAAAAACCTAATTTTTCAAAAATTTGAGTAAAAATGTATTAAATGAATACAGAGTATGTGAACGAATGTTCATAAAATTTAATTTATTAAAAATAACTAAAAAAACATTTATTACTGTTTTCATACGAATTATATGTCAAATATATGGATTCAACAATTAAATATAAATATTTTTTATAAATATGGATCTACCATATGTAAGTTTTATTATAGTGATGATACATGATAGAAGCTTAATTGATGATGAGATAGACTACCTAAAAATCATATTACTTTAAAATATATTATTTTATTAGTATAGATTGAAATCAAACATTTAAATTCTTCAAGTACGAGACTAATCTTGTAACACGAATATAAAAACACTAGCTTTAGTAAACTCGTGTATTACACGGGTTGAATAAATAAAATATTAATATAATAAATTTATTAATTATAAAATATTATTTTAACATATAATAAAATAATAATATCAACTTTTTAAAATTTTGTTTTTAAACTTTTTTCTAAAAATAAATAAAACAAATCATATAAAAATATTATTTTTAATAATTTTCCCATTATAACTCTCAAATTTGATTTTTTTGTTTTTAAAAAAGTGACTTTTTAAAAATACCAATTTTAAAAAAATTTGTATTTTAAAAAGATATGCTTTAGAAAAATATATTATTTAGAAATAATATTAATAAATAGATTTATTTCTTAATTTATTAAATCTAAAAAGTTTTTAAGGAATATTATTAATAATTAAGGTAATTATTTAATAGAAGAGAGAGGCGGGAAAAATTTGATGAGAATGATTGTTGTACTGGCACGTGTCATCTTAAGATACCTTTTTATTAAAGTAGTAGATAGAGCACGCAAGTAGGTAATTTATAGTTTGGGATAATTTTTTTATTTAATTTTATATTTTATTGAAAGAAAAGCTTACTCCGGAAGGAAGGAAGGAAGGAGAGGAAGATGCATGTGTTGCAAGCAACGGTCACATTGGGTAACCAGAAGAATGGCGAAGGAATGTGAGATCCCCATAGAGATTGTCAGCGAAGAAGAAATGTCACTCATCGAAGCCGCCTTCTCTATAGCCTCCACTTCCCGTCGTCATAATATTATTAGTAATACTCATCCTCACACTGACATCGAAGACGGAATTCAATTTGGAAACAAGAAGAAGAAGAAGAATGTATCGTTTCTGCGTCGATTCAAGAGCAAAACAGGCTTGTTCGTTACGGATATCACGTCTACGGTAACAACTCTCTCTTTTATCATAATAATAATAACAATGGATCAATTAGGGTAGGTTTTACTTTGCTTACACCGTCAAGGATTTGGAAATTATAATATCACATCTGTTAATTTTTACGTTGATTAGGAGTGGTGTGAGAAACAAAAAGAGTTCGTTCTTGTTTGTGGAAAGCCTAAGGCTACTGAAGCTATGAAAGCAGGCACTGCTCGTCATGCGCTACTTGAACAAGAGGTATCCAAAATTGTGCTTTTTCTCATCCTCCTTTAATTCTTTCTTCTAATCATCAAGATAAAAACTATTATGTTTTTAGTTGAACTAACTAGTAAGAATAGCTTTAGGGTATATTCATTTGGGGTTTTCAGTTGTTTATACAATAGGTTGCCCCGGCCCCTTGGTAAAATACATGTTTATTAAGTTTAGGACTACATATTACATGATTTTGATCTCCTGTAATCTTATCAGTTTGAGCAGAACCTATGTGGGTGTCAATATATTCTTTGAACTTGCTCTTTTTATAATCAATTCTGCGCGGTTCTGATAACCTGACTTGCATGTATTTGGCTCCATTTTATAAGACGTGTAAAATTTTCTAACTTACACTCTTTCTTTGCAAGTTGTCATTTTTGTGAGATCTCATTAAAAGATTAAATAAGCAGATGATTCATTCATAGCAACAGAACGATAAGTGGATGATAATACACACTGTAAATACCAAATCTCTATTACTGTTTTTGTTACCATAGTGCTGATACGAGTTACAACTGTTTAACTTTCCAGTTTGATTTTCCTACCAATAGTAATAATCTGGCAATCAGCATCACTTTAATCTTAGAGCGTAACATAATTAGTCTTAAATAGCATCAAAGTCTTTCACATACATGATGTGATACAAACAGTTCAAGTTACAAGATTGCAAGGATAAAAGGTAGTCAGCATATATTATGATCATAGCTCTGTTTAGAAAATGGAAGTTTAAAATAATAGTTTTAAACATAAAACCAGATCTAGGTATGACCTGGATGCAGGGCGATTTTAATGTACTTGATGAATTCAGAAGTTTTTATTGGGTTCTAGGTGACATAAACCACTTGCACTGTAAAAAGCAATTAGAATACGTACAAATAATACACGACACTTCCATAAATCTTAATTGCTTACATACCTGAAAGTCAAAGACTTGTCCACTCAATGGACCCAAGGTTTTTTGGTGTGTGTGTTTGTGAGAGAGAGGGAGAGATAGAGGGGGGTTAATTGTCATTCATTTTAGTCGGAACTAGCCCAGAAATTCTACTGAAGTTGGTCTTTTCTGAAAGGAAACATACTTTTTTTCTTAATGGTAATGCAGGTTATCACAAAGGTTGAAGTTGTCATAAGATCAGCTGAAGAACACTGGGCTTTAAAAATGATTAATTTTATACATGGCACAAATCAATTATTTCTGGATGGTTTAACACGTGAGCTGCCACTGTAAGCTTCTTCAACTCTTCAATATCTACCCATTTACTTATAAGTGTTTATGAGTTGACCTGAGTTAACCAGCCTACACATTTTTCTACCTCTGACATTTCCCGTGTTTTGTCATATTACCAAAAGCATATTAGACATTAACTTGAGAATTTATTCCTTTTCCGTAAATCTAATTGATTGATAACATCATCACCAGGATAGGGTTTGTGGAAGATGTATGTGTGGTTGGAGTTATTGATGAAATACACTTGAAAACTGGAACAATAACATTAGTTGAAACCAAAACCCGTTCACAAAACAATCTTCCTTCTGAACCCCAACAGAGAAACGGAAGGCTTCAGTTAATGTGCTACAAGTACCTTTGGGACAACCTGCTTGTTCATCCATTTCCTGCTCAACACTTTTTACAATTGTTTTCTTTGAACCCTGATTACAAGCTATCACAAGAAATCTGTGAGATTGCCATTCAAGCCGGTGCACCTGTACAGGTAATTTTCAACCCTTGTATTGTCAAAATACGTCGTTTCAAACGGTTCAGACGGGTAATTTGTAAATAAAAACAGAAAATTGAAACGGCAAATTGAATAGTTAAAACATGTTGAAAGTCTCACCAAGCATATTCAAAATGCATAAAACCTTTAGGGATGGCAAAAGAACAAGAAACATGAAGCATTTGGTATGGGTAACGGAACAGGTATACCGGTATGGGACTCTGTACGGGATAAGGCTTAAAAATTTTCACGGGTTTGGGACAAGTATTGTATTAGGTGATACATGCCCGGTCACTTGAACTCATTTACTAGAATCGGGATGGAATATATTAGTATATTATATAATCTTAAAATATATAATAAATAGTATGTTTGTTAGAATATTGGCCCAGAAAAAAACAAAGGTAATACTCCGTATTTTGTGGGAACTACCACGACTCTTTTTATAAATATGAATAACAAAAGATCACACCTTAAACTCTATACAACTCTATACAATGACGATCTTTTATACTACTCCTAACCTTAATTACTATAAAATCAGAGCTCAAACACAGCTGGAATGACAACTCATTCACAGCCAAAACATGAATACTAATACCTTAAATAAAGCTAATTAAAACTTACTAAATAAAACAAAGCTATCTTTAGACTCTTGACGATTCTCCCCTCTAAACTTCCATATATGACCACAATTAGGATTTACTTCTAACAATCACCCCCTTAATCCTAATGTGGTCTTCCTTCTCTAAAGAAGAGTTGGCTCATCATCTTCACAAACTAAGTTGACCTCCTCATGCTTTGGTTTTGACTTTGGACATTGCAAAGTCACATTGCTTGGTTCTCGGTGGGATACAACAATTGCTCCTGCACCTTCTGTCATCTTCTTTCTGAACTACCTGATCACTTTTTTTTTCAAAAAAAAAACTCTTTTCTACAAAAACAGTTCCTGCAGCAGTAGCAAAAATCCTCTGATTCACAAACTTCAGTAGCAAATTAGCAAAACCAATCTGTTTCACACAGATACTCATGGTTGTAAAAATCACTAGGTGCTGGTCGGGCGATGGGGTACCGCCTAGGGGTTAATCGGGATTAGTCGGGAGTAATCGAGATTAATCGGATTGGGATTTTATACATAATTTATATGTATTTCTGTGTATATGTATACATATATATAATTAAATTCAAAAAAGATTCAAACATTAACATATTTTGACCAATCCTAACCAAAATTTGACTGATTTTGACAAAATCTGAGCAATTTTGATTGATTTTGAAATAAATTTGACCAATTTTGACCAATTTTGACCTATTTTTGACCAATTTTGACCGACTAGGTCCTATTTTTCCCGACTAGGACCGATTTCCGATTTACCCTCCGATTATGCGAAATCGCCAAGGTTGGTGGCCGATTTCCGATTAATCGCCGACTAGGACCGATTTTACAACACTGCAGACACTACAACAAAACATAATCTGTTTCACACAGATCAAATTTCTTGTTTCTTCACAGAATCACCCTTTTACCACTTTGATCAATCACTTATTAGTTCTTCTCAAACCTGCTTTCACAGCAAACTTGGTTCAATCCTTCACAGATTAAACATCTTCTCCATACTGGTATCACACCTTTGTAACTTGTATCACACAAGTTTTCTTCACCTTGTTCGTTGCTTCACACAGTCACCTTCTCTCTAGGTCCGTCTTCCACGGATATAACCTGAATCACACAAGTCTTTTTCTACTGCAGTTGTGTCACACAACCTGTCTTCAATTGATCTGACATAGATCAGTACCTTGTTTTTATTGCTTCTCGTAACCGGTTTTCACAACCCTTTGATCTTTCAACATCAATAGAAAAAAAACACTTCACAAATCTAGTCTGCTGTTTGATTGCTACCGAAAACATAGCCCTTTGATCAGAACCTCACAACAACCTTAATATTCAATCAGCAGCCCTTTAATGGATCAATCACAGATGGTTTAAACTTGTCACGGGTTCTTCTTCGGTCAGTCTATCACAGAACTGATCGGGTGGCTTCGTTCTTTACGTCTTCGGTTGTTACTTGATATCCCCTTTACCGCCGCACAGGTCTCTTTGATCTTCTCGCTCTGATACCAATTGTTAGAATATTGGCCCAGAAAAAACAAAGATAGTACTTCGTATTTTGTGGGAACTACAAAACAAAACAAACAAACAAACAAACCCAGTATATCCCACTCAAGAGCAGGGTCTGGGGGGGTAGGTGGTGGCGAGTCTTTCCTCTATCTTGGTAGGTAGAGAGACTGCTTCCAAAGAGACCCCCGACTCGATAACAAAAGCCATAACGGTAGCAAGTCAGCATATAAACTATCATAAAGCTCACAGCACACAGCATACAGTAATGAATCACCGAAAGCATACGAGAATGAAAGAGCATACATCAGAGAAGCAGCAAGTTTGACCTATATAGGGCAGATGTGGACAACGTACACATCAGACCCCGCAACACGTCTTCATTAACCCTTCCTACCTACAGATCCCACTAAAAGTCCTTAACTTTAATTCTACGCCTCCACTCACTCCTATCCTCGATCATGTGCTCGGAAAGGTGCAAGTGTACCATATCTCGCCTAATTATCTCATCCCAAGTCAACCTAGGTCTTCCTCTACTTCTCTTACCCTCTAAGATAATGTTTTCTACTGCTCTAACTGGTGCTGCCATTTGTCTCCTCTTCACATGCCCAAACCATCTTAATCTTCCCTCTCGTATTTTATCTGTGATACAAGCCACTTCTAGCTTCTGTCGAAACACTTCATTTGTTATCCGATCCAGTCTTGTGTGTCCACACATCCACCTCAGCATTCGCATTTCCGCTACCTCTATTTGTTTCTCGTGATTTCTTTATGGCCCAACAGTCTGTTTCGTATAACATAGCTGGG
This sequence comes from Flaveria linearis, assembly GCA_024085815.1. Taxonomy (NCBI): domain Eukaryota; kingdom Viridiplantae; phylum Streptophyta; class Magnoliopsida; order Asterales; family Asteraceae; genus Flaveria; species Flaveria linearis. The sequence continues at coordinate 32,914,099 of CM044003.1, read as the reverse complement.
CGCACTGCCACTCTGTATAGTTTTCCCTTTAGTTTTGCTGGAAACCTCTTATCACATAGAATCCCTGATGCTGCTCTCCACTTGCACCATCCTGCTTGAACACGGTGAGCTACATCGCTGTGTCTCTCCGTCCTCCTGCAGGGACGAGCCCAGGTATTTAAACCTAGACGTTCGTGGGACCGCCATACCCTGGATACTGATTTGTGTTTCTTCTTCAGCCTCACCACTAAAGTTACAATGCATGTATTCTGTTTTAGAGCGACTTATCCTTAAGCCTCTGCGCTTTAGTGCTGCTCTCCACTGTTCTAGCCTGTCGTTAAGCACCATTTTAGATTCTGATATTAAGACTATATCATCCGCAAAGAGCATGCACCACGGAACTGGCTGTTGTATAGACTTTGTCATCTCATCCAGCACTACTGTGAAGAGAAATGGGCTCAGTGCCGATCCTTGGTGAAGTCCAACTTCCACTACGAAGGAATCTGTGTCTCCGATTTGTGCTCGCACACACGTTTTTGCCCCGTCATACATATCCTTAATTATTTGACATACCTCTCTGGTATCTTTCTAAGTCGTAGACTTTCCCAAATTAGTTGACGCGGAACACTGTCATAGGCATTTTCTAGGTCGATAAATACCATATGGAGGTCCCTTTTCTTTTCTTTATATTTCTCCATTGTCCTCCTTATGACGTGTATTGCTTCTGTTGTAGAGCATCCTGGCATAAATCCAAATTGGTTTTATCGCTATCTGAGTTTCCCGTCTAATTCTCGCGTCAATAACTCTTTCCCACAATTTCATCGTGTGACTCAATAGCTTTATTCCCCTGTAGTTTTCACAACATTGGACATCTCCTTTTTTCTTATATATGGGGACTATGACACTGGTTCTCCACTGGTCTGGCATCTTCCCTGTCTTAAAAATAGTGTTGAATAAATCTGTTAGCCATTGGATACCCTCATCTCCCAGGCATTTCCACACTTCAATCGGTATGTTGTCTGGCCCCACCGCTTTAGCCCTTCCCATTTTCTTCATAGCTCTCGTAACTTCTTCTGCTGTGATGCTTCTACAATAGCATTTGTTTTGTTGCGTTGTTTGGGTTGTTTTATCTATCTCAGTTTGCTGATTTGGGTTCCTTATGTTGAAAAGGTTATCGAAGTAAGTTTTCCATCTCACTTTGATGTCTTTCTCCTTCACCAAAACCTTTCCATCCGCATCCTTTATGAACTTCACCATTCTCACGTCCTGTCTCCTACTTTCTCTTGCCTTGGCTATGTTAAACATGTCATGCTCTCCTTCTTTCGTCTCTAATCGTTTATACATCATCTCATACGCCGTGTTCTTTGCTTCTGACACCGATTTTTTCGCCTCTCGCTTAGCCTCCTTGTGTTTATCGTTTAGTTTTGTGCGTTCCTCTTCATTGTTACAGCGTATAAGCTCTCTAAAACTTTGTTGTTTAATTCTTATCTTCTCCTGTACATATTCGTTCCACCACCAGGATTCCTTATGGCCGACTATCCTCTTTATTGTAACTCCCAGCATTTCTTTAGCTGCTTGGATGAGCCTAGTTGCCATAGCCTCCCACTTTTGATTTGCGTCTTCATGTGGCCCGGTCTGGTTCATTGATATGACCTTATCTCTAAAAATGGTAATCTTTTCATCATTGGGCAATTGTTTTGTTGGGCAATTTTGTGGGAACTACAACGACTCTTTTTATAAATATGAAGAACAAAAGACCACACCTTAAACTCTATACAATGACAATCTTTTATACTACTCCTTACCTTAATTATTATAAAATCACAGCTCAAACACAGCTGGAATAACTGCTCATTCACAGTGAAAACATGAATACTAATACCTTAAGTAAAGCTAATTAAAACTTACTAAATAAAACAAAGCTATCTTTAGACTCTTGACTATTCTCCCCTCTAAACTTCCACATATGACCACAATTAGGATTTACTTCTAACAATAGGTTGTTAGAAACTCGAAGTTATTAAATTCTAAAATTGTTAGAAGTGTAGTTGAGTATTTGATATTTCTAGTTGATTCATGAGGTTAGTTTAAGATTAGGTTGCGAGTAATTGGCAGTTGGATAATTCTAAACCACACATGACCATAAGAAGGTATAACCCCGAATCAGATGGTAATAATGGGTTTATATTCATGTATGGAACCAAAACCTGTCTGAATATCATTAATTTGGAATTTAGTTCTTTTTCCTGATTATAAATAACACACTATGTTTTTATTAACTTGCTAAAGTGAGAAAAGATGCCCTTTTAGATATAGACATCTTTCTAGTATCCTCCAAAATTGATCACATATGCAATTTATGTTCTTGGATATGTTTGCAGACACTTAAAGACGTACTAGGAAAATACGAACACGTTTGTTCCATGCTACCAGAATCTCAAGAACAGCTTGTGTTAAGGTAAGCCAGTGGCATCTTTTTATCATTAAATGAATTTTATGAAATAATAAACTAAGGTATGTTTGATGATTTTATTGATCTGATTGTTCCATTTGTGACAGATATGAGTACCAGAAAGACCAGTCGTTGATAAGTGATTACCAGTATTTATATGATTCTGATTGGGTTGTGGATCAACTTCGGTCCAGTCTTGAATTCTGGAAGGGTGAACGAGAAGCAAGTTATGCACTCGAGAATGAGCGTTGGAAATGCAAGCACTGCATGTACTCGTCTAGATGCCCCGTAAACACCATACCTACTACCCCTATACAAACTTTAGAAAGGAAGTAAGTGAAATTGTTATCTTCAACTCATTTTAATTGTAGCCTTTATTATTTCAAAGTAACAAGGTTATTTAAAAATGCATCATTTTGAAACAATCGTATATGTTCATTTCATATCATAGTACATATAAATAAAACCAATTATAAAATAAAAGGGAAAACAATGCATAATGCTCTCTCTTATGCAGTACCAACAAGTAATTATCCACGTGCTTCGTGACGGATTAAGCTTCATTCTAAATTTCAAAACGTACACATCACGTTGGTAATAAAAAAAAATTGAATAACCATTTCCCCGTGCTTCGCGGTGGATTAAGCCTTATATGAAGAAGAGAAAATCCTTTACAAGTTGCAGCTTGTTAAAAAAAATTTAACAAAAAAACTTACGTAACATGTGAAACTCTTCAAAAGAACTAAATTAAGATAATTAGAATTAAACAACTCTGTTTATTTAGTTAAAATGACACCTATGCAAATATAAATTTATTAAAGCTCTTTTAAAACAAGTGTAGTATAGTAGTTTATAAAGGCATTTTACTTAAAGTTTGTTAAAGTGGGAAGAAATTAATTCACTTGCCCCTTTTAACGCCTATTAAGGGCTTGGCTAAATATGATTTTGAAGCCCTTTTTAATTAGGATGTAGTGGCTTTAGCGTCCTATTTATGTCCAAATCATCAAATTTGAAGCCCCAAAATGTCACCACTACGTCTAGTCTAATAAATTGTTGCCCATCTCAATATTGAAGTAGCCATGCAAACCTCATTTCCAGAATGTCTGGACTCTTGACCATCTCTGTTTCTAAAAACAAAATGGAAGTATTAGTACACCAACATAAATTCATAAAAATAATAAATCCAACTACAATATGGTTTATATGTTTTGTAGGTTTATGATCATCACTGTAATAGAATAATAAATGAAACTTTGTGATAATGCAAGCCTTTAGTGAAGTTGACAATGTAGCAGATCACTGGCACTATTCTGTGGCACACGTCTATCATTTTTAACCGATAAAAGCTGATCCTTTGTTAAATGGAAAAGGGTTTTCCTTCATTCTGCAGTAGTGTAATGTAAAATGGCAGTGAAATATGATCTAAAAAATCAAAAGACACACCTAAGTGCTAAGTCAGTACTCACTCCAACCGTGATGTATCTTCACAGGTCTCATAAACAATATGCAAATTGCTAATAAGAAGCTTATAGATCAAGGCCTATATATATATAGATATGGGTTCTACTAAAAAGACAATTTTGCTTAAAAAGTCTAGAAAGCCTTGTTGTGGTGACAAGTGGAATATATAGATATTAAATGAAAGGGTATATATATAATTTGTCAATACACTAAATATGGAAGTTATCGTCGGGTACATTTTTATCCCGATTTCAAGGGATTCATTTGTAATAATCTTAAAGGTTTAATACGCACAACAATAATCTTACAGGTTAATACATTTAATAGGCAAATCACATAACCTAAACTAATACGCACTGACCAACCTAATACGCAATGTTATAATCGTTGCGAGGTTTTAGTTTATAATTTTGCTAAGTTTTATGAAAATTACTCATATGCCCCTTTAATTCAAATAATACACAATTAGTTTTAAACGCAACTAACAAAATAAGAAGTAATTAAATCCATCCATTTATCAAACACATCCAAGGGCTAGAAATGCTTCCTACCCTTTTTATGCAACCAACCCTTTTTAGCATAACTCTCCCCTATATATATATATATATATATATATATATATATATATATATATATATATATATATATATATATATATATATATATATATATATATATACATACATACATACATATATATATATACATACATACATACATATATATATATACACACACACACATATATATATATATACATATATATATACACACACATATATGTACATATACATATATATACATATACATATACATATATATACATATACATATACATATATATACATATACGCATATATACGCATATATATACATATACATATATATACGCATATATATATATATACACGCATATATATACACATATATATACATATATATAGATAGATATAGATATAGATAGATATAGATAGATATATCTATATATCTATATATCTATCCATCTATATATCTGTCCATCTATATATCTATCCATCTATCTATATATCTATCCATCTATCTAAAAAAAAAAAAAAAGAGTCTGGAAAGAAAATTTTTTTTAAATTATGTTTGAATGATTTTGGACGGATTATATACTAAACAGGCAGATAATTAGCATAGTGGTCGAATTATGGCAGCCCGTTTTATTAAGCCGTTTGAAAGGCGTTCCAAAGGGCACAGGCCTGTACTGATCTTATGCTAAGAAAAACTTGCCAGTTGATGTATATGTAAAAATTTACCAATGTCTGAAGATTCGGACATGCTTAAGGATTTTTACTTTCAGATTCTAAGTTTGTAATATAAAATATCTGTTTAATTTTGGGTTTTTATTTTCTTTTTCCCACAAGATCCTGTCTTGTAGTATCAGAGCCATGTGAATAAACTAAGCCATGTAAATAAATTTAATCATGGTAAATAAACTTTATTATGGGGAAGTTCAACATTGATTTGATTTCAAAAACAAAATGAATATCATAGAAGATAAAGATACTGTTAAAAACAGTATTGAGGAAGAATATGATATTCCTCACAATCTAGAATTATTGAATAAATGGACAATTCCAAAAATAGATTATAAACAAGTTTATAAGCTTGGAACTTTTGAAAAAATTGGTTTGAAACAAGTAGTTAAAACTACTGAAGAAACAATTGCTCTTAATAAAGAGGATATGTTGATAAAACTCTTAAATAATAAAGAGTTAACAAGATACAAGAAAGATAAATATAAATTTATTCATATTGGAGTAGTGCAAATTGCATTTAAGCCTTTAACTTTAGAAGGTTTGCCAGAAAGCTTTATAGCAGCTTTAAGAGATGGTAGAAATCTAGATTATAAGCAATCCTTAATAGGGATAGTTCAATCTAGCCTATCACAGGGTCCAGTTTATTTTAATGTTTACCCAAATTTACAATTATCATTAACTGACGTTAATATAACTGATGCTCTAACATTAAATGTTAAGACTCACGAATATGATTATATTCCAGGGTCAGAAGTAATCTGTATATGTTATAGAATATACTATAAACCGCTATTTACACTAAATCCTCAGTGTAAAATGGTAGATAAACCATTAAATAAAACAATAATAATAGAAACTAATTTTGAAAAATCAAATATTACTACTAGAAGAAAAATAAAGTGGGAAGAAATTGAATTTCCTGATAGTTGGATACTAAATAATTGTACGCCAAAACAACAATATATTGATAATAATCCAATAGATATTATTCAAACATCTGAAGGATCAGTTCAGATACAATTTGATAAAATTAGACCTAGAATATCTAGATCTATGTCCTCTAGATCATCAAATTTTCATATATCTCCTTTAAGTTACACTGTTAGAAGTCCTTCTAGAGCTTCTACTTCTCAAATAAGAGAAGAATTACCTGAAAATAGGATAGAAGAATTAAGAATTAATTCTGATAATATAGTAAGAGGTGTATATAAGCCTAATGAACCGGAATTAACCGAGTCAGAAATGAATTTTTCAATATGATAAATCTAGTAGAAAAGATAAATTTTAGCCAAGGATCATTGGCAAGAAGAATAATTAGTGAAGAATTTAATCGAGATCAATGGAAATTATTTAGAAACTGGTTTTTCAAAAATTTTGATGACCAAGATACAAATATGTTTCAAGAAGTTTTTTATAAAGAACTTAGTGAAGAAAATGCAATTAAACATTTTGTTCCATGGTTTATAAATAAATATACTAATAGTATGATTTCTGTTATACAGAGAGAATACAATATAAATGGAAAAATTTTAAAAACTACTTTTCCTCCTCATCAACCATTCAAAATAGAAAAAGATAGTGAAATTAGATACTATCAAGCTTTTCAAAAATTGATGGAAGAAAACACATTACCAGTAACAATAGCTCATATAAATAATATGTTTAAACAACAAAATTATACAAACATATGCTTAATTGTTTTAGGAGAACAATTAAATTCTATAAATGATATAATAAATGAATTAATATATCAGATAAAATTTTTTAAATTTTCTCATAAAGAAGAAGAGAAAGGCACTATAGCCACCCCGGCTATACAACCTCCGCCTGAAATAAAAGATTTTAAATTAAAATCCAATTCTGAAATAGAAGAACTACTAGATAAAAAATTAAAGAGTTTAAATGAAAATTTTTCAAATTTAAAAATCAATACTTTAACTGAAGAATTTTCAGATTCAATAAATAAAGATAATTATCAAGAGAAAATTGATGATGAAATTAAAAAGCTTGAAAAATTTGCTAATACGCCTACACAAAGAAAATATTACTATCCTAGGCCAACTCCACAGGATGTTCTAATAGAAGAACAAGAATATATAGTTAACAATTCATATCATGGAAAACACATCTATGAATGGAACATAGATGGCAAAACTGATAAACAAATTACAGATACTGTACATAGAATGATGATGTATAGTACTATCTGTAAAAGTAATGGTAATTATAATCAAAATATTGCTAAAATGATAATAGCAGGATTTACTGGTCAATTAAAAGGCTGGTGGGATAACTATCTGTCTGAAGCAGATAAAAACAATATTTTAAATGATATCAAAGAAGAAAATGGAAATCAAACTCCAAATGCAGTTTATACACTGGTAGTAAATATTGTTGATCATTTTACAGGAAGATGGTCAGATAATTCTGAGAATATCAGAACTTTATTACAAAATCTAAGATGTAGAACTCTTACATCATTTAGATGGTATAAAGATACTTTTTTAAGTAGAGTTATGGAACTCCCAGAGTCTAATAGTACTCATTGGAAGTCTAAATTTATTGACGGTTTACCTCCTTTATGTAAGGCCCCGTTCCCGGGCACCTCACAGTTGGTCATTCACAGCATAAACATTCATATATTATAAACTAAAGCAGCGGAATTAATTTTAAAAAAAATCCCTTCATTCATTTAAAACACTGTTGTTAAGCAATACATTCTAATTCATAAGTCACAAAACAATTAGTCGAATGAATTACAAAACAACAGTATTGTCAAAACATAAACGGATGTCAGTCTTACCCCCGTGTAGCCATCCCCGTGTGCCATCCTCAGCAACCTGTTACCTGCCAACTGAGAATACATAAAAGTCAGCGTTGCTGAGTGAGTTCTAGTTTTATAATTTAAAATACTTTGCTTTTCCTCTCCAGAAAAACCTTTCTTTACTTATATGCGGTCACACAAATACGTACACAGATAATATTATTATTATCCTCGTCTTCATTCATTAACTTTCGTTAGTGTGCCGTTCATCGTTTACATTCGTATTCTTTCTTTCATATTAGTTCTTCCATTCGTATGTAGCTTACTTTCTTTCATTCATACATTACATACATTCATACGTTCATTTCATTCATACATTCATTGCATACGTACGATCATTTCTTTCATTCATATGTTCATTACATTCCTTCGTACGTTTATTCATTTCATTCATGCATTCACATTACATTCTTTCATTCTATCATATGTTAGCCAAGTCTGTTGCAGCACACGGCTGCTCACCTCAGTGGCAATCTCACGATTGCCTGCTAACCGAGTCTGTTGCAACACGTAGTTGCTCACCTCATTATCAATATGTTAGCCAAGTCTGTTGCAACACATAGTTGCTCACCTCAGTGGCAACCCCACGGATTGCCTGCTAACCGAGTCTGTTGCAACACAAAGTTGCTCACCTCATTATCAATCTTAAAGATTGACCCTGTGTGCATCCTTCGGGGTAGCTAACCCGCATCACAGTTGAGCTAACACCTGCCAGGGTTGTGCACCTCCATTCATTTGCTTGCAAGCCTTTCTTACGTTCATTCGTTCATTTATTAATGCATGCATTCATTCATCATGATCCACTTCATTATCTTTCACTTTACGTTCCATTTCTCATTATCATTAATATTTTACTTATTAATGATTATACTCTTCGTTAAATCTTAGTCATTCTTCGTCATGCCAGTACATACTTAACAATATTAAAATAATAATAATATTGTTAATAATAATAAAATACTGATAATAAAATCAGTAGTAATAAGGGTCAATCAATTATCATCATTACATTCATAAAACATCATCATTTATTAACCCTAGTCAACTCTGGTCAAAATCCCATAAATCAGATTTCCTGAAAATTTCTGTAAAAATTCTAAGTGTTCAGTCGTATGAGCACTGCTCAGTCGTATGAGCCCTGCTCAGTCGTATGAGCCCTGCTTAGTCGTTTCACCTTAAACTTAGAAAATTTCTCTAAGTCATACGACCACTGTTCAGTCGTATCATCCCCAGACTTAGGAAATTTCCAGTGGTAATACGACCACTGTTCAGTCATATGATCCCATACTTAGAAAATTTCCAGTGGTAATACGACCACTGTTCAGTCATATGATCCCATACTTAGAAAATTTCCAGTGGTCATACGACCACTGTTCAGTCATATGACCCCATACTTAGCAAATTTCTAATGGTCATACGACCACTGTTCAGTCATATAACTCTTAAAATATTTCTAAGGCAAATTTCGTGGGTCATATAAGCACTATTTAGACATATCACCTTGTACTTAGTTTTCTAAGTCACAATTTCAGACATATGACCACTATTTGGTCTTCTTAGTCGTATTAGTAGCCTAATCATGTATCTAATTCATATCCCAGTTCCCAAACACCATAATACTTAGTTCTAAACATGTACATACAATACTAAGCATGAATCATAACATAAATCACTAACATACATACACATGCACATACGGGCAACATTCATAATAAGTGTAAACATTTTTATATGTATTTCCAGCCCCAAAAGATTGTAAAAAACATGTGAAACACGGGGTCTAGAACTCACCTTTGCTGCTTCCAATCTTAACACTCTTCACCCAAGCTTCTTCAAACGATTCCAACACTTAGAAACCTTCTAAACACACATTTGAACACATAGAAACACTCATAAGCATTTAACCGAGGCTAATTTAGCCAAGAACAATCTTAGAAACATTAAACCTTACCTAAAATCGAATTCTTCTTCTTGTTCTTCAAAATCCGAAAGTTTTCTCTGCTTTCTCTCTCTAAATCCGAACAAGAAAAAGAGTGTGCAGTGGGTATGGGCGACCATATCGCCTTTTACACCAACTTTTCAAGATTTTTATCATCTTTTACACTTTTGGTCCCTCAACTTTGGGGTTGACTTTCTTTTCCCCCATTTTCTTTCTCTTTTATTCTTTTATTTCTTTAAGAGAAATATACGGGTGTTACAAGTCCACCCCCTTATATAGGTTTCGTCCCCGAAACCTGTTATTCCTCAAACAGATGTGGGTAATGTTGTCTCATCTCCTCCTCAGTCTCCCACGTAGACTCGGATCCCTTCCTGTGCTTCCGCTGTACACGCACAAGAGGAACCACTTTATTCCTCAACCTCTTTTCTTTACGATCAATGATTGACACTGGTTGCTCCACGTAATTGAGCCGTTCATCTATTTCAATATCCTCCAGTGGAACAATCATATCTTCATCAGCTAAGCACTTCCTCAGATGAGATACATGGAATGTGGGGTGAATTCCACTTAACTCATCTGGCAGCTCAAGTCGATAGGCCACCTCTCCTACTCGTGCTACAATCCGGAAAGGTCCTATATATCTCGGGCTTAGCTTACCTCTTTTCCTGAATCTGATAATCCCTTTCCAAGGTGAGACCTTCAACATGACTCGGTCACCAACCTTGAACTCTATCGGTCTTCGCCTCTTGTCAGCATACGACTTTTGTCTATCTTTCGCCGCCTTCATGAAGGCCTTGATCTTTTCTAATTTCTCAGTCGTTGCTTCAATCACCTCAACACCTCCCAGTTCCTTCTGCCCAATGTCTCCCCAACATACGGGCGTCCTACATCTCCTTACCGTATAGCATCTCGTAGGGTGGCATGCCAATACTGGCATGATAGCTATTGTTGTACGAGAATTCCGCTAACGGTAAGTGATCATCCCAACTTCCTCCAAAATTGATCACGCACGCCCGAAGCATGTCTTCGAGTGTTTGGATCGTCCTCTCAGACTGACCGTCCGTCTGAGGGTGATATGCTGTACTAATGTGTAGCCTCGTCCCCATTGCATCATGAAATCTCTTCCAAAACTTGGAGGTAAACCGGGTGTCGCGATCAGACACAATAGACACCGGTACACCATGACGAGCTACAATTTCCTTGATGAACAGATCCGCCAATCTTTCAGATGAGTATGTTTCGCGGATCGGTAGGAAGTGGGCACTCTTTGTCAAGCGGTCAACTATCACCCATATAGCATCATACCCTTTAAGGGTACGTGGTAACTTCGTGATAAAGTCCATGGTGATGTGCTCCCACTTCCACTCGGGTATATCCAATGGTTGGATCTTCCCGTAAGGCTTCTGGTGTTCTGCCTTTACTTGTAAGCAAGTTAGGCATTTACTCACGTACTCCACTACGTCACGTTTCATACCCGGCCACCAGTAATCCTTCTTCATATCGTGGTACATTTTGGTAGCACCGGGGTGAATGGAGTATCGAGTCTTATGGGCCTCATCCATGATCTTTTCACGTAGATCCCCGTATCGAGGAATCCACATTCGCCCAAATCGGGTCTTAACACCAAGAGTGTTCTCACCCAATTCCGTAACTAGACCTCTCATCCTTTCGGAGTTAAGACGATCTTCTTTCAAAGCCTCGTCTTGAAACTCCTTAACCTGTGTCATCACGTCGGAGGTCATGATTAACTGATAGGCCTTTACCCGGATCGGCTCAGGCCTTTCCTTTTGGCTGAGGGCATCTACCCCCACGTTGGCCTTGCCAGGATGGTAATGGATTTCACAATCGTAATCCTTTATTAGTTCCAACCATCGCCTCTGCCTCATGTTCAGATCTTTCTGCTCGAAGAAGTACTTCAAGCTTTTGTGGTCAGTGAAGATTGTGCACTTCGTCCGTATAGATAGTGCCGCCAAATCTTCAACGCGAAGACCACCGCAGCTGATTCTAGATCATGTGTAGGATAGTTGACTTCGTGGGTTTTCAGTTGTCGAGATGCGTAGGCTATCACCCTTCCACGTTGCATCAATACGCAACCTAGCCCAGAATAAGATGCATCCGAATAGACCACTAAGTCTTCATTTCCCTCGGGCAATGTCAAGACAGGAGCTTGTGTTAGTCTCGTCTTCAACTCCTCAAAGGCCGTCTCCTGCTCTCGACCCCACACGAATTTCACATCCTTGCGAGTCAACTTAGTCAAAGGTGAGGCTATCTTGGAGAAATCCTGAATAAATCTCCTGTAATAGCCCGCCAATCCCAAGAAGCTACGAATCTCGGATGGCGTCTTTGGTGATTTCCATTGCATCACAGCCTCAACCTTTGCTGGGTCCACCATGATTCCCTCTGCATTTACCACGTGACCCAGAAATTGCACCTCGCGTAGCCAGAAAGCACATTTGGAGAACTTAGCATGCAGTTTCTCCCTTCTCAAAGTCTCCAATACTTCCCGAATGTGACCGGCATGCTCTTCTTTGCTTCTCGAGTAAATCAGGATATCATCAATGAACACAATCACTGATTTATCTAACATTGGTCGACACACTCGGTTCATCAAGTCCATAAAAGCAGCTGGCGCGTTAGTTAGACCAAATGACATAACGAGAAACTCATAGTGTCCATAACGCGTACAAAAAGCTGTTTTAGGAATGTCCTGCTCCTTCACCTACAACTGGTGGTAGCCAGATCGAAGATCTATCCTCGAGAACCAACTGGCACCCTGGAGCTGGTCGAACAAGTCATCAATCCTCGGTAACGGATACCGATTCTTTACCGTTAGCTTGTTCAACTCACGGTAGTCGATACACATCCTCATGCTACCGTCCTTCTTCTTCACAAATAAGACCGGAGCACCCCAAGGAGAGATACTCGGTCTAATAAAGCCCTTGTCAAGCAACTCTTGCAGTTGCTCCATCATTTCCTTCATCTCAGTCGGAGCCAATCGATACGGTGCTTTAGCAACAGGTTGGGCACCGGGTATCAAGTCAATCTGGAATTCGACTTCGCGGTCAGGTGGCAATCCCGATAAGTCTTCCGGGAACACATCTGGAAACTCACACACAACCGGAACGTCGGATAGTTGTGGTGTTGGCGTTTCCACATCCTTCACATAACATAGGTAGGCGTTGCACCCACGCCTCATGCACTTCCCCGCCACCACCATCGAAATCACCTTCGGGATCATCATTACCCGATCACCGTATATTGTCACCAGACTTCCGTCAGATGCCGTCAATTTAATCATCTTCTTTCGACATACGATATTCGCTTCATAGGTTGCCAACCAATCCATCCCTAGTACTACATCAAATCCACCTAGGGGCATCACATGTAATCTAGCAGCAAACCTATGACCTTCTAACTCTATGGCACAGTCCTCTATTACATCAGTAACCCTAGTGGACTTACCAATAGCGGTTTCTACTTCAAAGGGCTCATCAATGCATTTACTACTAGCAGGCAATTTAACACAGAAAGTAGCAGAAATAAAACTCTTACTAGCACCAGAATCAAATAACACTGAAGCAAGAGTTTGATTTACTAGAAACGTACCTGACACAACATCGGGGTCCGTCCTAGCCTCCTCTCGGGTCATGGTGAAAGCTCTGGCACTCGTCTTCTGCCCCTCAGTCCCTGCCACCTTCTTTCCCCCGGAACTCTCAGCCCTCGACTTCTTGCAATCCTTACTCATATGCCCCACTTCACCGCAGTTGAAACACCTCGCAGCCTTACAGTCTCTAGCCATATGACCGGATTTCCCACACCTGAAACAGACGTTTAGCCCCCACTTGCACTCACCACCGTGCTCCTTACCACACTTGTCACATCTTTTGGGTCCCGAGCTTGGTGACCCCACCCTACGCTCATCCCTTATCACCTTCTTGTTATTCGGGGTAAAGCCACCACGCCCGTACCGCTTCCCATTCCAGTTACGGTCACCCCCACCAGCCTTCTTCACCTCTGCATCCGCTACCTCCCTCTCATCATAGAGCCTCCCAGCCAAATCACTGCCGACCTAAAAGTGCTGGGTCGTGCAGCAATCAAGTGCCTACGAATGTCGGCTGGCAGCCCCTGAACGTACCGGTTAATCTTCCGTGACACCGGTGTTACTTGATCTGGCACCAGCCTAGCCATCTCATTGAATTTGGTAGTGTATTGCTGGTGGGTCATGGTTCCCGCTTCAAATTGTAGGAACTCCCTCTCGATCTTATCGAGTTCCCTGTGAGGACAGAATTCCTCAATTACTAGCTTCTTCAACTCGGACCACTTCATTTTCCCGATGGCCCTGGAACCCTCAGCTTGGACAATATTGTCCCACCAGCATAGTGCTGAGTCAGTAAAGGAGTGGGTGGCAAACTTCACCTTCTGATCCTCACGGCACTCGCTGATCTCGAGTACCGCTTCCATCTCCCTTATCCATCGGTGAGCGGTTGCAGCAGTGCCATTGCCATCGAAAATCGGGGGCTTGCATCTCTGAAATGCCCCGTAACTGCACCCCTTAATCGTCACCCCTACTACATCATCCCCTTCCTCATCAGATACTACAATCTCAGGATCCGGTCGTTCCTCTTCTCCCTTGCTTTCCTTTCCAGTCGACCCTCTCCTGTCCTCCTTCTCCTTCCTCTCCTCGTTCCTCATAGCTCGAATAACATCGGTCACTACGGATGGCATAACTGCCTGTAGGACCTGGTGTACCTCATCAGCAATCGCCTCCCTAGCTGAGGCATTCAGACTAGCATTCTCAGTTTCTTCATTCCGGTCAGTAACCTCGGGGTTCACAGGAGTCGTCTTAGGAGCTTTAGCACTGCTCCTAGTCGTACGCGGACGACCTCTACCTCTAGCAGCCTTAGAAGGTTTCTTCCCAGCCATTCTCCTATGCACTATAAGATTCAAACACTAAAACAGTCATTCAAGGAATAGCTTAGTTTATGTCAAGTATAGTAAGTCCCTAATTACAGTGGCCAGTTGTGATTAGCCACTTACTTTACTCTTCACACCCCAAGCATTCCCTATCCTGACTACATCAGCATCTAAATCTACTAAGAACACATAAATCACATAGCACACGCACATAATACTGATTAACTTTTAAGAAAAACAATACCTGATGGCACATGGCTACTCGGGCTGACATCCCTCTTTCCGTCCCATTCTCAGTTTAAGTTAAGGTTTATTTTGAAAATTTACCCATTTTACTTAAACTTTTGCTCTGATACCAACTTGTAAGGCCTCGTTCCCGGGCACCTCACAGTTGGTCATTCACAGCATAAACATTCATATATTATAAACTAAAGCAGCGGAATTAATTTTAAAAAAAATCCCTTCGTTCATTTAAAACACTGTTGTTAAGCAATACATTCTAATTCATAAGTCACAAAACAATTAGTCGAATGAATTACAAAACAACAGTATTGTCAAAACATAAACGGATGTCAGTCTTGCCCGCCGTGTAGCCATCCTCATGTGCCATCCTCAGCAACCTGTTACCTGCCAACTGGAAAATACATAAAAGTCAGCGTTGCTGAGTGAGTTCTAGTTTTATAATTTAAAATACTTTGCTTTTCCTCTCCAGAAAAACCTTTCTTTACTTATATGCGGTCACACAAATACGTACACAGATAATATTATTATTATCCTCGGCGTTCATTCATTAACTTTCGTTAGTGTGCCGTTCATCGTTTACATTCGTATTCTTTCCTTCATATTAGTTCTTCCATTCTTATGTAGCTTACTTTCTTTCATTCATACATTACATACATTCATACGTTCATTTCATTCATACATTCATTGCATACGTACGATCATTTCTTTCATTCATATGTTCATTACATTCCTTCGTACGTTTATTCATTTCATTCATGCATTCACATTACATTCTTTCATTCTATCATATGTTAGCCAAGTCTGTTGCAGCACACGACTGCTCACCTCAGTGGCAATCTCACGATTGCCTGCTAACCGAGTCTGTTGCAACACGTAGTTGCTCACCTCATTATCAATATGTTAGCCAAGTCTGTTGCAACACATAGTTGCTCACCTCAGTGGCAACCCCACGGATTGCCTGCTAACCGAGTCTGTTGCAACACAAAGTTGCTCACCTCATTATCAATCTTAAAGATTGACCCTGTGTGCATCCTTCGGGGTAGCTAAGCCGCATCACAGTTGAGCTAACACCTGCCAGGGGTGTGCACCTCCATTCATTTGCTTGCAAGCCTTTCTTACGTTCATTCGTTCATTTATTAATGCATGCATTCATTCATCATGATCCCCTTTCATTATCTTTCACTTTACGTTCCATTTCTCATTATCATTAATATTTTACTTATTAATGATTATACTCTTCGTTAAATCTTAGTCATTCTTCGTCATGCCAGTACATACTTAACAATATTAAAATAATAATAATATTGTAAATAATAATAAAATACTAATAATAAAATCAGTAGTAATAAGGGTCAATCAATTATCATCATTACATTCATAAAACATCATCATTTATTAACCCTAGTCAACTCTGGTCAAAATCCCATAAATCAGATTTCCTGAAAATTTCTGTAAAAATTCTAAGTGTTCAGTCGTATGAGCACTGCTCAGTCGTATGAGCCCTGCTCAGTCGTATGAGCCCTGCTTAGTCGTTTCACCTTAAACTTAGAAAATTTCTCTAAGTCATACGACCACTGTTCAGTCGTATCATCCCCAGACTTAGGAAATTTCCAGTGGTAATACGACCACTGTTCAGTCATATGATCCCATACTTAGAAAATTTCCAGTGGTAATACGACCACTGTTCAGTCATATGATCCCATACTTAGAAAATTTCCAGTGGTCATACGACCACTGTTCAGTCATATGACCCCATACTTAGCAAATTTCTAATGGTCATACGACCACTGTTCAGTCATATAACTCTTAAAATATTTCTAAGGCAAATTTCGTGGGTCGTATAAGCACTATTTAGACATATCACCTTGTACTTAGTTTTCTAAGTCACAATTTCAGACATATGACCACTATTTGGTCTTCTTAGTCGTATTAGCAACCTAATCATGTATCTAATTCATATCCCAGTTCCTAAACACCATAATACTTAGTTCTAAACATGTACATACAATACTAAGCATGTATCATAACATAAATCACTAACATACATACACATGCACATACGGGCAACATTCATAATAAGTGTAAACATTTTTATATGTATTTCCAGCCCCAAAAGATTGTAAAAAACATGTGAAACACGGGGTCTAGAACTCACCTTTGTTGCTTCCAATCTTAACACTCTTCACCCAAGCTTCTTCAAACGATTCCAACACTTAGAAACCTTCTAAACACACATTTGAACACATAGAAACACTCATAAGCATTTAACCGAGGCTAATTTAGCCAAGAACAATCTTAGAAACATTAAACCTTACCTAAAATCGAATTCTTCTTCTTGTTCTTCAAAATCCGAAAGTTTTCTCTGCTTTCTCTCTCTAAATCCGAACAAGAAAAAGAGTGTGCAGTGGGTATGGGCGACCATATCGCCTTTTACACCAACTTTTCAAGATTTTTATCATCTTTTACACTTTTGGTCCCTCAACTTTGGGGTTGACTTTTTTTTCCCCCATTTTCTTTCTCTTTTATTCTTTTATTTCTTTAAGAGAAATATACGGGTGTTACACTTTATTTGCAGAAAGGGTAAGAAAAAGCCTTAGGAAAGGAGAAGTAAGTATTAATTATGAAGATTATACTTATGGCAAGTTAATAGGAACTTGTATTCAGGAAGGATTAGCCTTATGCAATGAAATAAAGCTTAATCAACAGATTAAGAACATTCTCTTAATGAAAAGAGGCAACTAGGTCAATTTTGTAGTCAATTTGGTATGGAAGAAATCAGAGAAAATAATAAAAAGAATTTAATATCTTCTCAAAGAAATAAAAAATTACAAAAAAGAAAACAAAAAAGAGAAGAAAGAAAATCTAAAAGAAAAAGGGATTATAAACCCTATAAACCTTATATAATATGCAAAAAATGTGGTCGTCCAGGCCATAAAGCAAAGACTTGCTGGGTAAAGAAAAAACTCAATAATATTGAAGATGAAAAATTAAAAGATACATTATCTAAAATTCTAATCAATTCTGAGTCTAATTCAGAATCAAAAAACTCTTCATATGAAGAATTAAATATATTAGAAGAAGAAGATTTAATAACTTCAGATGATGAATGTTTTACTTGTAAAACAGGAAAAGAATGTTGTAAATCAGACACAGATAATGAAGAAGATATCTATCAAATTATAGCTCAATTTGAAAATATGGAAATAAATGTTATTTCTAATGATGTATTAGATTTATTAAAAGCAATAGAAGATAATGAAATTAGGGAAAAAATTACTTCTCAAATAATTGGGAAAGATAAACCTTCAACGTCTATAGCTGTTGAAGATTTTAAGCCATATACCTTAAGTGAAGTTAAAAGACAATTAAGTCAGAAAAATAAGATTGGAAATTCTGTTAATATTGAGGAATTAAAAATAGAGATTGATAATCTAAAAATAGAAATTAAGAATCTTAAGGGAAAAAATGTAACCCTAGAAGAAAGAATAAGAAGTTTAGAGATGAAGGAGATTATAGATAATCCTAAAGTCTTCAGGAAATTTTTAACATCTTTAGATAGAGATGAGAAATTTTTATCAATATATGAGATGGTTATATCCCATAAATGGCATATAAAAATTAAGTTATTAATAGAAAATAATTATTCAATAGAATTAGTAGCTTTATTGGATAGTGAAGCTGATTTAAATTGTGTTCAAGAGGGTATTATCCCTACTAAGTATTTTCATAAGACTACTCATAGAGTTAGTTCTGCTGGTGGAGAACCAATGATTATAAATTATAAGTTACCTCAAGCATATATTTGCCAAGATATAGTCTGTATTCCAAACAGCCTTATGATTGTAAAAATTTAACTAGCCAAATAATACTTGGTACACCATTTTGGAATAAGATATTCCCAATAAAACATATTGATGAAAAATCTATTACGGGAACTTATAAAGGAAAAGAAATAACTTTTCAATTTGTTCACAAACCTATCCATAGATTAATAAATAATATTGAAGAATCATTAATTCAAGCAAAACAAAATCAAATTAATTTTCTTAAACAAGAAATAAATACTCTTACAATAGAAGAGAGATTAAAAAATCCTAAATTACAGGAAAAGATAAAACTAATACAAGATCAATTCTCGTTACAAATTTGTAATGATCATCCAAATGCGTTTTGGGATAGAAAGAAACATATTGTTTCTCTCCCATATGAAGATGATTTTCATGAGAATCAAATACCTACAAAAGCAAGACCATGTCAAATGAATTCTGAATATTTGGAATTATGTAAAAATGAAATAAAAACTTTAATAGAAAAAGGTTTAATAAGACCTTCAAAGTCTCCGTGGTCATGTACCGCTTTTTATGTAAATAAACACTCAGAACAAGAAAGAGGAGTACCCAGGTTAGTAATAAACTACAAACCTTTGAATAAAGTTTTAAAATGGATTAGGTATCCTATACCTAATAAAAAAGATTTACTAGATAGATTAAATGATGCTTTAATATTTTCAAAATTTGATTTAAAATCCGGATATTGGCAAATCCAAATAAATGAAGAAGACAGATATAAAACTGCCTTCACAGTACCATTTGGTCATTATGAATGGAATGTCATGCCATTTGGACTAAAAAATGCTCCAAGTGAATTCCAAAAGATAATGAATGATATTTTTATTCATTTCAGTAATTTTATAATTGTCTATATAGATGACATATTAGTGTTTTCAAAAGATATTGAAACTCATTTCAGACACTTAATTTTTAAAGATATAATCATACAAAATGGTTTAGTAATATCTAGACTAAAAATGTTGCTTTTTCAAACAAAAATAAGATTTTTAGGACATAATATTGAAAAAGGAAATATTATTCCAATAAATAGAAGTATTGAATTTGCTTCTAAATTTCCTGATGAAATAACTGATAAAATTCAGTTACAAAGATTTTTAGGAAGTTTAAATTATATTTTACCATATTATAAAAATTTAGCTCAAGATATAGCTGTTTTATATGACAGATTAAAGAAAAATCCACTGCCATGGTCAGATATTCATACTAAGGCAGTACAAAAGATTAAACAGAATGTTAAAAATCTTCCATGTTTAATGATAGTGAAACCTGAATGGGAAAAGATTATTGAAACAGATGCTAGTAATATTGGCTATGGAGGAATTCTAAAACAGATTTCCCCAATTGATAAACAAGAATATCTTGTAAGATTCCACTCAGGAAAGTGGAATAATAGTCAGAAAAATTATGCTACGATTGCAAAAAAAATTTTAGCCATAGTTAATTGTGTTTTAAAATTTCAAGATGATTTATATAATAAAAAGTTTCTAATAAAAACTGACTGTCAAGCAGCAAAATATATGTTTAACAAAGATTTTAAACATGATGTCTCTAAATAAATGTTTGCTAGATGGCAATCTCATCTTGCACCATTTGATTTTGAAATAATATATAAAAAGGGAACAGATAATAGTCTACCTGATTTTTTAACAAGGGAATATTTCTCATAGTTTATTTTGCAGGTTTCATGAAGAAGATAAAAGGACCGCTAAAAATAGCCTATAATAATATACAAATAGAAATGGATGATTATTCAGCTATGATAATGGCTAGATATTATCAAATGAATAATATGATGAATAATTATGATATGCATCCTATTGATAGAGCTCGTAATTACATAGAAATCATGGATTTAATAAAATATTTTCGGAATCAAATAAAGATTCTTAAAGAGAAAGAGAAAATAATCTCTTCTGCTTAATCATATTTCAGGATCCTCGAGATAGGGGAAAACAGCCCTTTCAATATAATGGAAGAGGTAGAGGAAGAGGTCCCAATGGAGGGAGAATCCTAGGTCAAATTGGCCATCAAAGGCTAATAGCCACAAATATTGCAAATACTGCAAGTTCCTCAAGTAATACTAGAGGAAATAATCTTGATGATAAATTATTCCAAGAATTCTTGGCTTATAAAGCTAAGAAGAATGGAACAAATGAAGCATCTTCATCTTATGTCAATATTGTGACAGAAGATTCTGATGATGCCTCTTATGAACAAAATCCAAATAAAGAGATAATATTGCTCTTGGATTTTAAAGATCTTAAATATAAAGATCAACCATGGACCTTAATTACAGGGTACCTAGATCAAGGGTCATACCCTGCTGCTTCATATAAAGCAGAGATTTTATTATGAAAATATTCTTAAAGTCACAGAATCTTGTGATATTCATCACTATATGTCTGGAAATACCCAGGAATATAGTTTTAGCAAAATTATTATAAAACAGATAATATCTGTTGAAGAATGGGGAACATCTCCCTTAAAGGATAAAGAGATGTGTCATCCTGAAACCAGGATCCCTATTAAATTCAATTATTATGATTATATTGAGGCATTTAATAAAGCCTTTCTATATGAAAATTCAAAGAAGAAACATTCTTGGTTCTTCAAAATTTGTCCAGAAGTTTATAAACGGGACATCCCAAATTGGGTATATAAATGGTGGCTATCATATGGCCCTTCGGTAAAAATTTTACCAGAATTATTAAAGAAAAATTATAATGAATGGGTAGAAATATCTCCCACATTGATTGAATTACAACATCAAAAAATCCTAGTAGAAGGATTATCCTTGTGTCACTTTTTTATTCAATTTGGAATACCATGGATCTGGAAATGGTTTCCAGAAGTGGGTTATACTCACCAACAAATTCCTTGTTTAAAAAAAATTTATTATACAAAATTTTGGAAGAAAATGATGAAACTTGATAACAATGGCGTCCCCGAAGGTCAAGAAACCTTACAAAAAATTCAAGATACTATAGAGTTATACTCAAAGCAGATTAGCTTGAAGAGTCAAAGAGAATCTCCAAGTCCGTTCCAGGAAATATCCCAGAAAATTAAGATGAAAGGAGAAAATCAAGTCTCTAAAAAAGAATTATTAGCTATATATTTTCAAGAAATCAAAAAAGATTTAATGAAAAATTTCCAAGACAAAGATCAAGAAGATTATATCTCAGAAATGTCTACAAATAAATCAGAAGATGATATACTTCCAGGGGAATCCCAAGACCCGTATGAGTCTGATGAAGAAATTCTAGAAGAAGAACTGGATGAGATGCTCGAAGATCTCAAAAAATCGATATCCAAGGAAAAAATGGAAAAAGACAAATGAAAAGAGGTGATGGGTCTGCAGGTGGGGTAGGCATAATTGATTAAAGGAGAATTATTGGAGACATAATAATGTCTACTTTTGAAAATTTCAAAAGAAAAAATTGTCTCAAATTATTGTAATTTACTGTTCATGTTTTGTTTGTTCCTTGAGACTCTCATTATAAAAGGAGCTCAAGCCTTTAGTTTTAGACACACGTGATCTTACGATCAACTCTCTCTCTAAATCTCCCTTGTAAAAATACTTTGATAATAAAAATTCTACTGGTTTCAAGAAATCACCTTGGTGTCTCACAACAGAGGTAATAACTTCTGAACAAATTTTTCTTTTTATTTTCTATGTTCAATAGCCTAATGAAAGGCTAAACAAATCAAATCAATGTTGAACCCAACCGTAATAAGTTTATAAACCTGTAAAAAAAAAGAGTCTGGAAAGAAAAAAATTTTTAAATTATGTTTGAATGATTTTGGACGGGTTATATACTAAACAGGCAGATAATTAGCATAGTGGTCGAATTATGGCAGCCCGTTTTATTAAGCCGTTTGAAAGGCGTTCCAAAGGGCACAGGCCTGTACTGATCTTATGCTAAGGAAAACTTGCCAGTTGATGTATATGTAAAAATTTACCAATGTCTGAAGATTCGGACATGCTTAAGGATTTTTACTTTCAGATTCTAAGTTTGTAATATAAAATATCTGTTTAATTTTGGGTTTTTATTTTCTTTTTCCCACAAGATCCTGTCTTGTGGTATCAGAGCCATGTGAATAAACTAAGCCATGTAAATAAATTTAATCATGGTAAATAAACTTTATTATGGGGAAGTTCAACATTGATTTGATTTCAAAAACAAAATGAATATCATAGAAGATAAAGATACTGTTAAAAACAGTATTGAGGAAGAATATGATATTCCTCACAATCTAGAATTATTGAATAAATGGACAATTCCAAAAATAGATTATAAACAAGTTTATAAGCTTGGAACTTTTGAAAAAATTGGTTTGAAACAAGTAGTTAAAACTACTGAAGAAACAATTGCTCTTAATAAAGAGGATATGTTGATAAAACTCTTAAATAATAAAGAGTTAACAAGATACAAGAAAGATAAATATAAATTTATTCATATTGGAGTAGTGCAAATTGCATTTAAGCCTTTAACTTTAGAAGGTTTGCCAGAAAGCTTTATAGCAGCTTTAAGAGATGGTAGAAATCTAGATTATAAGCAATCCTTAATAGGGATAGTTCAATCTAGCCTATCACAGGGTCCAGTTTATTTTAATGTTTACCCAAATTTACAATTATCATTAACTGACGTTAATATAACTGATGCTCTAACATTAAATGTTAAGACTCATGAATATGATTATATTCCAGGGTCAGAAGTAATCTGTATATGTTATAGAATATACTATAAACCGCTATTTACACTAAATCCTCAGTGTAAAATGGTAGATAAACCATTAAATAAAACAATAATAATAGAAACTAATTTTGAAAAATCAAATATTACTACTAGAAGAAAAATAAAGTGGGAAGAAATTGAATTTCCTGATAGTTGGATACTAAATAATTGTACGCCAAAACAACAATATATTGATAATAATCCAATAGATATTATTCAAACATCTGAAGGATCAGTTCAGATACAATTTGATAAAATTAGACCTAGAATATCTAGATCTATGTCCTCTAGATCATCAAATTTTCATATATCTCCTTTAAGTTACACTGTTAGAAGTCCTTCTAGAGCTTCTACTTCTCAAATAAGAGAAGAATTACCTGAAAATAGGGTAGAAGAATTAAGAATTAATTCTGATAATATAGTAAGAGGTGTATATAAGCCTAATGAACCGGAATTAACCGAGTCAGAAATGAATTTTTCAATATGATAAATCAAGTAGAAAAGATAAATTTTAGCCAAGGATCATTGGCAAGAAGAATAATTAGTGAAGAATTTAATCGAGATCAATGGAAATTATTTAGAAACTGGTTTTTCAAAAATTTTGATGACCAAGATACAAATATGTTTCAAGAAGTTTTTTATAAAGAACTTAGTGAAGAAAATGCAATTAAACATTTTGTTCCATGGTTTATAAATAAATATACTAATAGTATGATTTCTGTTATACAGAGAGAATACAATATAAATGGAAAAATTTAAAAACTACTTTTCCTCCTCATCAACCATTCAAAATAGAAAAAGATAGTGAAATTAGATACTATCAAGCTTTTCAAAAATTGATGGAAGAAAACACATTACCAGTAACAATAGCTCATATAAATAATATGTTTAAACAACAAAATTATACAAACATATGCTTAATTGTTTTAGGAGAACAATTAAATTCTATAAATGATATAATAAATGAATTAATATATCAGATAAAAATTTTTAAATTTTCTCATAAAGAAGAAGAGAAAGGCACTATAGCCACCCCGGCTATACAACCTCCGCCTGAAATAAAAGATTTTAAATTAAAATCCAATTCTGAAATAGAAGAACTACTAGATAAAAAATTAAAGAGTTTAAATGAAAATTTTTCAAATTTAAAAATCAATACTTTAACTGAAGAATTTTCAGATTCAATAAATAAAGATAATTATCAAGAGAAAATTGATGATGAAATTAAAAAGCTTGAAAAATTTGCTAATACGCCTACACAAAGAAAATATTACTATCCTAGGCCAACTCCACAGGATGTTCTAATAGAAGAACAAGAATATATAGTTAACAATTCATATCATGGAAAACACATCTATGAATGGAACATAGATGGCAAAACTGATAAACAAATTACAGATACTGTACATAGAATGATGATGTATAGTACTATCTGTAAAAGTAATGGTAATTATAATCAAAATATTGCTAAAATGATAATAGCAGGATTTACTGGTCAATTAAAAGGCTGGTGGGATAACTATTTGTCTGAAGCAGATAAAAACAATATTTTAAATGATATCAAAGAAGAAAATGGAAATCAAACTCCAAATGCAGTTTATACACAGGTAGTAAATATTGTTGATCATTTTACAGGAAGATGGTCAGATAATTCTGAGAATATTAGAACTTTATTACAAAATCTAAGATGTAGAACTCTTACATCATTTAGATGGTATAAAGATACTTTTTTAAGTAGAGTTATGGAACTCCCAGAGTCTAATAGTACTCATTGGAAGTCTAAATTTATTGACGGTTTACCTCCTTTATGTAAGGCCCCGTTCCCGGGCACCTCACAGTTGGTCATTCACAGCATAAACATTCATATATTATAAACTAAAGCAGCGGAATTAATTTTAAAAAAAATCCCTTCATTCATTTAAAACACTGTTGTTAAGCAATACATTCTAATTCATAAGTCACAAAATAATTAGTCGAATGAATTACAAAACAACAGTATTGTCAAAACATAAACGGATGTCAGTCTTACCCCCGTGTAGCCATCCCCGCGTGCCATCCTCAGCAACCTGTTACCTGCCAACTGAGAATACATAAAAGTCAGCGTTGCTGAGTGAGTTCTAGTTTTATAATTTAAAATACTTTGCTTTTCCTCTCCAGAAAAACCTTTCTTTACTTATATGCGGTCACACAAATACGTACACAGATAATATTATTATTATCCTCGTCGTTCATTCATTAACTTTCGTTAGTGTGCCGTTCATCGTTTACATTCGTATTCTTTCTTTCATATTAGTTCTTCCATTCGTATGTAGCTTACTTTCTTTCATTCATACATTACATACATTCATACGTTCATTTCATTCATACATTCATTGCATACGTACGATCATTTCTTTCATTCATATGTTCATTACATTCCTTCGTACGTTCATTCATTAACTTGTTATTTTCTTACTTGATACGAACTCGATCTCTTGCTTGCTTACTTTGAATCATCTTGCTTGCTAACATGCTATTCGGACTACAAAGATTCGATCTTGCTACTTGCTACGAGCCGCACATGACTTGGTTCTTTCTTTCTTTCCTTTTTTGTTTAAGGGCTTTTACTTTCTTCTTTCTTTCTAGCAAGCGACGCCGGTCTCTACCTTTCTTCTTTCTCGCGAAGCTGCCACGGTCTTCTTTCTCCATTTTATTTGTCTTTCTTGCTGATCTAATCGACCGGCTTCTTTCTACTCTTGCTTAAAATGTGCCTTCTTCACCTACTAGCTTACCTGCTTCCTTTTCATTATGTAAGAAATTGTTTTCTTTGGTCTAGCCATCTTTCTCATGCAAACCGTCAATTTCGGTCTTCTTTCTTTGAGGGTTTGATCTGACTTTCTTTCTCTGGAAAACTATCAGTCTCGTTTACCTCCTTCGGTCTTCTTCGGTCTATCTTTCTTCCTTACGTGAGCCTTTGGTCTTCAGTCACGTATATCGGTCTAGCTGTCGGTCTTTTGCAGCTTTGTTGGTCCTTTCGGTCTCGGTCTCACTCCAGAAAATAGTTTTTGGAAACGGTCTTCTTTTCGCTAGTCTGGTCCAGCGTCGGTCTATATTGGTCTTTTCTATTTCCCACCAGAACACACTATCCGACAGCGGTCTTCTTTTTCTCCTATTGGAACAAGCTTTCCAACAGCGGTCTTCTTATCACCGGCTCTTCTTCTGCGGCGACTTCGGTCTATCTCACGAGATCTTCGGTCTGGTTAAAGCCACTGGTCGATTATGGCTTTGGTTTCTCGCATGTTTTCTTTCTTTACGCCAGATTCATACTTCTAGCGCCGGTCTCGATCATTGCTTCTATACAGCAGCTGATCTTCCTTCTAGCCGATCACAAAATCGTGATAAGCCTTTACTCATGCTTTCTACCTTCCTTCCTCTTGACGGTAATAATCGCCTAAAAACTATCAATCTTCAACCTTGTAGTTTAGAGGGTTGCTTCCCCTCCGAACACGAACACGACTCTCAAAACGGACACTCTTTCTTGACCCGAGCCCTCAGCTCTGATACCAAATGTTGGTTATTAGCCCAAGATCAAACACTCACAAATTTACGTACAAGATTACTTTACTATTAAAAGTTGCTTCATATTACAATATGCCTGTTACTGCTATTTATAATAAGAAAACAATAAATAAATACATGCATAAAATAAACCACTAGCCCCTACTTTGTAGCAACAATCCCAACGTTCACTTGTTCTCCAAGTGTATATACGTTCACCTCCCATAAAACCTGGTAAACTTGGACCACATCCTTCTCATGACCCGCTAGCTTTTCAATGACCCAAATGTTGCCCGTACTTGACACGAACCCATCAAGATTAACCCAACATTCATGGCTAGGTGATCATACTCATAATATTAACACACAACACTTATGCATACATCATATATAAGCATATATAAAAGAGTACACACACCAATCACACATATTTATATTTAAACACAATCAACACACATATACACACAGCCGAAGGCTGCTGTTCTAATTCCTCTCGGCCACACACATATTCACCATATACATTCTCACACACACATATACATATACAACACTCACATTCAAATAACATGGTCACATACGTACACGCTGCTGCGTTCGGTCTCTTCCTCGGTCCGCACGCACACTGAACATCACCGTACACGCACCCCGCCTATACATACACACGATACATACATTCACAGCAGCCAAAGGCTGCTATGCCCCTTTGAACCCACACCGTGAACACACACGATCACGTATTCGTTGTATACACACACCCATCGTCACCTATATGTACACCCACCACATCAAGCACACATACACATTACAAACATATATATACTGCAATATATATAAATCCTGCAATATATATATATCCCAACACACAGATACATTCACGTACACAGCAGCCAAGGCTGCTGTGTTTGCTTCTTGTGGCAACACACACACATATATATATATATATATATATATATATATATATATATATATATATATATATATATACACAGACACACTTACACTACCACATATATATACACACCACAGGTGCACACACGACAGCCGAAGGCTGCCGTGTTTGGTCCCTTTCGGTCAGCAGCCCAAAACACACACAATCAATCCCGGAACCGAACCGATAATACGAACCAATCATCGAAATACGAAATGAAACTAGACGAAACAAAACAAAACAAAATTCGTGACCATCGGTTACCTGCGAGACAACTAAACGACGGGACGACGGCAACTGACGGCGGCTAACGTTGGCAAAACGAGGTTGATTCGGTGGTTCACGGTTGAGCGTTCATGGAGGCAAGGGGGGAAGGGCTTTCGACGGCAGTAGGGTGTGTCGATGGTTTTGGGTTTTGGCACATATAGTTTTAGTATTTACACTTGCAACCCCGAACTATTTATGAATAAATTCCTTTTAGTTTGAAAAATATTTATTTTGAACCCTGAACTTTTATTTTATTTTTATTTAATCCAAACGTTATAACCGTAACTCTTAACGAACCACTTTAAAGAAAATGTGTATACGGGTTATGACGTGTCGCAAAAATAATATTAGTGCGCTTATGATTTGCCGCTTCGCGAACGTGATTCGATAGGTTTTCAGGCGAATGATATCGTATAAAATAATAATAATAATAATAACGATAATAATAATACTTATCTAACTGACGCGCAAGACAAAAAGAAAAGGTGAAAATTCTAGGTTGGAAACGAGTTAGTTATGCAGAATAAATAATATTCAATAAGAGTTAACGAGCACAACGTTAATTGACGGATCTGTCGGTGACGGATGTCACATATACATGTACATACATATATATGTATATGTATATGTATATACATATACATATATATACATATATATGTATATGTGTATAGATATGTATATATACATATATATCTATATGTGTGTATATATATATGTATATACATATATATATATGTATATGTGTATATATATATTTATATACATATATATGTATATGTGTATATATATATGTATATACATATATGTATATGTGTATATATATATGTATATACATATATATGTATATGTATATATATATATGAATATGTATATATATGTATATACATATATATGTATATGTATGTATATATATGTATGTATACATACATGTATATATACATGTATATATATACACATGTATATATACGTGTATGTATATATACATGTATGTATACATACATGTATGTTTACATGTATGAATACATACATGTATGTATACATACATGTATGTATACATACATGTATCTATATACATGTATGTATATATACATGTATGTATACCTACATGTATCTATATACATGTATGTATACATACATGTATGTATACATACATGTATACATACATGTATGTATACATGCATGTATGTATGTGTACATACATGTATGTATACATGCATGTATGTATGTATGCATACATGCATGTATGTATGTGTACACATACATGTATGTAGGTGAGCTGTATGCGCGTACGCGTCTATACATACATCTACGCGCGCGCGTCTATACATACATGTATGTGCGCGCGCGCGTCCATACATACATGTATGTGCGCGTGCGCGTACATACATACATGTATGTGATACATGCTTGTGTGTATGTACACATACATGTATGTATATGTACACATACATGTATGTATATATATGCATATGTATATATATATATATGTGTGTGTGTATATATATATATATATATGTATATGTGTGTGTGTATATATATATATGTATTGTGACATTCAGTAATTTTCCGTTACCAAAACTCCGTTAGTTCCGTTAGGTCTTGTATACACGTGTCATGAGTACACACTGGTTGTCGTTGAACGTTGGTTACTTAATAATAATTAACAATGATAAACTGATTACTACTCAATTAATAATGTGATTATTAAGTTATGGTTATGTGTTTACGCGATTTAAATATTAATTGTGAATTTTATCGCGTAACGTAATAACGTGTGTATTTAAATTCGTGTGTTTTGTAACTAGCAAATATAATGCATATGATTATTATTATTAGTTTATATGCTTGTTATTTTAGTTAAAAACCTTTTAAAAAGTATTTAAAAGCTTAGTTTTCATAAAATATAAGCAAAAGAGGGTTAAGTGCACTTAACTAAAACTAAAAATTAACAAAACAAACCCTACCCTAATTCCCCACCCCCATTCGGCCGCAACCACCACCATACACACACACCCCTTGCGATTTCAGCCAAGAACAAGCAAGAAAGACTCGATTTTGATCGAATTCAAGCATTACAACACGTTAGAAACTTCAATTTTTGATCATTACGTGACGAGATGGAAGAGGACAGTGATGGATCTGATGTCCTACATTGATCTCTCTTTTCATTTGACATAGACTGCATAGTGTTTTTCATTTAACTTATGTGGGATGGGTTATTTCCCACCCAACTAGAAAACTGAAAATTTTGACATTGATGTAATATTTTATGAACTGGTTATAATTTATTTATCTTTGGTTAGCATTTTGGTTATAAATGTTGTGGTTGATGAACTTCTTTATCTTCTTACTACTTACTATGCTTTAATGAGATGAATATATTACACATTGCTCATTTTTGTGTTTGTAAATGTAAAGTGAAAAATGAAAGCCGGTGGTAGAGAACGGTTGATGAGTTCAAGAGTTTGTTATCATCATAAACAATAGCGTTAGTAAAATACAAACAAGTGTATTAAAATAGATAGCAAGTCAAATTTCATTAGAAAGAAACAATAGTGATTTCGTGATCGAAGCTGACTATGTTTGTTTTTTGCCTCCCGCCATGACATACCAGGTGGTGACGCTGTTAGTAGTTTAGGACAATATTACACCCGTTCACTTCCAGTCACACGGGTGGGGCTTGTCAGACCCAGTAGTACTACCCAAGATTTCCCGCTAATTTCCTTAATTAACGATCCGAAAGTGTGAGGGCTTTCTATTGTATAACACACTATATTTTTATTATACACATGTTATGAAAGTAAAGCGTTTATAGTAGTGTATGCTTTCTCCCCAAAAAAGAGAGGTAAATAAAAATGGGGCATTGAACTCACCTGGTGCACAACGAACAATAATAAAAGCTATCAGTGAGCGGAAAACAACCTTCAGATGTTACCTAGAACACACAAGTACATAAGCATGTGTACTCAGAAAACTTAACAACCCTAGGTGCTCAATAAACACGTTGACCCAAGGTTCTAAAAAACAAGACACATTTGACCTAGTTGACCCGTTTGACCCGTCGATGACATATTAGTTTAATTCTCATTTAATCGAGCATAGCAATGTATCATACATGATAATCATACAAGTAATCCACGTATATCCCATCATCAACTCTAGTTCTAACAAGATTCTTACACTACTTCAATTTAGCATAATCACATTGATCTCCAATTTCACACAAATCAACATTCATAGCAATGATCAATTCCGATCCCAATCATGACTTCC
Source organism: Flaveria linearis (assembly GCA_024085815.1). Classification (NCBI taxonomy): domain Eukaryota; kingdom Viridiplantae; phylum Streptophyta; class Magnoliopsida; order Asterales; family Asteraceae; genus Flaveria; species Flaveria linearis. The sequence goes on along the minus strand of CM044003.1, from coordinate 32,882,409 downwards.
TAATCATAAACGATAATCCATGTTGTACATTTAAAGTCACATCAACAACATCATCCATCATACACACATTTGGTATGCAACATCATACTTGTATCCATGCATATTTTCCAAGTAACCTAGATTCTTATAACTAGTTCATCAACCATTCAAACAACTCAATTAACATAATCCAACACATTAGACATTATCAATAAACATCCTATCATGATCCTAGCATCATCAACATGTCCAATTCACAACATCCAATGATTTTCCAAATTAAAGTTTCCCTTATGGGAAAGTAATATGCCAATGTCAATACAACACTAAATTCCTTCATGAATTCATTAACAAAATATCTAATCAAGTCTATACTAACATCTAGACATGACCAACATCATCAAATCATCATAATTCACAAATCTCATATTCAAAAGTTTCCACTAATGGCAAGGTATGGACTACATGATCAATACTTGGATTTCTAGCATAATTATCATAGTCCCAACATTCATACAACATCTTTAAGATCCTAATATCATCAATTCATCATCAAATCATCAAGTTCATGCAATAAAGTTACTATTATTAGTAACGTATAAACTACACATTCAAATCGCCAATTTCTTGCATAATCAACGTAAACTAGCACCAATACTATCTAACATCATACAATCATCAAACAATCAAAAAATTAACATTTACAACCAAAATCGAATTAGGGTTCGACCACCCTTCAAAAACCATGAAAAATTAATCAAAATCTAACCTTAAATCACGTAATGATCAAGAATTGAAGTTTCTAACGTGTTATAATGCTTGAATTCAATCAAAATAGAGTCATTCTTGCTTGTTCTTGGCTGAAATCTCAAGGTTTGTGTGTATAGTGGTGGTTGCAGTCGAATGGGGGTGGGGAATTAGGGTTAGGTTTGTTTTGTTAATTTTTAGTTTTAGTTAATTGCACTTAACCCCCTTTTGTTTATATTTTATGAAAACTAAGCTTTTAAATATTTTTTAAAAGGTTTTTAACTAAAATAAAAAGCATATAAACTAATAATAATAATCATATGCATTATCTTTACTAGTTACAAAACACATGAATTTAAATACACACGTTACCACGTTATGTGATAAAATTCACAATTAATATTTAAATCGTGTAAACACTAAGCATAACTTAATAATCACATTATTGATTAAGTTATTATCAATTTATCATTGTTAATTATTATTAAGTCACCAACGTTCAATGACAACCAGTGTGTGCTCATGACACGTGCATGCAAGACCTAACGGAACTAACAGAGTTTGGTAATGGAAAATTACCGGATGTCACATTATCCCCATGTTGAAAGAATTTCCGTCCTGAAAATTGCGTTACATGGTGTGGTCCATCACTGGTATACTGCATTGGTATAAAGTAATCGAGTGAGTTTCGGGTGAGTTGTCACATCATCCCCATGTTGAAAGAATTTTCATCCCGAAATTTAATCAATACCTTTATCTGCTGGCATCGTCTTTTCAAATAGTTGAAGGTACTTAAGCTTCATCCGGTCCTCACGTTCCCATGTAAATTTTGGTCAACATCTCGAGTTCCAACGAACTTTGACTATTGGGATCTTGTTTTGCTTAAGTGTCTTTACCTCAAGATCCATCACCTTAACTGGTTCCTCACTGAAGCATAACTGTTCATCTATTTGCACCTCTTCAAGCGGTACTACCATTGTTTCATCCATTAAGTACTTCTTCAAGTTTGAGAAATGAAATACATCATGAATTCCACCCAGCGAATCAGGTAGGGCTAATTGATAGGCCACTGGACCTATTCTGTCCGGTATCTCAAATGGTCCAATGTATCTCGGATTTAGCTTTCCTCTTTTACCAAATCGAATCACGCCTTTCCATGGTGAGACTTTCAATAACAATTTTATCACCAACCTGAAACTCTAGAGGTTTCCATCGCTTATTAGCATAACTTTTTTGTTTGTCACGCCCTGCAGCCACACAATTACTTATTTGTACAATCTTCTCAGTGGTCTCGTGCACCAATTCAGGACTCGTTAGCTGACTATGACCAATTTCAGCCTAACAAACTGGTGACTTACATTTTTGTCCATACAAGGCTTCAAATGGTGCCGCTTGAATAGTAGTGTGGTAGCTGTTGTTATAGGAAATTCCACCAAAGGCAAGTGAACTTCCTAATTATTTCCAAAGTCAATCGCACAAGCACGTAACATGTCCTCAAACGTTTGTATGGTATGTTCACTTTGACCATCGGTTTACGGATGATAAGCGGTACTCATATCCAATCGTGCACCCAAAGATTTCTGCAATGACTGCCAGAAGTGCGAGGTAAAACGAGCATCGCGGTCAGAAATAATTGAGACCGGTACACCATGTCTCGAAACTATTTCCTTTAGATAGAGTGAGGTTGACTTTTCCATCTTATCCGTTTCCTTTATCGCCATGAAATGAGCGGATTTCGTTAATCGGTCGATGATAACCCATATCGTGTCACAACCAGTATTAGTCCGGGGTAGTTTGGTAATAAAATCTATTGAGATCTGTTCCCACTTTCACATGGGAATCTCAGGTTGTTGTAATAATCCATATGGTTTTTAATATTCCATTTTTACCTTCGAGCAGGTCAGGCACTTGCTCACATATGTCGCTACATCCGCCTTCATGTTAGGCCACCAGTAATGCACCTTCAGATCATGATACATCTTGTCGAATCCAGGATGTATAGAATATTTAGACTTGTACGCCTTACTCATAACCAAGTCTCTCATATTTCCATAGACAGGCACCCAAAGTATATCCATGAAATAACGAATCCCATTAGCTTTTACCTCATGTTGTTTATCCATCCCACGTAACAACTCGGACCCAATGTTTTCTGCTTTCAAAGCCCCTGTCTGTGCTTCCTTAATTTGTTCAGGCAGTTGAGTGCTGATCGTAAGCTGTAAAGCTCCTACTCGTCTATCGGTTTCTTTCCGGCTTAGGGCATCGGCAACTACGTTTGCCTTCCCCGGATGATACTTGATAGCGTAATTATAATCGTTCAGTAGCTCCATCCAGCGCCGTTGCCTCATATTTAGTTCTTTTGCTCAAAGGTATGTTGAACACTCTTGTGATCGGTGTAGATAGTGTATTTGGTACCGTACAAGTAATGTCTCCATATCTTCAAAGCAAAAACCACTACACCCAATTCCAAGTCATGGGTGGTATATTTCTTCTCGTGAATCTTCAGTTGTCTCGAGGCGTAGGTTATCACCTTATCCCGATACATCAAGACACAACCTAGTCCTTGAATAGAGGCATCACAGTACACCACAAAATCATCTGCTCCTTCCGGTAATGCAAGTATTGGTGCACTGCAGAGTTTCTATTCAGCAACTAGAAAGCTGATTTTTGACTTTCTCCCTATTTAAACACAATACCTTTATGTGTTAAGGCAGTGAGGGGTTAAGCAATTTTGGAAAATCCCTCAATGAAGCGTAGATAGTATCCTACCAATCCAAGAAATTGACGTATCTCACTAGGAGTCTTAGGAACCATCCAATTCTTAATTGCTTCCACCTTTGCAGGATCTACATGAATTCCTTTCTCGTTCACAATGTGACCCAGAAACTACACTTCTCGTATCCACAAGTCACACTTAGAGAATTTAGCATATAATTGCTCCTTCTTCAACAATTCTAAGATCGATCGTAAATGCTCTTTGTGTTCCTCCTTGGTCTTATAGTAGATCAATATGTCATCGATAAACACAATAGAAACATGACACGTCACTAATACTAAAAAGCATCTTTAGGGGTATATATGTAATTTAATCTATGACAAATCTCATTTATTTAGATTTTCTTATTTGACAACTACCATATGTACAACGCTTTCACCTATTCCAACCTTCCAACATCTTTTTTCATATCTATAAGGCCCCATTCCCGGAAAGCCTCACAGTTGGTTAATTATAGTATAAAATCACTTTATAAACAAAACATTACAGTGGAATTAAATAAACATTCATTTAAAACTTGTAGGTCATGTAGTAAACATATATTTTCCTCCCAAATAAAATAAAACATTGTACTTTTCAAACAAAAGAAAATGATTTCATAAACATGGATGCCATTCATCGAACACCAAGTAGCTTCCATCTCTGTGCCATCCTCAGCATCAGCCCTTACCTGCCAACTATTATGAATAAAAGTCAGCTTTGCTGAGTGAGTCCTAATTTTAAGTAATATAATAAAATATATACTTTTCTTCCTTTTAATGATCACGCATACATCATAACATATAACATTTCTTGTGACGTATCGTATCATTAAACATGTTCATTATCTTTCTTTCATTCTTTCATTATCTTCCACTTCATCTTAAACGAGATTGCACACAGCAAGAGCCCCCTGTTGATCGACAACGAATGTCGATCACTGTCGGTACATATAAACGCGGTAGCTAACCCCCGACAATTGATCCACACTACAAGGAACATGGCCTGCTCATAAATACGGATCCATCATCATACATTAGACCTAGCTAAGCGAAGTCCATCATAGTGCTTGCAAGACTTTTCATCATCATAAGGGCCCGGAGGTAACATTATTTTAGTTCTACTTTTGTTTAATTTTATCTTCCATTTTAATATATAATACTTTACTTAATAAGTATATAACATATCAAGTACAGTTTACCATGGAGCATAACTATCATCAGGAAGACAGAAGAACATAATACCGTATAACCAACCCTTCGTGGGACAGCGGGGGTTCGGTGCGGCAGCCCCTGATAGCGGGGTTTTAGGGGCAGCAACCCCCAGTAGGGTCCACGGGGCAACGCCCCTGGCTGGGGTCGTGCTGCCAGGTCTGTGCAAAAATTTTTTTAAGAGACTTTATATAACACATTTTTATGTAGAAAAATTTGTTTTCTCGTTAAAACCTCTTGAAATCTTTGCCTTGAAAATCTTAGGTTTACTATGCATAATAGCCAAAAAACATGGGATAACTTGTAAATAAGGGGATCTAGAACCCACCTGGTCAAAGTAAATAGTTTCTTGTCTAAGCTTTCTAGGCTAGACTCGCACTACACAGCCTGCACATGAGTTAACACTCAAATAGGTCATTTCTCTGCAATTTTGCTGTCAGTTTCGCTGGTAGTTCGTTGAAAGTTTCGCTGGTAGGTTCGCTGGCAGTTTCGCTGCCAGCTTCGCCTAGCAGTTTTGCACGACAGTTTTGCTGCCAGGTGCGCCCAAACTTTCGTTGGAATTTCCTAGGTTCGCAAGTTCTACTGGTAGCGAAATTACCAGCGAAATTGTAGTTTCGCTGTGAATTCTCTTAGTTTCGCTGGATGAGCTGGATGAGCCCACAGTTTTGCTGATCGGGCTCACAGTTTCGCTGGACGTATAAAAATGACAAACCAGCCCATTTTTAACCCAAAATCTTAACTTTTTATGTCCAAATCCTTGGTTTATTATCCATGAAACTATATCTAACCTTTTTACACGTTTCCATACATAAAAATATGACCTTTATATGATTTTTTGAAACTTTTGAACCCAAAACCCTAGAATTCAAGATCTGTTCTACAGAAGTGTGTAGAGGACGATTCTTACCATGATTTGTTGCTCCTTTCTCGTGGTTTGAAGCTCTAACTTGCAGGTCTTCAATCCCTTCAACAATAGAACACTAATCCTTGAGTTTTCTTCACTTTCTCTCTCTACTTTCTCTCTCTACTTTCTCTCTCTCTACTTTCTCTCTCTACTTTCTCTCTCTAGAAGTTTGGGGGCTAGTGTTGGAAATAAGGAGGGTGGAGGCCAGTCATGCATGTTTAAGGGCTGGTTATAGGCCCTTAAACCCATCAAAATTTAGCCCATAATGGTTTATTAAGTCCATAACCCACCTTTTCTTATTTATATTAATTAACCCTTAACAAAGTCCATTATTATTAAATGGCTTGCTTCAAAAATTTCAGGACGTTACAATATCCCTCGATTCCATCATATTTATTCTTTTTTTACTATGCATTTTTATAAAATTATAAACATGGCATCAATAAATGAAATATTTTCTAACATCCAATTTTCAATTATATTAAATTGTAAGATTCCATCAAAATATCATTCATTTATTTATTCAATACGTATTTTCAATTTTTTTGTACTTTTTTGAGGTAGACAACCATATATCCTTTTTATCTAATGGTATTTTGTGCATTAAGTACTAGTTGCCTTCTTCTCTATTTTATGGGCGAGGCAATACAATGTTGTGGAAGATGGTTTGGCGAAACAACGTGCTGGTGATGATATATACATTGTTTGGAGAAATAAAAGTATAAGCATTGTTAGGACATCGTATAGTAGTTACATTACCGTAATTATTTATGAAATTTGGCTATTTGTGAAATTTGACAAAATAAGTAGTGTAATTTAATGTCTTGTTTTAGTTTAAGCTTGATTCACTTTAGTCAATTACCTACTATTGTATTGATGTTAGTTTATGCTAAGTAAGTGCAATGTAATATATTTTAAGTATTTTTAGTCAATTACCTACTAATATAATGTGAAAGGTATTTTCGCCGTTCAGAAAACATGATAATTTGTAATTATTGGAATGTAAGTAATGTATTGTAGTTGTTATATTAAAGAATAGATGTTATCATATTACATTACAATTTATTTACATTTTATGTTAGATAATATTAGATGGCATTCATTTCAACCTGACTCAAATAGGAGGTGGGTTTGTTTGGATTTAATGTTATTAATAATATAAAAGTATTAAGTAATAATTACAACTTGACAACGTTTTAATTAGTGTAATTATACTACACCAATGTATTTATTATATAAACAAGGAATATAAGTTGTGTTACTGACATGACTTTAGTTGAATTGAGTTATTACATTACATTACAATATTTTACATCATATTACAATTACATTACAATACATGTTATCACATTACATTACATATAAATTACATTTTATATTAGATTTAAATCTTAACATGATGTAATTTAAGAAATGATATTTAGCTAGTAGTTGATGTCAATTAATCTTAGTAGATGCTAAATGTTCTTATACAATTACATCAATTTACATTCCTATTAGTTTATGATTAATAAGTGCAATGAAACTATCTTAGGTCATTTAAATAATGTAACTTGATGTAAAGTAATATAAGATTTGTTATTTTACAATTATGCATAAGTATTAAGTACAAATTATAACATGTGTATGTTGTAACTAATGTAAGTATACTACACCAATGTATTTGTTACATCAACAAGTAATAAAATTTGCGTAACCAACATGACTTTAAATGAATTACGTTATTACATTATATTACAATATTTCACACCATATTACAATGATAATACAATACATGTTATCAGATTACATTACATATAAAATACATCTTATATTATATTTAAATCTTAATATGATGTAATTTAAGAAATGATAGTATCTAATAGTTAATGCCAATTAATGTTAGTAGATGCTAAGTGTTCTTATACTATTACATCAATTTACATTACTATTAGTTTATGATAATTAAATGCAAACAATGACATACATGATACACGTGTGTTGGAAAAAAAATTAGTAGACTAATATAAATATAAGTTGTGAGCACATCGTATTTTAGGTATTGGTGATGTCTTGACTTGGCAAAAAAAACCAGTTCAGCCAAAAAACCGGAACCTATTTTAAAGAAAAATCGGTTTGGCCCAAACCGGTCCCAAACCTACCCGAACCGCCAGTTTGTATGCCGGTTTGGTAACCACACCCTCAAAACCGGTTTATAAACCGGTTTAAAATGTTAAAAACCGGTTAAACCGGTCCTAAAAAACCGGTTTCAAACCGATCCAAATCGGTTTGATATATTTGAGTTTCTGGTGAGCCAATCTGGTTTGTAACCGAACGTGTTTGAAAAAAAACTGGTTTGACCCCACGACAAAAAAAAACATTTCAGTTTCGTACCCGAACCAGTTTGGGTAAAAAAACCGGTTTGCACACACTAGTGATATGGTGAAGATGGAACTTGATGTTGTCGGGAACATACGCCATATATGCTTGTTTGAGGTTGTGGGATAATGGGATCCAGGTTTTTGTTAAATCTAAAGCACTCTCGCTGGTAGATGAGAATGCGAACGTACCGTGTACATAATCATAATAACAATAGTTAAAACATAATGTTATAATGATGAATTACAAAAATAATATGTGAAAGTTTTAAAAAAGTACAAATTGCATTAAAGATAAGAACGAAACGGACAAAAATAAAGAGCAAAAGAATCTTCTAATTATGAGTTTAAATTTTATAATTATTTGTTTAACTAACAAATTTAATCAATAAAGGCATAAAAATAAACTATACCTTGGTTTTGCTTCAATTGCATTGAAGTGGAGAAACTTTCCTAAATAACATCGTATGGGATAAGAAGTTAAAGAAATTATTTTAAAAAATAAAAGAAAAAGGTTTTCAAAGAAAAACGATGAACATGACAGTGATATATGTTTACTTTATTCAAAAAGAACTAATAAATAAGCTTTTCATTAATGATATTGTAAATTTACCTATTTACCCTCCATTGGTACAAATAAGTATACTTGTCATCAATATTATGTTACAATTTATTTAGAACCTTTAGATTAAAGATGGTAGAAGGAAATCAATGGACCATAAGTAGTTAAAGAGTTATTACAATAAGGTAAGGTTCTTATTAGAACCTTACCCTATATGTATACGTGTGTGTGTAAATATATATATATATATATATATATATATATATACACACGTATACACGTCTACTTGTGTACACATGTACACGTGTATACACGTGTACACGTGTATACAAGTGTACACGTGTATACACCAATGGTGAGACCTTTAATAAAACTTTGTTGCCAATCTGAAACTCTAAGGGTTTCTGTTGTTTGTCAGCATAACTTTTTTGTCTGTCTCGCGCTGCAGCCATACGGTTCCGTATCTTCACCATCTTCTCAGTAGTCTCATGTATTAACTCGGGACCCGTTAGCTGACTATCACCAATTTCCGCCCAGCAAAGTGGTGATCTACATTTTCCCCCATACAAAGCCTCGAAAGGTGCTGCCAATATGCTAGTGTGATAACTGTTGTTATAAGAAAATTCCACCAATGGCAGGTGAACTTCCCAGTTATTCTCGAAATCAATCACATAGGCACGTAGCATATCCTTCAAAGTCTATATGGTACGCTCACTCTGGCCACCAGTCTGTGGATGATAAGCAGTACTCATATCCAATCGCGTACCTAGAGATTTCTGCAGTGATTGCCAGAAGTGTGACGTGAAATGAGCGTCACGGTCAGAAATAATCGAGATCGGTACAACGTGTCTCGAAACGATCTCCTTAAGGTATAGTCGAGTTAATTTCTCCATCTTGTCAGTTTCCTTAATTGCAAGGAAGTGAGCAGGCTTTGTCAACCGATCCACAATATTAGTCCGGGGTAACTTAGTAATAAAATCCATGGAGATTTGTTCCCATTTCCACATTGGTATATCGGGTTGTTGTAACAGTCCGAATGGTTTTTGGTATTCCACATTTACCTTCGAGCAGGTCAAACACTTGCTCACATACGTAGCTACATCCGCCTTCATGTTAGGACACCAGTAGTGCGCCTTTAGGTCACGATACATCTTGTCAGATCAAGGATGTATAGAATACTTAGATTTGTGTGCCTCACTCATAACTAAATCCCTCAGATTTCCATAGACAGGCACCCAAAGTCTATCCATGAAATAACGAATTCCATCCTCTTTCACATCCAGTTGTTTATCCATCCCCTGTAACGACTCAACCCGAAATGTTCTGCTTTTAAGGCTTCTATCTGTGCTTCCTTAACTTGTTCAGGCAGATGGGTACTGATTGTAAGCTGTAAGACTCGTACCCGTCTGGGTTTAGCTGTTTCTTTCCGGCTTAAGGCATCGGCAACCACGTTCGCCTTCCCCGGATGATACTTGATAGCGCAATCATAATCTTTTAGAAGCTCCACCCAACGCCGTTACCTCATATTCAACTCCTTTTGCTCAAAGAGGTGTTGAAGACTCTTGTGATCGGTGTAGATAGCGCACTTGGTACCGTGCAAGTAATGTCTTCAAATCTTTAAGGCAAAAACCACTGCACCCAATTCTAAGTCATGGGTGGTATAGTTCTTCTCGTGAACCTTTAGTTATCGCGAGGCGTAGGCTATCACCTTATCTCGCTGCATCAAGACACAACCCAATCACTGAATGGATGCGTTACAATACACCATGAAATAATCTGTTCCCCCTAACAGTGCCAATGTCGGTGCACTACAGAGTTTCTGTTTTAAGAGTTGAAAATCCGATTCTTGACTCTCACCCCATTTGTATGCCATTCCCTTGTGAGTCAAGGCCGTGAGAGGTTGTACGATCTTAGAGAATCCCTCTATGAAACGTCGATAATATCCTGCTAATCCAAGGAATTCCTGTATCTCGCTCGGGCGTTTTGGGTATAGCCCAATTCTTTATTGCCTCAATCTTAGGAGGATCAACATGTATCCCCTTCTCATTAACAATGTGACCTAGGAATTGCACCTCTCGTATCCAAAAGTCACACTTAGTGAATTTGGCGTATAATTGCTCATTCTTCAACAGTTCTAAAATCATTCGTAAGTGTTCTTCATGATCCTCCTTGGTCTTAGAATATATCAGTATGTCATCGATAAACACAATAACGATCTGATCGAGATAGGTTTTGCACACGTGATTCACGAGGTTCATGAACACAGTTGGTGCATTAGTTAGATCATAGGGCATGACTAAGAATTCATAATTTCCCTAACGAGTCCTGAAAGTGGTTTTCAAGATGTCTTCCTCACGAACTTGCAACTGATGATACCCCGACCTTAAATCGATCTTAGAATAGTAACTAGATCCCTGAAGTTGATCAAACAGGTCATCAATACGAGGTAAGGGATAGCGGTTCTTTACTGTGACCATGTTCAACTCCCTATAATCGATGCACATTCGAAATGTGCCATCCTTCTTCTTAACAAAAAGGACAGGGGCTCCCCAAGGTGAGGTGCTAGTCATGAACTCGCAACTGATGATACCCTGTTAGAGCGTATATTGTCATATATAGTGTGTCCGTCGCTTGACGAATAGTCTAGGCTTAATGTATTACACCTGATATGTTGTAAACACATGAAACTGGGTCATTCGCAGGAGCATATGCGAATGAGACTCAGTCGTATGATTGTGCCATGCTAATGGACTAGTCATGCGACTGAGAGATGCAATTAGGGCATTCGTAAGACTGAACCATAAAAATGGTCCAGTCGTACGATTGAACCATACGCATGGTCCAGTCGTACGATTGAACCATACGCATGGTCCAATAGCACGAATGAGCCCAATCGCATCTAATATGGGCCAAAGCCTATATATACCAGTTTCATTGTGTAGAAACCTAAGGGTTTTGAGAGGGAGTCTGCCCGGGGCCTAGGTGCTGTCGGATGAGAGGGGAGATCATGCTCGATCTCCCTTGCCAAGAGTCTTGATTCTTATGTTGTAACGAGCTTGTAATCATTAGGTTTTATCAATGAAAACATTCAATTTTTGTTCGTGTTATTGATTGACTTTTGGTTTATACTGTTATTTATCCTTCCGTCAAGAACATGCTCGGATGTTTACCGATCCAGTGACCTCACATATCCCGACCTTAAATCGATCTTAGAATAGTAACTGGATCCTCGAAGTTGATCGAACAGATCATCAATACGAGGTAAGGGATACCGGTTCTTTACTGTGACCTTGTTCAACTTCCTATAATCGATGCACATTCGAAATGTGCCATCCTTCTTCTTAACAAAAAGGGCAGGGGATCCCCAAGGTGAGGTGCTAGGTCGAATAAAGCCCTTATCTAAAAGCTCCTGAAGTTGTGTTGACAACTCCTGTAGTTCGTTCGGTGCTAATCGATAAGGTGCCCTAGCAATCGAGGTTGCGCCGGGAGTCAACTCGATCTGGAATTCCACTTAGTGGTGAGGTGGTAGCTTAGGAAGATCCTCTGGAAACACGTTCGGAAAGTCACGTACTACGGGAATGTCCTCCATTTTACTTTCTGCCAGTTGCTTATCGGTGACGAGTGCCATAATGGCTAAACGACCTTTTCTCAATAACTTTTGTGCTTTCATGTATGAGATGATGCTATCACCGCACCACTCCTATCACCTCTGACTGTAAGGATTTCCCCACCAATAGGAATCGGTATGATTTCTCGTGGCATATGACTTCCGCTTGCTTATTAGAGAGCCAATCCATGCCTATCACTACGTCAAAACTCCCCAACGTAACAGGCATAAGATCTATAGCGAAAGTATGACCAGCAAGCTCTATCTTCCAGTCTCTAAGGATATGCGTTACATGAATCTGTTTACCGTCGGCTAATTCTACAGTGTATTTAGATTCTAAGGCTGAAGGCATGTCACCTAAGAGACTACATAATTTTAAGGACACGAAACTTCTATCAGCTCCAGTATCGAATAGTACCGTAGCAAAACATCCATTAACTGAAAATTTACCAGTAACAGTCGTAGGGTCGTTTAGAGCCTCACCTGAGCCAATGATGAAGGCTCTTCCCTTAGCACCATTGTTGTTGTTACTACCATTACCATTGCCATTACCGTTATTGTTGTTGTTGCCATTGTTATTGTTGTTATGGCCATTGTTATTGTTGCCATTCCCATTCTTCCTCAGTTGTGGGCAGTTGCGCTTGTAATAGCCTTCCTTTCCGCATTCCAATAGCCTTTGGGAGTTTCCTGGGGCTGTTGTGGTGTTTTTATCGGCTCGCCATGGCAATTCTTTAACTACATGACCAATCTTTCCATAATGTTGGCACTTGAAATTGTCACATCTACCAATGTGGTGGTAGTTACATTGATTGGACTTGGGATCCTTCCCAATGTATCCCCTTGACCTTGATTAGCAGTGGTAGTTTGATTGTAACCTTGGTTGTTGTCAAACTTCCTCGGTTGTTGTCGAACTTCCTAGGCTGTTGTCGAACTTCCTCGGTTGTTGCTGGTGATGGTGTTGTTGCTGATTAACCAAAGTTAATCCTTTGTTGTTTGGACTATCCCACTTATGCTTATTTTTTGGTACACTCACCGCTGCTGGTACACTATTTCATTGTATCCTGCTTTGGAAGCTTACCTTGCTCCACTGCCTGGTCGGTTAACTTGTGAGCCAACCGAATTGCTTGTTGGATAGTAGTGGGGTTGGAAGCACTGACCATGCTTTGGATTTCAGGCACCAAACCACGTAGATATAACTCAATCCTTTTGTTCATTGGGGTCAGCATCCCGGGGCACAAAGTAGCCAACTCATGAGACCTAGTGGTTTAGGCCTTAATCTCAGAACCCTACATCTTCAATTTCCAGAACTCAACCTCTAACTTCTAGATTTCATCATAAGGACAATATCCCTATAGATCTTCTTCTGATTCCTCCTCGGGTACCTCCTTGGGTACCTCCCGAGGCTCCTTAGTTGGAGCCTCCTGAGGCTCGAGTTGGTTTTCTAACTTGTGTATACAAACGATAGCCTCATGAAGCTGATCACGCGTCGCGTTTAGAGTTGCCGTCAACTCAGCAACCTGTCCACGCAGAGCCTAGATCTCTCCTGTCTGACCATCCTTGCGTCCTTTCATATCCAGCAATGAGTCTTCCATATTCTCGTACGCTATGCTGTGGTGTTGCTATCACATGTCGAACCTTTTAAATTTCTTCTCGGCTACACCTTATAGTCGATCATGTGGGACCATCAAAGTAGCTATAGCTCTTTGAGGTGTGTAGGATAGAGGGTATAATATGGTGTCGCTAGTAACGGTAGGGATCGTACATGGAACAATCTCCTTTTCTAGCATCCTAATGAGTGTAGTGCGATACCAGTCCCAATTTTTAGGATTAGTCATGTCCCACTCAATTTTTAGCTCGTCCGAAAAGTATGCGTCAAATATAAATACGGAGGGTCTAGAACCATAAATCCTAGACGACGAAGGAATAACCTCGGGTTCCTTTCCCGATGCGTTTCGAACAGGGAATGAAGATGCCATATTGCAGTGTATGTGATGCGTATGCCAATGAGTATACAGTAAGAGGATAAGCAACGAGTAACTAACTAACTGTGTGCGGTTATAGACTAGTGTGTATGCAACCTAATTCCCTATAACCAATGGCTCTGATACCAATCTGTCACACCCTCAAAATCTGCTTGCATGGTTTTACCGTGAGGCGCATGACAAACCAGGATCTCAATCATTAGTTACTCAGAACGACTCTATATGAACTAATAAACAAAATCAGAGTTTAACTTTAAAAAGTGCGGAAGCGTTTAAATAATCTGAAGACTCAAGTCAAAGTAACATGTAAAGGAAATGCGCAAAACATACGCACCCAATCATAATGCAAAACCCAAACATAACTGTTTAATTTGACATAATCCAAAAATAATATTTAAGACCATGTAGACAAGCCAACAGTGCTGACGTGTGAGTGCTCCAAGGAAACTGGCAAACTTAACCTGAGAATAGCATACTAAACAAGTTAACACAATGGTTGGTGAGTTCAAGAGTTTACGTTTCAAATATAAAACATTAAGCAGTTGCAATGTATAAGGAGTGTATTGTAACAGATAGCTAGTCCATTAACAGTAAATATTAATCATAGTGATTTGGCAATTAAAGCTGACTGTGATAAGTTTGTTGCCTCCTGCCACGACTTACCAGGTCGTAACAAAGTTCATAGGACAAAATTGCACCCGTTTGATCTCGAGTCGCATAGGTGGGGCTCGTCAGACCCAGTAGTACTACCTAAATTTTCTCGCTATTCAATATTAACAATTCGAAAGTATGAGGACTTTTCCATGGTAAACAACACTATATTAATATATACACAACTTAAATATATAAAGCGTTTGTAGATTACCAGTATGCTATCTCCCCCAAAAGAGACTATGTAAAAGAGTGGGGCATGAACTCACCTAATACGCGTAAGGGTACTTAAGGATTAACTTGACAAGGACAAGTGGAAAGACAACCTTCAGAGGTTATCTAGAACACACAAGTACATAAGTATATGTACATAGAAATTTCAAGGAAACCCTAAGTGCTCTACAATTAAAGAACTCAAGGTTTTATAGAGACAAAACACATGTGACCCATTTGACCCGTTTGAACCGTTGGTGACATTATGGGTGATGATTCATTTAGGCAAGCATAATCATACATCATATAAGGTTAACATACAAATGGATCACATATGACACTACATTATCCATATGTACTACCTAGATCATCATGCCACCAAATATTATAATCATATTCACTAACCAATTTCATTCCATCCAACATACACAGCGATGATCAATTTCCAGTCCCAAACACGATCCCCTAATCACTAATCATAATTCATCATCATACCACTCATGCAAGTCCCTAACAATTAGCATGCTCAGTGTAACTATAACACAACTAATGCATCACACAAGGATCATATCATGCATAACACATACATATAACTCATAACTATGAATTCTAATAAACAGGCCAAAACAGATAATTAACCAATTAAACATTCATACAATCCAATCAACACATTCAACCACATTAGAATTCATCCATGAACATACTAGCATGATCCTAATGTCTCAAACATGATCAATTCCTCATAGTAAGAATTTGTACAAATAAAGTTTCCTCTTTGGAAAAGTACGTCCCAAATCCATCAAACACTCAATGTACTCATGAATTCATTACTACTATACCAATTCAAGCTCATAACAACACCTACACATGATCAACAACACCTACTCATCATAATCCAAAGTTCATCAAAAATAAAGTTTTCCTTTTGGGAAAGTAATACCCAAAAGTGATTTAGCATCCAATTCAACCATAATTTCAACAATTATATACCTAATCAAGTTCATAGCATTCATCCTAACATGCTAATTACCTCCAAAACATCCAAATTCCCAAACATCATACACAAAAGTTTCTACTTTTAGTAAGCCATGATCAACATCACAATTTCATGGATTTTCTTGCACAATTCAATTAAACTAACATCTAAGCATTACATCTAACATCTTAGCATTGTCAAATCATGAATTCCAATAACAAAAAGTTTCCTCTTATGGCAATGTATGAACTAGATGATCAAACCCTAGATTTCTTGCACAATCAACATAATCTAGCATTCATACAACCTAACTAACATCATATAATCATCTAACAATCATCAATTTCATATAATCATCATCAATTTTCAGATTAGGGTTCATCTTGATTCAAAATCTATGAACAACATGACAAAACTTACATTTAAACGTGTAGAATCAAGAATTGGACTTGCTAGCACTATGGAACACTTGGAACTTGATCAAAATCGATTGTTTGTGTGTGTTTCTTGATCAAAATCGCAAAAGAGAGAGTGGGGAGAGGGGTTTCGGCCAAATGGGGGGGGGGGGTTTGGGGGCTAGGGTTTTGTTAATTTTGGTAATATTTGGTAAAAAGGTATTTACAAAATAACCCCTTTAATTATATTTTATAAAAACTAATCTTTCTAATAGTTTTAACTACCAAACACAAGTATTATTAACCAATAATAATAATCCTAGACATTTTCAATAAGTCACACAACATACGAAGTATATTTCACACATTGTCACATTTTCGCGTAAAATTTATAAAACAAACATTTACAATTCTACAAAATCATGAACCACATAATCATAACTAATAATCAACATTATTAATTAGATTATTATTGTTTATTTTTTAAACTCTAAACCTAATTTAAAAAACATTTTTCATAATTAACTTTATTTCAAAATTTGTTATACATATAATTTTTTAAATTATTTTATTTTAATAAAGATATGCAAGTTGTTGAGGTGTGAAGGCGTTTGGCGTTTCGGATGGAGTTGTGGGTCTGGCTCATTGAAGCTTCTTTAAACCCTAATTATCCTTATATATAGAGCATGTCATTGTATTGTAATCTTGTCCCTTGTGCTTAATAAAATACCTAGTTGCAGAGAGTGGACGTGGTCATCTTGACTGAACCGCTATAAATTCTTGTGTTCTTATTGCTTTCATGTGCATGCGTATAACATTATTTTATTTCCGATGCATAAAGATACCTAACAACTGGTATCAGAGCATCAGGCTCTTGATTATTGTTATAAATTCTTTTTGAAGATTTTCGTCGCCGCCACCATCTAGGGTTTCTACCGCCGCCGCCGCCACCATCTAGGGTTTGTGTCGTCTCCGCCACCTAGGGTTTCTACCGTCGTCACCGCCACCTAGGGTTTCTACAGCCGTCGCCGCCACCTAGGGTTTCTTCTTCCGCCGCCACCTAGGGTTTCTGCTAACGCCTAGGGTCGCTGCCGCAGTCGCATGCGTCTAGGGTTCTGCGCTCGCCTAAGGTTTTATTAGAAGTACCGAATCTGATTTGTTTATCCCTTGTTGACTGGTCATCAACTGTTCACCGTACCTGTTTCATTTATTTTTTTCTCTGGTTTGCTATTATGGCTGTAAACAGTAAGACTGTAATCGAAAAGTCCAATGACACTAATTTTGGTTGATGGAAAATGAAAATAGAGGCATAACTGTTTGAAAAGGATTTGGATATGGTACTGGAAAGGAAACCGGATAGTATGGAGAAAGCTGAAGAAGCAGTTTCAAATTTCAAGGATAAGATTCTAGAGGGACTATTATGTTATCTTTGACGAAGAGCGTTGCTTTTTATCATGAAAGAAACCATTCCGAGTGGTATGATGTTGGCTCGGTTAAATATGCATGAAAAGCCGTCTGCAGCTAACAAGGTGTTCTTGAAGAGGGAACTGTTCATGACGAGAATGAAAGAGGGAAGCTCAGTGACCTCACACATTAATGATCTGATATCTATTATAAGGCCCCGTTCCCGAGCACCTCACAGTTGGTAATTGTTAGATCTAGATTGTATAAGGCTAGATCATTTTTGTATAGGCTTAGTACTTGAAAATCAAGTCTTGTAATTAATATTTGTAACAGTCAATATATATATATATATGTGATTTGAATCTATAGGTTAACCCCATATATGTATGTGTGTTGATTTGTGACTTGACAGAAGAAACAATATACTTGGATGGATTTCCTGAAATTGACCAAGTGTAGGAAACATCTACGGATGAACAATTTTGTTAATCCGTAGATATGTTTCTTACAAGATCAAATGACCAAGTACATGTTCCTGCGGATGATCAAGTACCATGAAGTGAAGACTCCTACGGAAGAAGAATTTCCTACGGAAGAACAACTTTGCTACGGAAAACTAACTCATCTACGGAAGAACAAATGTTCTGCGGACGAGAAGATTGCTGCAGAAGAACATTATAATTGTACGATTACAAACTCCAAGAAGTCAAACAAGTCAACACGATCAATAACAAATCCCGAGAGATCCGGTGTTTCCTTAACCGACTCAAATCATCTATAAATATGAGTCCTAGGTTTCACATCTCGGTGAACACAATCAATCAATATTACGGCGATCAAGAGTTCATTGTGCAACCCTAGCTGCCGTCACATCAATATCAAACATCATTTGATTCACAGAATTCGATTGTTCATAGTTATTCATTATTCTTTTGTAATCATTACATTATAGTTAATGAAATACATTTGAATTATTATAGATTTCGTTTTTATTGTGTTTCTGTGGTTGTGTTCATCATTGATCATTACAAACAATTAAACGTCAATTAGTGATAATTCCGCGATCATTAAATTGATTTATTTTAATACTGATAATTCCTGAATTGCGATCCTTGGATTCACAGGTGGTATCAGAGCATTGGTGCTCATTGATTTAGATCAATTGATCTATCAGTATTAAAATTGTTTAATTGATTTTCAAACAATTCAATCAACGACTGATTTTTCAGCAAGCACTCTCTCATTGCTTGTTTAATTTAGATCTATATTCAAATCAATTGAATGCTAGATTTGCGTCTCTGATAGATCTGTCAATTTTCGCTTTTAAGTTTTTATTCATTCGTTTGCGTTAAACATGAGTACTTTTGGAGGAGGATCTTATCAACCACCAAAGTTAGAAACAAAAGCTGATTTTAAATCCTGGAAGATCAAGTTCAGGAATCATGTGAACTACACAGATTCTGACTTGTGGGAGTCCATCACACAAGGTCCTTATATTCCACCCATTCTTGGGCCGGATTATAATGACAAAAATCAGCCAATTAGCACTAAGGACTTGCCACCTGATGATGTCAAGAAGGTCAAAGTTGATATTAAAGCATACAGCTTGCTTAGTATGGCTTTGCCTGAAGAAATCTTGATCAGGTGCGAGAACTATAAAACAGCAAATTCCCTGTGGAAGATACTTCACACTCTCTGTGAAGGGAGTGATGAGATCAGAAGCATAAGGAAAGACACCCTTAGATCACAATATGAAACTTTTCATCATATTGAGGGTGAGTCAATTCCTCAGCAACTCCATAGATTTATGCAACTTGTTACTGAGATGAACATCTTGGAGTTAAAATATACTACTGAGGAACTGAACAAGAAGATGCTCCACACTTTACCTGAAAGTTGGAAGCAAACAGTCTCTATGTTCAAGAACACCATAGATCTCAAGACAACTGGTCTAGATACTTTGGTTGCTAAAGTTGAAGCACTTGAACTGGATGAACAATCAAGAAACAAGAGTGTGAGAACTCATGTCACACCTTATCACTTCAAGGAAACCAAGAATGCTGGAAGTGCATTTATCTCTAATAATGAAAGTGATAACTCTTGTACTTTGATTGATGATGAAGAGGAAGTAAGCTTTTATGCATCCAAACCCACTAAGAAATCATCTCAAAGTAAAAATCAAAAGGAAAAGGCTAAATCTACAGAGAAAAGAGAGACATCAGCAACAGCAAACTCAGAACCAATAACTGTGATATTGGATTCTGAAGAACAAAAAGCAGCCTTTGCAGCTTTTAGTTCTAGCTTTCAAGCATATCTTGGAAGTTCCCTTACATCAGCTAACATCTGTCAGCAAGACTTGGAGGAACTCCCTCCTGATGTAGTAGAAGAGATGGATCTACAATGGCAGATGGCGATGATTGCTTACAGAGCCAAGCAATATCTTCGAAGAAATAAAAATCTGGCAGCAGCAAGCAAAACATCAAAGATTGGAGTTGATAAGTCAAAAGTCAGATGTTTTAAGTGCAATCTCTATGGTCACTTTTCTAGAGAATGCAACCAACAATCAACTCCACAGTATCAGCAGCAGCAGCAACAAAATCAGCAGCAACAACAATATCAGAATCAACAGCCAACCTCTCAAAGATCTGTGCATAGACAACCTCAGCTCCCATCCCCACCAGCCACAAATACATCAGCAGGACCAAGCAACTCTAAGGAGACAGGGCTGATCATACTTCAGGATGGAACATGTGACTGGAGTCTATATGAGAAGGAAGTAATAGAGGAGAATCAAGCACTGATGGCACATATGGAAAACAAAGTTCCTCCTATGGCCAGAGAGGTAAAAGACAGGTTATGTTCATCAACATGTGTTGAGGAAGTTGAGAGATATAGAGTCCATGCTCAACAATTGGCTGATAAAGTAAAAGAAACTATGGTTTTAAATGAATCACACTTAAGAGAACAAAAACTATATCAAATCAAAATAAACTCTTTACAAAAAGATTTAGAAAAATATGTTTCTGAAAATACAGTCTAAAAGCCCAAGTTGAGCATCTGACCACTTCCTTAACAAAATCCATGGCTGATCATGCATCCACTGAAGTGAAACTTCAGAAGTTTCAACTATCATCTCAGCAATATGAGAAGTTGCTAAATTCTCATATTGAATCAAAGAACAGGTCCGGGTTGGGTTATAATGCTGTTGCACCTCCTATTAATGATAACTACACACCTTTACCTGAAACAATGACTAACAATTTGTCAAATCATTTTGTGCAAAGCACCAAAATTGACATCAAAGATAGTCAAATAAACAACAATAAAACTGAGATGAGTGAAACTGAATCTACTGAATCAGAATCAATTAAACATAATGAATCAGATTTTGATAACTATGATGACCTGGATGATTCTGATGAACATGATACTGATCAACTGAACATTGGTAAGAATGTTCAAGTTGAAACTGGTCTTCCGCGAGTCCTTGAAGAATCAAAGCTGCAATATCCGCCAAAGCAACGGAACATGCTGAAGACTATTTGCAAGAGGATTGCTGAACTTAATGAAGGATTACAAGAACTGAATCTTCACAAGATTAATAGCTGCGGATCAAGCACAAAAGCACCTTTGTCATCTTCTGATAAAGGTAAGAAGCAATCAAACAAGAATCCTCAGAAAGCACCAACTGAAGAATCCGTAGAACACCTGCGGAAAAAGAACTATGAGGAATCCGTAGAACATCTGCGGAAAGCAAAAACTGTCCGTAGATCATCTGCGGAAGGCAAAAACTACTGAATCCGCAGACAAGCAACAGAAGAAAGAATCTGATACTGCGGACAAGGTAACAAGAGAAACAAACAAACATGCTCAGAAAAAGGCCAATATCAAGCAACTAAAGGGAGCCAAAGAAAAACAAACAACAGCTAATGAAGCACCAAACAAAAACAAGAAGAAATCATCTGATGTTTCAGCAAGTGAGAACAAAAACAACAAAAAGAAGGCTGAACTCGAAGAAACTTCTGAGAAATATTGCAAATGGTGTGATATGAAGAATCACAACACTGATGAATGCTATTTCAGTAGCTACTGTTCCATTTGCAACATGAACAATCACATGACTGATGATTGCTTCTTCAACAAACATTGTGCCATTTGTGACAAAAATAACCATTCCACTCAGGAATGTTATTTTAATAAGAAGAATAAGAAAAAGAACAACAAGAAGTCACAATGTGCATCATCCGACTCAGAAAGTGAAAAACAGACAAAGGCTCAGAAAGAACAACAAAAGTCAACGAAAAGATCATCTGTTGCGGACAAGACTGTGAAGAAGAAAATACCAGCACAGGCTAAGACACCTCATAAAAAGGTGGATTTGTCTGATAAACAGACTGAAGTTGTTGATGGTTTCTTTGACAACTTTGATAAAGGAATTCCTGTGTCTCAATCAAAGCAGAAAGATGAAGAAACTTTCAAGTCTACAGGATCCTCTTCAAAGTTAAGATACCAACCAAAACAAGCCAAGTTGAAGAATGACTCGGATAAGCATGAAGATACTCAGAAACCTGAATCATCTTCAACAGAATCATCCTCACCACCATCAGATCAAAAAGAAACAACTAATACTGAAACTTCAAGATTAATTCATGAAGGAGTAACTATTGTTGACACAACTGGCAAACCCAAGACAATTAAGCCTTGGGTTGTCAAGACTAACTAATTTCTTTTTTGTGCAGGAACAATCATGGAGAGCTGACAACAAGTGGTATGTTAACAGTGGTTGTTCCAGACATATGACAGGCAACTGTGCACTTCTCCATGACTTCAAACATAAACATGCCTCTTATGTGGCATTTGGTGGGGATAAGAAGGGAGGTAAAATTGTTGGTGAGGGAATGGTAACTAACGGTGTTTTAACATTTGAAAAAGTAAATTACTGTGAAAATTTGCAGTATAATTTACTTAGTGTTTCCCAAATTTGTGATCAAAATTATTTAACACTATTTGATAACACTAACTGTTACATTCTTAAGCCAGGGTTTACAGTTCTAGCAGACTGGATACTTCTTAAAGCATCAAGAAAAGGCAACACATATATTTTGGATATGAACAACACCACACTCACAAATCATGAGACATGCCTGTTGTCCAAGTCTTCCGAAGATGAATCTCAATTGTGGCATAGAAGGCTTGTCCATTCCAACATGAAGAACATGAATAAATTGGTGAAAAATGACTTAGTCATTGGATTACCAAAGAAAGAATTTCATTGTTCTAATCACTGTTCTTCGTGTTATAAAGGAAAACAACACAGAGTGTCTCATAAATCCAAAACAATCAACACTAACACTACACCACTCAAATTGCTTCACATGGATCTCTTTGGTCCAACCAATGTGCTGAGCATTGGAAAAAGGCAATATTGTTTGGTGATAGTTGATGATTTCACTAGATTTACATGGGTCTTTTTCTTAAAACATAAGAGTGAAACATCTGAAACATTAATGGACTTTGTGATCAAGATTGAGAATCAACTTGATTTAAAAGTTAAAATTTTTAGGAGTGACAATGGAACTGAATTTGTTAATGCTGATTTGGATTCTTTTTGCAGGACTAAAGGAATAGCTAGACAATTCAGTGCCCCAAGAACTCCACAACAAAATGGAGTGGCTGAAAGGAGAAATAGAACACTGATAGAAGCAGCCAGAACAATGCTAGCTGATTCTCAGTTGCCCATTACATTCTGGGCAGAAGCTGTGAATACAGCTTGCAATGTTCAAAATAGAACTTTGATAGTCAAAGAACATAATAAAACACCTTATGAACTCTTATTTAAAAGAAAACCTTTTATAGGATATCTTAGAGCTTTTGGGTGTCATGTGTCTGTTTTAAATACTAAAGAACAATTGGGAAAATTTTCTGAAAAAGCCTATGATGGTTTCTTTGTTGGATAATCATCCACTTCTAAATCATATAGGGTGTACATTCCAGAACATAACATAGTTGAAGAGACTCCCAATGTTTCTTTTGATGAATCCATGTTTACTACCAATGTAAAAGGATCATCTTGGTTATTTGATATAGATGCATTAACTGAATCATTTAACACTGGTTATCTGATCAACGCAGGTGCTGCGGATACATGTTATCCCTTTGTGCCCCCAAGTGTGAATGAAGTGCCTTTAACAGCTGACCCACCAAGAGCACAAGTGTCACCTGGACCACAGCAAAGATCAAGTCAGCAGCATGAAGCTACTTCCGGAGAAGCAAACTCTTCATCCCCAGCACATGGAAATTCATCAGCAGATGTTCCCTCATCCGTAGATATACATACTGGTGCAACTACTGATGCTAGAGATGGAGAGGAGGTAGTCATTCAACAACCATTGCCAGCTGACCAACATTGTTCATCCGTGGATGGTTATGTATCTCCTTCGGAAGTACAAAATGCCTCCGTCGATGCTGCAGTTCCTCCTACGGAAGAACAAAATACCGCTTCCGTAGAACCTCCTGCGGAAGAACAAAATGCTGCTTCCGTAGAACTTCCTGCGGAAGAAGACAAAGCAGCCAATCAAACACAAGCTGATCCGAACGACCATGAGCCTTTTGATTATTGCATCGACTCAACTTCTCAGCTGACACCATCTGCTTCAATGGGTTTCACAAACTTAGACTCCACAGTTCAAGTTGATGCTGTCTCAACAAGCAGAGTACACAAGTCTCATCCAACAGACAATATCATTGGGGACCTGCATGCTAGAACCACAAGGAGCAAAGGAGGTGTGGCAAACATTTGTTTGTTCACCTGCTTTTTGTCCCAAACAGTTCCTGCAAACATTACAGCTGCACTAAAAGACAACAGCTGGATTGAGGCTATGCAAGAAGAGTTACAACAATTCAGAAAACAGAAAGTGTGGACTCTTGTAGATTTGCCTACGGGTCAACATCCAATTGGCACAAGATGGCTTTTCAAGAACAAGCTGGATGACAGAGGTATCATAGTGAGAAACAAGGCCAGACTTATTGCTCAAGGATACACTCAGGAAGAGGGAATAGACTATGATGAAGTCTTTGCACCAGTTGCAAGGATTGAAGCTATACGAGTCTTCCTCGCTTATGCAGCATTCAAGAAGTTCACAGTCTATCAGATGGATGTGAAGTGTGCTTTCCTTTATGGGAAAATTGATGAAGAAGTCTATGTGGCTCAACCCCCTGGTTTTGAAGACCCTGATTATCCATATAGAGTATACAAGCTTGATAAAGCTTTGTATGGTCTTCATCAAGCACCCAGAAAGTGGTATGACACACTATCATCATTCCTGCTGAAGAATGGATACAAGAGAGGAACAATTGATCAGACACTCTTCCTCAAACATGAACATCAAGATCTTTTGGTAGTTCAAATATATGTTGATGACATAATATTTGGATCAACCAACAAGAAGCTGTGCCAAAGCTTTGAAGACTTGATGAAATCTGAATTTCAGATGAGCTCCATGGGAGAATTGACATTCTTTCTTGGCTTACAAGTTCATCAGAAACCAGATGGCATTTTCATCAATCAAGAGAAGTACATTCATCAAATTTTGAAGAAGTACAATCTTGCTGATTCCACTTCATGCAAGACACCAGCATCAACAATAGACAAGATTGTGCCTGACCCTGCTGGCAAATCCGTAGATCAAAGATTGCTTCGGTTAGAGCAAAGCCCAAAATGGCATAGATCAATGATCGGTTCATTAATGTACTTAACTGCTAGTAGACCTGACATCATGTTTGCTGTTTGTGTTTGTGCCAGGTACCAATCTGACCCAAAGGAGTCCCAGCTGAATGCTGTGAAGAGGATTTTCAGATATCTGAAAGGCAAACCTGCATTGGGACTTTGGTATCCCAAAGATGGAGACTTTAGCCTATACTCCTATTCAGATAGTGACTATGGAGGGTGCAACAACAACAGAAAATCCACAACTGGTGGATGTCAATTTTTAGGACCAAGACTTGTTTCATGGCAGTGCAAGAAGCAAACAAATGTATCTGTATCCACAGCTGAAGCAGAGTACATAGCTGCTTCAGCAGGTTGCTCTCAAGTACTTTGGTTGCAAAACCAATTACTTGATTATGGTTACAATTTCCTTCATACACCAATTCATATTGATAATTCAGCTGCTATGTTTATAACTGCTAACCCAGTTCAACATAGTAAAACTAAACACATTGAAATTAGATACCATTTTCTGAGAGATTGTTCTGAAAAAGGTCTAATTAAGTTAGTCAAAGTAGATACAACAAATCAGCTTGCTGATTTATTCACTAAAGCATTTGATTCTGTTAGATTTAATTTTCTGATAGAATCTTTGGGTATGATTAACTTGGAATAATTCAACAAACGCATATGACTGACTTTGAGAAGAGTAAATTTTAGGGATGAATTAAATGTCTGATAGAACATCTGTGCATGCATTATATTTGGGAAATGATAGTAGACTATACTTGGCTATTAAACAAAACCTCAATCTGACTTATATCATACTGATATGTGAGTAGGTTCAACTTGAGTGGAAACAAAGCTAAGAGCATGCCAAACTAAAAGCATGAGGTAACTGTCTGTGAGGATTCCATTTGAGAATCAGGAAGGTCTGTTCTCTCCTGATGTGATCAAATCACTTACACAAGCACACTATGTAAAATACTTTATAATATTCTATCTTTGCAAAGTCATATTCCCTCTGTTTTGTGTGAACAAAGACCTGGGACTGTGCTTAACAAATGTGATCTTCATTCTCCCTCTGTTTTGTGTAAACAAAGACCTGGGTTAAAGTTCACCTCTGTTTTACGAAAGTAAAGACCTGGTGACTATGAAGATCATATTTCAGCTCTAAAAAGGAATCACTTGTGATCCATTGAACATCAAGTCAAAGAGCTTTAACATCAAAGCATTCATGAGACTGAAATTTGTCTCAAGATAGAACTTATAACTTAATGTACATAGTCATTAAGTGTGGAATGTAGTGATTTGCCTCACCTACGGAAGACATACTCTAATGATAATTGAATGTGGGACTCATGATTGCTACTGATTAACAAACTTCACAACATGATAAATCGCATGCCTAGTTGATACAATACTCATGTCTGAATTTAAGTGGATCTATATACTTGCAATCAGGTATGTGTTGAATCAACTAATCAACATCAGCAGAAGCCAATTTATAGTATGATCCCTCTATATATATATGCATGCATGTAACTGTTTGTCAGATGTTTAATTGTTATCTCAACCGACTTTCTCTCATTTAGACTGTCATATGCCTGTCATGCCTGTTCACAACTTAAATTTATGATGAATGCAACAGTTTCACATTAATCACAAATTTAGGGGGAGTAGTTCATGCATGAAAAACAATACAAAGCTGATAATTGATTTAACTTATTCTGAAGGAATTGGAACTTGAGCACTAACTTGAATGCAGGATACAGGAAACTTGCCTCTCTGTACTTAATTGCCATGCAAATAAAGTCAACAATGTCCAACATCAACATTTGATTCTACTCTGTAGATATCATACATTTAAAGTTTTAAACTTTTTATGTTCCGCAGAAGTTTCAGTAATACTTCTCATCCGTAGAAGTAACAGTGAAATTTCTACATCCGCAGAAGTCACAGTAATACCTCTCATCCAAAGGAAGTATTGTGTGATTTCTGGTTCAGCAAAACAAAACAAATGCATTATTTGAACTTTTACATCCGATGTAAGGTTCCGCAGATGTTGACATCCGCAGAAGTTAAGGTTCCGCAGATGTTGACATCCGCAGATGTCAAGGTTCCGCAGATGTTCTGCGGAAGAGAGAATGCATTCTAAACACTTGGGATACGGAAAGGAATAAATGGAAGTGGGCCCAACATAGGAATAAATGGAAGTGGGCCCAACATAATGTGAGCCCAACATAATTAATAAAAGAAGTTAATATGTTGGACTATAAATAAGGTTTCTGACTCTTAAAATTCACTTTTACAGAGCACTTTTTCAGATTAACCTAGAAAATCGCCCATTTTCCCCCTTTTCAAAATTTCAAAATAACTGTTCCAAGAACACATTATCAACATTATCCAGTAACCGATTACTGTTACTGCAAAGGTTAATCATGTCTTAAACATCAATACGGAACTGGTTAATCGATTATTGTCATTTAAACGATTCAACTGCATGGTTTCTAACTTGTTTTTCTTTACAGATGGCAAATAGATTTGCTAAAGAGCACAATGTGTGCGCGTTCTTGAACGCTGATGATCCTGCAGCGGAAGGATGTCGAGATATCATAAGATATCTCCGACGATCCAGGCTCTTCTACGCCTTGACGGCTGAGCCTGTGATCCATCAGGCGCACATAATCGGATTCTGGAACTCAGCACGAGTTGAAGAACAAGACGATGAGGAGGTGATAGTGGCTGAGATTCTGAATCAGCGTCTTCAAATCACTGAAAGCACCATACGAAGATGTCTGGAACTGGGAGATAGAGAAACTGGGCACCCCGATGTATTCGAGAATGAATACATTGAAAAAGTATTCAACCTGATGGGGTATGATGGTGACTACGAGAAAGGAGAAATCAAGAAGGGTAGACTGTGGAAACCGTACAGATTCTTGTGTCACACCTACCTGAAATGCATGTCGAACAGGAAGTCGGGGCTAGACAGATTCTCTCGGCATATATCATCCGGAATCATTGGGGTATTCGAGGGGAGAACTTACAACTACGCCAAATACATCTTCAACTGTATGAGTGAACAAGTCAAATTGCAGAAGAATGACAAGATGTATATGTTCCCGAGATTCCTACAACTGATGATCAACTCAGAACTTCCAGGATTGAACAGAGTTGGCGATGTGTTTGTTCAAGCACACCTGAGCAAATCAGTGTTGAACAAACTTAGTGGAAAGTATGAGGGTCCGGATATGCCAATGTTCGCACATGTTATAGATCCTCAAGCAGACCTGCCACAAGAGTTGGCCTGGGCAGATGAAGCAGAATCATCTGCTAATTCTGCACAATCTTCTCACTCACCATACCAAACACCACAACACCAACAACAATCACCACTCCAAACACCACCACTACAACACCAATCACCCAGCCAATCACCCTCTCAACAACCACAATCACCAGCAAGCCTAAACTCCCAACAAATCTCCCCAATTCACCACCATCAATCACCTGTACTATTATCATCATCGTCCACCAAAGATACTCAGCCAGTATCTCCTATCCAACAACAATCATCATCATCCTCTCAGTCATCATCTCATCACACTCAACCACTCTCTCCACAACAAATCCAATCCCCCGTACAACCACCACCAGAATCTCCAAAACATCAATCACCGGAAAGTGCTGGGACTGAACCTTTTGAGGTAACTGATTCTGTACACTCCGTACACTCAGGAGACACAGAAATAGTATCTGAAGCCAGCACTGTTCCTTTCTCGCCAACACACACAGAAGAACAACCTTCATCAGCACATACCGAGCCTATACCTTCATTGAAAGATGAACAACTTGCTGATGAACACGGGGAAGTTCAAGAATCTGCTCAGGATGTCACTGCATACCATGAAGATGACTTAAGTGACAGTGACATTCCTGTGAGCAAAAGCTTTCTGGTTGCTAAGTACAACAAGTTGATACTTAAAACCAATAAGCGAAAACAAAGAATTCGGGAACTGCAAGGTATAATTCAAAAAAAGGATGAAGAACTGATGAAGAAGGATGCCAGTCTAAAAAGACTGAGAGAAGATGCACTGTCCAACAATGAAGTTATTGATCTATTGTTGCAAACAAAACGAGAGTTAGAGGCATCTTTAAAACTTGAGCAAAATGAAAAGGCTGAGCAAATAAAGCAAAAGGATCTAGAGATAGAAAGCCTGAAAAGAAAACTCTTTGATCTGAAAACAAAAGTGGATTCAAGTGCTGAGCCAGCAAAACAGTCGGGTAGAGCTACTAAGCCACTGATCTCATACACCCGAAAAAGAAAATATTTTGGAGCTACACAAAAGAAACCAGAAGATGAAAGCTCTCCAAAGAAACCAAAACTTCCATCTCCTGCACCTACACCTTCAGTAGAAGTGTCTGCTGTGAAGGTATCCTCCGGAGAAGAAGAAGACAGTGATAAAGAGTGGGAGGAACTAACGAGAATGGAGTCCCCCACTGATGATAAGGGTGGAAAGGCCGATGACCTTCTAACAACCGCTGATATCATGGAAGAGAGGCCTGATTCCAGCATGTTTATGACCCTCATCAACCATGGTTTTCCGTATGACATGGTTGAGAGGATGAACACATCAGAAATGACCAATGCATTGAAAGAATTTGAGTTTGCAAGGTTCATAATCCCAAACTGTGATTATGAAGCCTTTACTACATTTCAATCATTGGAGAAAATCAAGAAGGATTTGGGCCACTGTGACACAGCAAAACTCACAAAGTACAATATGACTTGCTGGTTACAGGGCCACAATTACAAGCCGCATGAGCTCAAAGGCAGAACCACTGGAGAACTGCGGAGGATGATGGAGCATGTGATGAAATTGGAACTGGAAACTGGAGTTAAGTTCAGAACCACTGCTCCACATCCAAAAGAACAAAGCAAACTTGCTGCTGATCCAGTAACTGTTGAATCAAAAGATCAGCACAAGGAAAAAGAAAAACTAATCAGAGAGCCAAGGGCTGTAATCCCCAGAAAGGTATGGCCTCTAGGAACAACAGTTCGAGAGATTACTGAGAAGAAATCATCTCTCATTGAACTGTACGATCACATCACAACTCCCAGTTCTGTGGAAGAACACAGGATTATGGCCTGGAAATATGATCCAGACTGGGATTGTGCAGTAATAAAGAGGACATCTGGAAGAATTCAATACTTCCATGATGTGGAAGCTCTGTTGAGTCTTCCGGAGCAAGACATCAGGGATTTACAAAGCATCCCAATAACCAACTATCCAATCCATCTTACGGGGAGAGACTTCTCTGCAGCTGTAAATGGTATGAAGACCAGATTTTCTGATGATGTGCTCATACAAGCAAAGAAAGATGATAAGGAGCACAAAAGATTCAAACAAAGCAAGAAAAGAAGAACAGCTGAAGTCTCATCTCTTGTAGATGATGATATGATAAAGAGAGTTGGTTGTGACAAAAGCTCAGATACCATCAAAAGCATCAAAGGAAATCAATTCACTTATCCTATCACAGAGTGGGGATATGTTGAAAGAAATAAAGAGATGGTATTGCTGAGAAATGCTGATGGGAAGAAGGCTGATAAGATCAGGATTTTTGATCCAGTAGAGATAAAGATGCTACACCCAAGCTACACTTCATATCTTCATGATAAATTCTTCCCAAAACTAACAGATGAAAAAGCCAGGAATGATCTCTGCTTGTATGTGCATATGATTCAAGTGATCGATAAACTGCATGCAAAGGCACACAAGAGAAGGAAGCATGAGGCTGGACTACTAAAAGGAACAATGATAGCTGAAGTGTCTGAGCTCAGAATATCTGAAGAAGATGAATTAGAAATAGTGCATAATGATAGTGTAGTGGAAACACTCACTACAGAAGAAGATGTTTTGGGACTCAGTTATGACACACTGAAGAAGATCAGCAGGATGCAGATAAAGTACAAATATGATGATCAGAAAACTGTTGTATCTTACTTCTACAATAAAATGATAGCAAGAGTTAAGGAGCTTGCTGTTTTGAAGGACTGATTACAAGGAGCTAAGCCTAAGGGGGAGTATTGTTAGATCTAGATTGTATAGGGCTAGATCATTTTTGTATAGGCTTAGTACTTGAAAATCAAGTCTTGTAATTAATATTTGTAACAGTCAATATATATATATATATGTGATTTGAATCTATAGGTTAACCCCATATATGTATGTGTGTTGATTTGTGACTTGACAGGAGAAACAATATACTTGGATGGATTTCCTGAAATTGACCAAGTGTAGGAAACATCTACGGATGAATAATTTTGTTAATCCGTAGATATGTTTCTTACAAGATCAAATGACCAAGTACATGTTCCTGCGGATGATCAAGTACCATGAAGTGAAGACTCCTACGGAAGAAGAATTTCCTACGGAAGAACAACTTTGCTACGGAAAACTAACTCATCTACGGAAGAACAAATGTTCTGCGGACGAGAAGATTGCTGCGGAAGAACATTATACTTGTACGATTACAAACTCCAAGAAGTCAAACAAGTCAACACGATCAATAACAAATCCCGAGAGATCCGGTGTTTCCTTAACCGACTCAAATCATCTATAAATATGAGTCCTAGGTTTCACATCTCGGTGAACATAATCAATCAATATTACGGCGATCAAGAGTTCATTGTGCAACCCTAGCTGCCGTCACATCAATATCAAACATCATTCGATTCACAGAATTCGATTGTTCATACTTATTCATTATTCTTTTGTAATCATTACATTATAGTTAATGAAATACATTTGAATTATTATAGATTTCGTTTTATTGTGTTTCTGTGGTTGTGTTCATCATTGATCATTACAAACAATTAAACGTCAATTAGTGATAATTCCGCGATCATTAAATTGATTTATTTTAATACTGATAATTCCTGAATTGCGATCCTTGGATTCACAGTAATTCATCGCACATAAAATATACAATTATTTAAAACATCGCAGCGGAAATTAATTAAACCATTTCATATATTAATACAATACAGTTAACTGTTACAAAAAGTTATAATTGCATTACATCATGAAAATGTCATTGTTATGCTAATGAACGCCATCCCAAAAATGCCAAGTAGCTGCCCCGTGTCATCCTCAGCAACTCTTACCTGCCAACTGGAAAATACATAAAAGTTAGCATTACTGAGTGATTTCTAGTTTTATAAATAAAATATCATACTTTCATTAAAACCTTTGTTTTCTATCATACGCGATCACGAATCATACATACAGATAGAAGGTATTAAT
This sequence comes from Flaveria linearis, assembly GCA_024085815.1. Classification (NCBI taxonomy): domain Eukaryota; kingdom Viridiplantae; phylum Streptophyta; class Magnoliopsida; order Asterales; family Asteraceae; genus Flaveria; species Flaveria linearis. The sequence goes on along the minus strand of CM044003.1, from coordinate 32,849,651 downwards.
ATTAGCTTTCATTATCATTCATTTTCCACCATCATATTCAAAGCATGCTTTCATTTCATTCTTTTCGTTAACATTCTCTTACTTTCGTTCTCATTATTTCATAACGTACTTATTATCATTCTTTTACTTTCGTACTTGTTTACTTTCCTTCTTTCTTTCGTATGTTACGTCATTCTTTTACGTTCATATGGATTGATGAACAATACCCCAAACATTGTGCATGAAGCTGATGCTGGACCTTTGGTAATTAAACCACGAACATTGTGCCCGAAGCTGATCCAGTCACCTAGGGCAAGTCATCTCTCCCATTCATTCAAACCAGTTGGTATACCCCGAACATTATGCACGAAGCTGATGCTGGACCTGTGGTAATTAAACCACGAACATTGTGCCCAAAGCTGATCCAGTCACCTAGGGCATACCAAAGGGCCTTGTCAATCTCAATGATTGACCCTGTGTGCATCCTTTGGGGTAGCTAACCCACATCACAGTTGAGCTAACGACAACATGGTCATGCACCTCATTTCATTTGCTTGCAAGCCATTCTTTCGTTCATTACGTTTTAGTTTTCATCATTGTTATCTTTCATTTCATTACGTTATTCCTTACGTTCTTTCATTCATTTGTCATGGTACGTAAAGTAATAAAATAATATTTAACGTATTTTATAACTAAATTAAATACGTATAAATGCCATTAATAGATAACACGTTATACATACCATACATCATACATACATTCCGTAACCCTAAAACACTCCATGATCATGCTTAAAATAGGTAATCATTGCCCATAAGTCAAATCCGGTCAAACCCTATACTTTCTGCTTTTTCTGAAATTTCAGAAATTATTCTAAATGTCTAGGCGCATGGGCACTATTTGGGAGTTTCTGCCCTATTCAGGCGTTTTGCTACTATGCAGGCGTCTGGACTTACACTTAGTCATTTCTCACTTAGACGCATGGGCCAATTTAGGCGCATGGACACTATTCAGGCGTTTGGGCCTAGCACTTAGTCATTCTGGGACATTTTCCAAACGTTTGGGTACTATTCAGGCATATGGGCTTGACTTAGGTGCATGGGCACTTAGTAAATCAGACCGTTGGACGCATGGGCCACTGTTTAGGCGTTTGGGCAACGAACTTTCACTAACCCAACATAAATCAGTCCCAATTCATCTTATATCATGGTCTAATCTTAGTTGTAACATTCTAAGCATCATCAAACGTTCATACACACATATAAATCCTAAATTTACACCCACCCACATACACATTCACCTACACACATACGGGTGAAAACCCATTTTCATAAAAACAATAACACATGCATTTCCAGCCCTAAAATTTGTTAAAAACATGTTAAAAAGGGGTTCTACAACTCACGTTAGCAGCTTTCGAGTTTAAACCCTTCACTTGAGCTTCTCAGACGTTTTTAACACATAAAACACACTAAAACACACTACCCGAACATACAATGACACACATAAGCATATAACCGAGGCCAAGTCGATCAAGAACAACTTAAAACACAAAATCTTACATTAAACTTCGAATTCTTCTTCTTTCTCTCTCTAAAACTCGAATTCTCTGTTGTTTCTCTCTCTAAAATCGAAGGAGAATGGAGTGTGAAGAGTGTGATGGGCGGCCATCACCTTTATTCATCAACTTTTATTCTTTTTGTCCTTTTGACACTTTTAACCCCTCTACTTAGGTTAAATTACATTTCCTTCTTTTATTTACGTTTATTCTTTCTCCCTCGTTTATAAAAATATCCGGGTGTTACATCTATTCTTACTAGATTAGAATCTGTGGGAATAAAATTTGATAAGGACTCGAGCCTTGGTGTTGCTATCTTCACTGCCTGATAGTAGGTCCGGGACTGTAACTGTTGTTACAAATTCTATGGGGGCCTAATGACATGACATTTGAAAAGATCCAAGATATTATGATAGGTGAAGACACACGTCTGAAAACTGAAAATGTTAGATTATCTTCTGAGATGTTACATGTTGGAAGGGGAAGGGACAATAGCCGAGCCAGTGAGAGTCGGGGAAAGAGTTTAACTCGGACTCGAAAAAATGTGAGGTGCTGGATCTGCAACGAGGATGAACATGTTAGAAGTCAATGTCTAAAAAAAAGCCTGAACATTGCTGCTGAGGATGTCAATGATGGTGACGTGTTAATTGTTGAGGCTGAAAACAGTGTGGACACTTGGATCATGGATTCTTTTTCTTCGTTTCACGTCGTTCATAATGGTAAAATGATTGTGAATCTGAAAACCTGCAATTTTAGGAAGGTACGTCTCGCTGATGGCGGAATGCTTGATGTAATGGGCATGGGTGATATTGATTTGGTGACTCCATTAATTAGGAACTACATGTAACTTAAAGAATATCAAGGTGATTCAAGGTTTGAAAAAGAAATTAATTTCTGTTAGCAAATTTGATGATCAAGGACTGGAAGTCAAGTTTGGTGGTGGTAAATGGAGGGTAATCACTGGGAACCGAGTGATTGCTCGTGGTGACAAGCACGGGTCACTGTACATGGTGGAGGTACCTGCTAAGGGACTGATTAAACCGGTTAAGCAAGTCAAAGTCAGGTTCGCTAAATCTGATGCTAAGAGAGTTTATTTTGCAAACATGAAGTCTGGAGCAAAGATTGTAGCTGAACGGAGTCATAAGTCTAAACCAGTCAGAGGATTTTGTGATAGTAGGAGCATGGGGCATGTTCCGGGTACAGCCAAGAAGAATCGTTGGGTTTTGAAGACCGAGTCTGGACAAATGTAACACCCGAAATTTTGATTAGACAAAGGGACATAATAAGAAGAAAAGAAAAGAAAGAATTCTAGAAGGAAAGGAAAAGAAAGGAAAAGAAAGGAAAAGTGGAAGGGGGTTTTGTGTCAAAAGTACAAAGAAAAGTAAATATCTGATATACATAGGGATGGCTGCCCACACTTTTTTCTCACAACCCCAAATCTTCGAAGTGTTTTAGAGAAAGAAAGAGCAGACCACGGGAATTTGAAGGAAGAACAAGAAGAAGAAGAGGGCAGATTCGAGGTACAAGACCTCACGGCTACGGATTTTAAAGAAGCCATACCCAGCAACACAAGGTGAGTTCTAAGACCCCTTCTTTTACGTATTTTTGAACGGTTTTGGGGGCTGGAACACATAGTGAAACTGTTTTCGAGCCGTGAGCGCTCAATCTATGTATGAATGTATGAGTATGAGTGTGTGTATGGTCCACTTGGACCGCTATGCCTAATGTATGTAAGAATTCTAGGACAGATAGATGTATTTCAGCGTGTAGATCGTATGCGTGCTGCTGATGTATGTTTTAGAAGTTATTCCTATGATATGCACGTTTAGTTGGTTCTAAGTAGCTGATATGTTAAATCAGTGCTAATGTGTGTTAAGATGATGAGTGGGTTGTAGAAATGGCACAGGTTAAGTGCAGGTCATCATACCAAACCGCATCAAATTAATGCGGACAGCCCACGAAATGTGGTTAAGGCAGTCTTCGTCCGCATTAACAAATGCGGGTGACTAAGAAAAATGAGGTCAAGGCATTTTACTCAGCCGCATTAACAAATGCGGATAGGTCAGGAAATGCAGTTAAAGAAATACTCAGCCGCATTGATCTATTGCGGGTAAGTCAGGAAGAATGGCCAAGGCATTCTTCAACCGCATTGACCAATGCGGGTAGTATACGAAATATGATCAAGGCATTTTCCTCATCCGCAATGACCAATGCGAATGGCATGAAATGCGGATGAACTGAAGAAGGAAATGCGGATAAGGCATTCCTCATCCGCATTGACTAATGCGGATGACTAGCCAAATGCGGATGAACCAGATTATGAATGCGGATCAAGCTTAGTAAGACGATTTAATTGGGTAACAGAGTACATAGGCATGATGATGATGATGATGATGATGTTGCATGGGTATACCTATGGTATACCATATATGTGTGATGCCTTATATGATGATGAATGAATGTTATGTGTATGTTCCTTATGGTTATGTATGCTTATCTTTCCGAAAACTTTACGAATTATGAAAATGAATGAAGTATTATGTAACGTAAAGTGAAAGATAATGAAAGAGGAACGTGATGATGAATGCATGTATTAATGAATGAATGAAAGGAGATATGATGATGAATACATGCATTAATGAATGAACGAATTAAGTCTTGCAAGCATTGAATAACGTGATTGGTCTTTCTTTGTGATTGACCATGGTCATGGTACCTCTACCGCTTACCTACTAGTACTGTGGCATACGTTTGTTGTTCATTTGTTGACTTCGGCCCAGTAGCTAAGACTGATCGGGGTATAGCATATGGTATTGGTACAAAACACTTTTCAATGTGCAAGCGAAGATGAAACGGGATCCTTGTCATTCGACCACAGTAATCATAGCCGAGTGCTATGAAATGGGTAAAGCCTGACAGGATCCATATGAGAATTTAAAGATGATGATATATAACGAATGATGAAGATAATAATAAATATTATCTTTGTGTATGTATGATGTATGATCACGTGAAACAATAGTTTTAATGAAAACGAAGTATGTTTATTATAAAACTAGAACTCACTCAGTAACGCTGACTTTTATGTGTTTCCAGTTGGCAGGTAGTGTTGCTGGGGATGGCACGAGGCGGCTACTCAGCTCTTTTGGGATGGCATTCTTCTTTTGATAATGCTGCCACGCAATAGGATGCGGGCTTATAATGCATGCAATACATTATGTTGCATGCAAGTGTCAAGTGTTCCTTGAGGATCCCGATAAACAGGATTATTTAAGGAACCTTCCTTAATGATTCTGATAAATGGGATTACTTAAGGAACCTCCTTTATGATGAAAATCATAAAGTGTCTATACTAGAGGTCACTGTATATGACCATTTTGTAATCAGTAACGATGTAATCTTTTGTACCAGCTTTTATGATGAAATGGAATGTATCTTTTGAATGTTTCCGCTGCAATGTTATTTAAGATGTTTATAAATTATATAATAAATGTATGTTTTATGTGCGATGAACGACCAACTGTGAGGTGCCCGGAATCGGGGCCTTACAAGTTGGTATCAGAGCCAAAGTTTAAGTGAAACGGGTAAATTTTCCAAATAAACCTAAACTTAAACTGAAAATGGGACATAAAGGAAGAGAATGCCATCTGAGTAGTTGCGTGCCATCAGGTATTTTCTTAAAGATTAACTGGTATTATGTACGCATGTGATGTGATTTATGTGTACTGCTAGATTTAGATACTAATGTAGTCAGGACGGGTGATGCTCGGGGTGCGAAGAGTAGAGTAAGTGGCTAATCACAGCTGGCCACTGTAATTAAGGACTTACCATACTTGACATAAACTGAGCTATTTCCTTGAATGACCGTGTTAGTATTTGAACCTTTCAGTGTGATAGAGAATGGCTGGAGGTAGATCTTCTAAGGCTTCACGAGGTGGAGGTGGTGGCGGACGTGGTGCTGAACCGCGAGCCACAAGAGGAAGACCTTGGGTAGAGAAAGTGGTTCATGAGGAAAACAAGACCCCTCATCAAGAGGGAGTAGACGAGAGCGCTAACTTGAGGGCCTCGGTAAAAGAGGCAGTGGTTGAAGAGGTGCATCAGGTCATGCAGACAATCTTACCGTCAGTGGTGACCGAAGTAATTAAGGCTGTCAGGGAAGATGAAAGGCAAGAGAGGAACCGCTCCTCGAGGAGACCGTATCGACAAGAGCCGGAAACGGTTCTATCTGATAATGAAGAGGAAGAGGAGGAGGAGCCGGTACGGGAGACAACACGGGGTTGTAATTACGGGGCATTCATGAGGTGCAAGCCCCCTACTTTTGACGGTTCTAGCACTGCTGCTGATGCTCGCCAATGGGTGACAGAAATGGAGGCTGTCCTCGATATTAGTGATTGCCAGGAGGACAAGAATGTGAAGTTTGCTACCCACTCTTTTACGGGTTCGGCCTTATGCTGGTGGGACAACATAGTCCAGGCCGAGGGTAGTAGGACCATCGGAAGAATGAAGTGGTCTGAGCTAAAAAGGATGGTGATCGAGGAGTTCAGTCCTCGTCGGGAAATGGACAAAGTTGAGAGAGAGTTCCTGCAGTTGGAGGCGGTGACGATGACCCACCAACATTACACCACCAAGTTCAATGAAATGGCACGGTTGGTGCCGGATCAGGTGACGCCGATGTCTTGAAAGATCAACCGGTATATTCAGGGGCTGCCAGCTGACATCGGTAGGCATTTGATTACTGCTCGACCGAGCACCTTTAGGTCGGCAGTGGATTTGGCTGGGAGATTATATGATGAACGGACTGTGGTGGTGAAAGCTGAGATTAGTAAGAAGGGAGGTGGTGAGAGAAACTGGCAGGGAAAGAGGTTTGGTCGAGGTGATACTTCGACAAGTAACAAGAAGACAAAGGTGGATGACCGCCTTGTGGTCTTGTCAAGAGCAGGGCTGAGGAAGTGTGGCCAGTGTGGAAGGGAGCACTCGGGGGAGTGCAAGTGGGGATCAAACATCTGTTTCAAATGTGGGAAGGCAGGGCATATGTCAAAGGATTGCCGGTTAGGCAAATGTTTTAACTGTGGGGAAAGTGGTCATATGAGCAGAGACTGCAAGAAGCCGAGGGCTGAGGGATCATGGGCGAAGAAGACGGGAGGTGAAGAACCGAGAGCAAAGGCCAGGGCGTTCACGATGACACAGGAGGAGGCCAGGACGGACCCTGATGTTGTGTCCGGTACGTTTCTGGTGAACCAAACTGTAGCCTCTGCATTATTTGATTCGGGTGCCAGTAGGAGGTTTTTTTCTGCTGCCTTCTGTACTAAGCTGCCTGTTAGTAGTAGACGTGTTGATGTGCCCTTTGATGTAGAAACTGCCATAGGTAGATCTACTAGGATCTCTGAGGTGATAGAGGGTTGTGACGTTGAATTGGAGGGCCACAAATTTCCAGTTAGACCCTTCGCTATGAATTTAGGTGGTTTCGATTTGGTGCTTGGGATGGATTGGTTGGCGGACTTTGAGGCGAACATTGTGTGTCGCAAGAAGATGATTCAATTGACAGCGCCCGGCGGTGGTTCAGTGATAGTTTATGGTGATCGGGTTACTACGATTCCAAAGGTGATCTCAATGGCTGTGGCGGGAAAATGTATGAGGCGTGGGTGCACCGCCTACTTATGTTATGTGAAAGATGTGGAAACGCCAACATCACAACTATCTGATGTTTCGGTTGTGCGTGATTTTCCAGACGTGTTCCCGGAAGACTTATCGGGATTGCCACCTGACAGAGAGATCGAGTTCCAGATTGACCTGATACCTGGTGCTCACCCTGTCGCCAAGGCACTGTATCGATTGGCCCCGACGGAAATGAAAGAATTGATGGAGCAGTTGCAAGAGCTGTTGGATAAGGGGTTCATTAGACCGAGTATCTCATCTTGGGGTGCTCCGGTCCTGGTTGTGAAGAAGAAAGACGGTAGTATGAGGATGTGCATCGACTACTATGAGCTGAACAAGCTAACGGTGAAAAATAGATACCCCTTGCCAAGAATCGATGATTTATTTGATCAGCTTCAAGGCGCCAGTTGGTTTTCACGAATAGATCTTTGATCGGGCTACCATCAACTGAAAGTGAAGGAACAAGACATCCCTAAAACAGTTTTTCATACGCACTATGGTCACTACGAGTTTCTTGTCATGTCTTTTGGTTTGACCAATGCGCCGGCTGCTTTTATGGACTTGATGAACCGATTGTGTCGGCCGATGTTTGATAAATCAGTGATTGTATTTATTGACGATATCCTGATTTATTCAAGAAGCGAAACGGAGCATGCCGGTCACATTCGAGAAGTATTAGAAACGTTGAAAAGGAGAAATTGTATGCCAAGTTCTCCAAGTGCGCGTTTTGGTTGCGTGAAGTTCAATTTTTGGGTCACCTGGTTAATCCGGAGGGGATTATGGTCGATCCGGCAAAGGTGGAAGCAGTAATGCAATGGAAGTCTCCAAAGACGCCATCCGAGATCCGTAGTTTCTTGGGGTTGGCGGGCTACTACAGAAGATTCATTCAAGACTTCTCCAAGATTGCTTCTCCACTGACCAAGTTGACCCAGAAAGATGTGAAGTTTGTATGGGGTCAAGCTGAAGAGAAGGCGTTTGAAGAATTAAAGACAAGGTTGACCCAAGCTCCAGTATTGGAATTACCCGATGGAAGCGATGACTTGGTGGGTTATTCTGATGCTTCCTACTCGAGGTTGGGGTGCGTATTAATGCAAAGGGGAAAGGTGATAGCCTATGCATCCCGACAGCTGAAAGTTCATGAGGTTAATTATCCTACTCATGATTTGGAGCTAGCAGCTGTGATCTTTGCGTTAAAGATTTGGAGGCACTACCTCTACGGAACGAAGTGCACCATCTTCACAGACCACAAGAGCTTGAAGTACTTCTTCGAGCAAAAAGATTTAAATATGAGGCAGAGGCGATGGTTGGAACTGATAAAAGACTATGATTGTGAGATCCACTACCATCCGGGCAAAGCCAACGTGGTGGCTGATGCCCTTAGCCGAAAGGAGAGGCCCGAGCCGATATGGGTGAAGGCATACCAATTAATTATGACCTCGGATGTGATGAAGCAAGTCAAAGAGTTTCAAGATGAGGCACTGAAGGAGGATCATCTTAACTCAGAACGAATGAGAGGTCTGGTCGCGGAATTGGGTGAAAACACGTTTGGTGTCAAGACTCGATTGGGCGGATGTGGATTCCTCGTTTTGGGGATCTACGAATGAAGATTAAGGACGAAGCCCACAAAACTCGATACTCCATTCATCCCGGTGCTACCAAAATGTACCATGACATGAAGAAAGATTACTGGTGGCTGGGTATGAAGCGTGATGTGGTGGAGTATGTGAGTAAATGTCTCACTTGTTTGAAAGTAAAGGCAGAACATCAGAAGCCGTATGGGAAGATTCAACCTTTGGATATACCGGAATGGAAGTGGGAGCACATCACCATGGATTTCATTACTAAACTGCCGCGTACTCCAAAAGGGTATGATACTATATGGGTGATTGTGGATCGTCTGACGAAGAGTGCTCACTTCCTACCGATGCACGAGACATACTCATCCGAGAGGTTGGCCGATCTTTTCATCAAATAGGTTGTGACTCGTCATGGTGTACCGGTGTTGATTGTGTCTGATCGTGACACCGGTTTACATCCAAGTTCTGGAAGAAATTCCACGATGCTATGGGGACGAGGTTACATATCAGTATGGCCTATCATCCTCAAACTGATAGTCAGTCGAAAAGGACCATTCAGACCTTAGAGGACATGCTTCGGGCATGTGTCATTGACTTCGGGGGAAGTTAGGATGACCACTTGCCGTTAGCTGAATTCTCATACAATAACAGCTATCATGCCAGTATTGGCATGCCACCCTATGAGATGTTATACGGTAGGAGATGCAGGACACCCATTTGTTGAGGTGATATTGGTCAAAAGGAATTTGGAAGCGTTGAGGTGATCGAGGCTACGACTAAAAAGCTTGAAAGGATCAAGGCCTACATGAAGGCAGCCAAAGATAGACAGAAGTCGTATGCTGACAAACGACGCAGGCCGATTGAGTTCCAGGTGGGAGATCGGGTTATGTTGAAGGTCTCACCTTGGAAGGGTATCATTCGGTTCCGAAAGAGGGGCAAGTTGAGTCCGCGGTACATAGGCCCTTTCCGAGTCATTGCTCGAGTAGGAGAGGTGGCCTATAGATTGGAGTTGCCAGATGAGTTAAGTGGAATTCACCCTACCTTCCACGTATCTCATCTGAGAAAGTGTCTGGCCGATGAAGAAATGATCATTCCACTGGAAGACATCGAGGTAGACGAACAGCTCAACTATGTAGAGCAACCAGTGGCGATCATTGATCGCAAGGAGAAGAGGTTAAGAAATAAAGTAGTTCCCCTTGTGCGTATACAGTGGAAGCACAGAAAGGGATCAGAGTCTACGTGGGAGACGGAGGAAGAGATGAGATAACATTACCCATATCTGTTCGAGGAGTAACAGGTTTCGGGGATGAAACCTTTATAAGGGGGGTGGACTTGTAACTCCCGAAATTTTGATTAGACAAAGGGACATAATAAGAAGAAAAGAAAAGAAAGAATTCTGGAAGGAAAGGAAAAGAAAGGAAAAATGGAAGGGGGTTTTGTGTAAAAAGTACAAAGAAAAGTAAATATCTGATATACATAGGGATGGCTGCCCACACTTTTTTTCTCACAACCCCAAATCTTCGAAGTGTTTTAGAGAGAGAAAGAGCAGACGATAGGAATTTGAAGGAAGAACAAGAAGAAGAAGAAGAGGGCAGATTCGAGGTACAAGACCTCACGGCTACGGATTTTAAAGAAGCCATACCCAGCAACACAAGGTGAGTTCTAAGACCCCTTCTTTTACGCATTTTTGAACGGTTTTGGGGGCTGGAACACATAGTGAAACTGTTTTCGAGCCGTGAGCGCTCAATCTGTGTATGAATGTATGAGTATGAGTGTGTGTATGGTCCGCTTGGACTGCTATGCCTAATGTATGTAAGAATTCTAGGACAGATAGATGTATTTCAGCGTGTAGATCGTATGCGTGCTGCTGATGTATGTTTTAGAAGTTATTCCTATGATATGCACGATGTTTAGTTGGTTCTAAGTAGCTGATATGATAAATCAGTGCTAATGTGTGTTAAGATGATGAGTGGGTTGTAGAAATGGCACAGGTTAAGTGCAGGTCATCATACCCAACCGCATCAAATTAATACGGACAACCCACGAAATGTGGTTAAGGCAGTCTTCGTCCGCATTAACAAATGCGGGTGACCAAGAAAAATGCGGTCAAGGCATTTTGCTCAGCCGCATTAACAAATGCGGATAGGTTAGAAAATGCGGCTAAAGAAATACTCAGCCGCATTGATCTAATGCGGACAAGTCAGGAAGAATGGCCAAGGCATTCTTCAACCGCATTGACCAATGCGGGTAGTATACGAAATATGATCAAGGCATTTTCCTCATCCGCAATGACCAATGCGGATGGCATGAAATGCGGATGAACTGAAGAAGGAGATGCGGATAAGGCATTCCTCATCCGTATTGACTAATGCGGATGACCAGCCAAATGCGGATGAACCAGATTATGAATGTGGATCAAGCTTAGTAAGACGATTTAATTGGGTAACAGAGTACATAGGCATGATGATGATGATGATGTTGCATGGGTATACCTATGGTATACCATATATGTGTGATGCCTTATATGATGATGAATGAATGTTATATGTATGTTTCTTATGGTTATGCATGTTTATCTTTCCGAAAACTTTACGAATTATGAAAATGAATGAATGAAGTATTATGTAACGTAAAGTGAAAGATAATGAAAGAGGAACGTGATGATGAATACATGTATTAATGAATGAATGAAAGGAGATATGATGATGAATACATGCATTAATGACTGAACGAATTAAGTCTTGCAAGCATTGAATAACGCGATTGGTCTTTCTTTATGATTGACCATGGTCATGGTACCTCTACCGCTTACCTACTAGTACTGTGGCATATGTTTGTTTTTCATTTGTTGACTTCGGCCCAGTAGCTAAGACTGATCGGGGTATAGCATATGGTATTGGTACAAAACACTTTTCAATGTGCAAGCGAAGATGAAACGGGATCCTTGTCATTCGACCACAGTAATCATAGCCGAGTGCTATGAAGTGGGTAAAGCCTGACAGGATCCATATGAGAATTTAAAGATGATGATATATAACGAATGATGAAGATAATAATAAATATTATCTTTGTGTATGTATGATGTATGATCACGTGAAAGAATAGTTTTAATGAAAACGAAGTATGTTTATTATAAAACTAGAACTCACTCAGCAACGCTGACTTTTATATGTTTCCAGTTGGCTGGTAGTGTTGCTGGGGATGGCACGAGGCGGCTACTCTGCTCTTTTGGGATGGCATTCTCCTTTTGATAATGCTGCCACGCAATAGGATGCGGGCTTATAATGCATGCAACACATTATGTTGCATGCAAGTGTCAAGTGTTCCTTGAGGATCCAGATAAACAGGATTATTTAAGGAACCTTCCTTAATGATTCTGATAAACGGGATTACTTAAGGAACCTCCTTTATGATGAAAATCATAAAGTGTCTATACTAGAGGTCACTGTATATAACCATTTTGTAATCAGTAATGATATAATCTTTTGTACCAGCTTTTATGATGAAATGGAATGTATCTTTTGAATGTTTCCGCTGCAATGTTATTTAAGATGTTTATAAATTATATAATAAATGTATGTTTTATGTGCGATGAACGACCAACTGTGAGGTGCCCGGAATCGGGGCCTTACAACAAATCTCTCCTGGTGATTGTTTGCTGGATTTGGAGAGTGTTAGTGGTTCTCGGTGTATCTCTGAATCTGATGGATCGTGTAAACCAGTTGAGACAGAGGATGGGTAGTTGGTGGAATTTTCCATGACTAGGTTGGAGCTCGGGGGAGCTTCAAAGGGCCCTTCAAGTAATTGATGAAAAGGAGCCTCTACAACTATGAGAGTTAGATATAAATCTTAACTTGTTCTTTGGAATTGAAAGCTTGGAGGGTTTATGTTACTTGAAGATACTGATGACATGGTTGCTTTGTACTTAGATGGCTAGCTGGAGTATTCGCAAGACCTTCAAGTGGGAGATTGTTAAGGTGTGAAGTCCTTTGGGCTTTCGGATGAAGTTATGGGCCTGGCCCATGGAAGCTTCTTTAAACCCTAATTACCTTTATATATAGAGCATCTCATTTTATTGTAATTTTATCCTTGAGCTTAATAAAATACCTAGTCGCAGAAAGTGGACGTAGGTCATCTTGACCGAACCACTATAAATTCTCGTTTTTTTATTGCTTTAGTGTGTGTGCGTATAACATTGTGTTTATTTCCTCTACGTAAAGATACCTAACACAAGTAACATATATTATAAAATTTAAAATATTTTTATCATAACTTTTAATAATATAAATTATAATTAGTAAATAATTATTTATAACTAATTGTAATTTATATTATTAAATTTGTATTAATATTATTATGTTAAATATTAAATTTAGACACAGAACAACATTTTATTAATTTAAAAAAACATTATTAATACATTTTGTAGCATAATTTGTATATTAGCTTTAGTGGTTGTATCCACTTTTAGTGTTTTTATCTTTATTTTTTTTTACTTTTAACTCTAATACTTTTACATCGTTTATAATTTTATCCTTATAATTTTTCAATTTTAACTTTGGGCCCTTGTACTTTTCATCTTTTATAAAATTTTTTGTTTGACTTCGATCTAAAGTTTACAAATTAACAAGCCGCAACGTGCATGTGTGATTTCACGTTTTTATGCCTATTTTTTCAGTTTATTAGACTGGTCAAAACGTGCAGGTCGTAGATCGACTTAGTTATTGTTTTTAATGTTTTACATTTCACGTACGTAGTTCAATGTTTTTTACTTCTATTTTTTGTTTGATTTTATTTTTCATTTTTACTTAAAACTAGAATATATTTTTAGTAAAAAAACACAGGAGTAACAATTCATGAAATTTAATCTTAACTAGAAAAACTAACCATGTGACCCTCTCTGTAAATTATTATTATATCTTAGATTAAAAAAACAAGTTTAAGATAGTAATCTATAATTATATAAAATATATTATAAAAAATATTAAAGGTAAAGTATATAGGGCTAATGACGTAAGTATAACAAATAATAATTCCATTTACATAATTTATATTTATATGTAAAATGTTGATGAATATGTATAAATGTAAAAATGCATAAACTAATTAAAAGATAAAGAGTTGCAGAAAAAAATCATTTATGTTTAACTACATAGATAGTCCTTTATAGGTAAGAAACCAAATTACCCTTCACTTAACATAATAGCTTAACAGCTGTTAGTCTAAAGGACGAAATCTGTTATAAAAGACATAAAAAGGATGATTAGAGTACTTTTTAAAAATAAAAGGTGATACCTGTAATTTTCTATAAGCTTAAAAAACGTTTTAAGTAATTTTATCCTTCTTTTTTGTGGTAAAGAAATGTCTAAGCTGCTTGCATCGATTTTCGTCAAAAATATTTTATCCAGGCGGAAGACTATCCTATCCATAAAAGAGTAATTTTAATTTATGGATTTCCATGTAAAATTGTATTGTCACTATATTCTCTAAAGAGCTTATGTTGGATCATAATTTTAATCATAATGCATTCCATCGCCAAGAGTCTTCTGAAGCACTTTTTGGTGTTGTAAACGAAGAACGCTAATCTCAACACCATTGCCAAGTCCTCGCACATGACGTCGGAAGAAAACATCCGCAATCGTCTTAGACGGAAATTATTGATTATGGCATACCCTAATTTGAGGACGAAACTCTGAATTTTGAGAATGAAACTCTGAATTTTGTGGATGAAGCTCTGAATTTTTAAAGATGGAGACCGGAGAATATTAAGGACTTGATTATAAAGTAAGACAAGACTATTATTTTGTTCAGAGAAGAACATAACAATTATCAATAGACTTTTAAAAGTGAGTTGCTTTACTAGTTTTATTTTTATTTTTATTTTTATTTTTTAAACGATAAACTATCATATTCCTAAACTACACCAAACTAATTTACTCGTTTATATTTGAATTTCTTTTAAAATCCAAAAACTCTATCAAATGGGCTAACGTTGTTCTACTGGTTAAAAGGTAACTTTTCCCTAATTATTCTCTCCTGTCAATAACAATATCCTTACTACACATAGGCTTGAGTGCTGATAAAAAGAGAATTTGCCTAAAAAAATATAGGAGGGCTATAAATTACTCCTTAAATAAAATCAATGATTGAAATAGATATAAAAAGTATAGAAAGGATACAAGTTAATCATTAAATAAATTCAGTGGTTTAGATAATATAAAGATGTCATGTCAATAAAGTTCTTGAATTTTTTTTTTAACGGCTGGTTAGTTGTTAGTTGTTAGTTGTTAGTATCATCAAAGTTAGTAATATTCACCCATGCCAAGGTTTGAACTTTGGACCTTCAACAGAGGCAAAGCCTCCCACCTTCCCCTTAACCGCTAGATCAAGAGATCATTGGTAATAAAGTTCTTGAATTAAATGGAGTGGTGGGGTAAATTTGGAGAAAGCAACCATTGATTTTTGTTTTCATCATTGTTTTAGAACGTGAATGACCTTTCGATTTTTGATACGTTAGTTTTCTATAAAAATATCACAAAATCAAGTTTGTTTATCTTTAATTTAAGTAAAAAAAATTTATATACAAAAAATGTTTACTTTTAAGTTTATTGAAGTACGTGTGAATTTTTAACATGAGAGCTGACATCTCCGATGGACCTTTTCTATACTTCAAAAACAATCACGTGGACATCTATTGAGTTTGTCACTATTACATGAGAATGCTTTTGATGCAATTAATCTTTCACAAGAACATCAAAAAATGAATAGATATGGACCCCATGTATCATATATATGGACATATTAAAGATAGAGAAAAAAATAGTAGTTAAAAACAAAAAAATGGTGATGGTGTGGTAATATTTTATAGTTTTCTTATTGAAGTGATTTTTAAGGATTTTAAAAAACTTGTGTTTTACTGTCATGTCAGTTCACTAGACATTTTTAAGTTGTTTTTAAGATTTTTATTGGTGATGCTCTGATGATTAACCACGGGATACAATTAAAAGAATATTTTCTTTAAAAATATAAAAAGCCATTAAGAAGTATTATTTATTTTAAGGATGGAGGGAGCAATCATGATATGAATACTATTATACTATGAATTTATCATTCACAAGTTGTCATGTTAAATTATATCATATTATATCACACCATAACATTTAAAAAATAATTTTATTATCGGTAAACCCAATTTATTTTCTTTTTCTCGATCTCTCTATACATATATATAGATACATGAAGAGAGAGAGATAAAAAGACATCTTAATAACAAAAATGAATTTTTGTATAACCCAACACTTAAAAAGGATACTCATGCCACATAATGTCACAAAACAAATTAACTTGTAACAAAAACAAGAATTTCCTAAATTTAAAAAGTTACAACATATAAATAAAAACAACTTAAAAATAAAAAAACATTAAAATAGAAAAACAAACTAAAGGTCTAAAAATTAAACTCACAACTACGTAGCTGTGCAATTTTCCCTTGCGTTCTAGGACGCTTTTCAACATAATCTCCATTGTTTTGGTCTAGTGTGTCCCGAAGCAAAGTTTCTCATTGTAAGTCTAGAAATGTCAATTTCGATTCAGTACTTTCAAATGAAGGGCTTCTCGTTGTGTCACACCCCCGCTTATAGCGGAAACATGAGGATGTAACAGACGGGATCGTTATAACACATTGTTAATTAATAGAGATGCATTAAATGATAAAAAATTAACGTGTCATGACATCACCCGACACAAATGGAGACTTGTGTCATGGTTAGTCAATTTCACGACCAACATAGCCGAGTAGTCAAAAGAAATGTAAATCCAACAACACGGGAGCAAGTGAATAAATATGCATAACAAGAAAACCCAAAGTAATCGTCGATAACATTCAAATAGTTTAATAATGTAAATCCTAGGGTCGTCACTAAGGCAGCATCCCTAGTTATTCTTAACGATTGTAACCTGAAAATATATGCTGAAAAGGGTCAACATATTGTTTGTCAGTTTGTAGGTTTAAATATATAAACAAAAATTGATGTTGTATAATAGTTTGGTAGGACATAGTGTAAACAGTTATAAGCAAGTAATATCAAATGTAAACATAAGCATCACAACTAACCTATGACGTACACACAAATCTTGTCGGAGTATATTCATCCTAGGGTCCGTTCGTGACCACTGTTAGTCCCAACTATTATACTAACAAACAAGGAAGGGGTGTCAGCCCAGTAGTACTACCAATACCTGTCCATCGGTTCCACACCGGAATTAAATAGTTGTAAATAAAGAACCGCACAACAACTCATGCATGTACCAGATATATACTTACAAACAGTAAACACAACCGTCCAACGAATAAATGAGTTCACAGCATAAAAAGTATGAGCATACTTTTCCCCCAAGTTTATAAACATTTAAAATGAAAACGGGGCCGTAAAACTCACCTTGAATGTTATGTGATGAATTAAACAAAAGCTTCAAGAGTAAGGGTAATGCACGATCAAACACCTATTATTAGTTACAACTAAGTCTTAAAATGCGTTCAACGAGAACAGATGTATTCGGTTTGTTCGGGTCGGTTCGGGTTCGACGCACGATACACACATAAATAGACATATATACATATGTATGCAACACCTTCTATACTAATGATGTTAATAATGTGATAATAGTAATAATAAAGATATTATTATTATTATTAAGATTAGTAATAAAAATAATAACAATGATAATATTAATGATGATGATGATGATAAAATAATAATAATAATAATAATAATAATAATAATAATAATAATAATAATAATAATATAATAACAATTATAATAATAAAAAGAATAATGTTAACAATAATAAAGATTAATCACTCCAAACCATCTTACGAGATATATATATATATATATATATATATATATATATATATATATATATATATATATATATATATATATATATATGTGTGTGCACGCACACACACATATATATACATATATATATATATAAACACATATAATCATATATATCATATGCTACATATACGTATTACATATGCATACATTACCAAGGTGCACACACTAACACCAAAATTCATGCATACACTAACTCACACCCACACCGTTTGGAACACACATACACATACAAGATCACACCTATACTCATACATATACATATATAGTGACACACACATCAAAGATACACACACGCGAACAAGATGCATACACCCGCTTCCATCTATTTATATATTATGGCGTACACACATCATTACATGTCACACACACAACAATACATACTTACATCCAACACATACATATACATATTCAACATACACATTATATACATGTATATATATTTATAAAGTATACACACACACATACACGTACAATTGATGCACAACCTACACACACACATTGCACACACACGGCACACACACACACACTCACACATTGCACATACACAGACGCTATATATATACACATACATTGCAACCCATATACACACATTCATATATATGAACATATACATGCTGAATCATATATATATACACACATAATCACACACACACATACACACACACACACACACACACATATATATATAATCGGTACACACGCATACATATATATACACGGCTGCACACACATATATACATATACACGGGCTGCACACACATACATATATATATATACACAGGCTGCACACACACACACACACACATATATATATATATACACGGGCTTCACACACCTACATATATATACACGCCTCGTCATGTCTATATGCACACACAGCAGTGACTAAAGGCTGCTATGTGGTGTTTCTCGGCCGAACAACCGACACAACCGAAACGGTGAAACACCGCGGAACGAGGCGAAACGAAATTTGGTTGGATCGTGTACCTGCGTAAAGGTCGAACGGCGAGACGGCCGCGGACGAGGCTGCTGCGGTGGTGCAGCGGCGGAAGGTTCACGGCAGGGGTAGGGGGGTTTTGACGGCAGTAGGGTTTCGCAGGGGGGGGTGGGGGTTGCCGATGGTTTGATTTTATTATTATTAGGTTTTTATATTTTCACTTTAAACCCTAGATTTTAAATTAATTATTCCCTTAAGTTTATTTAAATTACAGTTTGGACCCTAAACTTAATTATAATAATTATATTAATAATATAATAATGTTATTAATAATATTAATATTAACTAATAATAATACTATTACTAATAATAATAATAGTACGTATTTTTAGCAATTGATATTTATATAATTGTTGTCTGATCCAACCTATCTATAATGTTTAGAGTTAACACGTTACGTAAATACGACGAGATTCGATTTGAAACGAGTTAATTACGTAAAATGTAATAAATACACGGGGAGAGTTAACGAGCTTACGTTAATTAACAGACCTGTTAGTGACGGATGTCACAGTATCCGCCAGTGGAGAGAATTTCGTCCCGAAATTCAGCTGGAGTTAGATCCCGAAACTATGTCCCTAAACAGATGCGGATATTAAGTTTCATCTGGTCTTCCCGCTCCCACATAAATTTTGGCCCTTGTTTAGAGTTCAATCGTACTCTAACAATCAGAATTTTGCTACCCTTTAATCGCTTGACTTCCCGATCCATGATTTCTATCGGTTCTTCCACAAAATGGAGTTTCTCGTCAATCTTGATTTCTTCAATCGGGACTTGAAGTGATCCATCAGCTAAACATTTCTTAAGGTTTGATACATAAAATGTATCATGCACACCACTAAGTTCTTGAGGTAGTTTTAACTGATACGCCACAGGACCAATCCTTTCAGTGATCTCAAACGGTCCTACGTACCTCGGAGCTAACTTTCCTCTCTTACTGAATCGTACAATACCCTTCCAAGGGGAAACCATTAACAACACACGATCACCCATGTTGAATTCCAACGGTTTCCGCCTGTTATCCGCGTAACTTTTCTAACGGTCTATGGCTGCTTTAAATCTGTCTTTGATCTGGAATATCTTGTCGGTTGTTTCCTGGATGATCTCAGGGACTATCAATTGACTTTCTCCGACCTCAATCCAACATACGGGAGACCTACACTTCTTTCCATACAACGCTTCAAACGGAGCACATTCAATGCAATATGGTAGCTATTATTATAAGAAAATTCGACTAATGGTAAATGAGTATCCCAATTTCTACCAAAGTCGATCACACATGCCCTAAGCATGTCTTCTAAAGTTTGAATCGTATGCTTGCTTTGCCCATCTGTTTAAGGATGATAGGCGGTGCTTAGATCCAAACGAGTACCCATTGCCTTCTGGAGCGTCTGCCAGAATCGCGACGTAAACCGACTGTCGCGGTCTGATATGATGGATACAGGCACACCATGCCTAGCCATAATTTTATTTACATACAATCTCGCTAACTTCTCCATCTTATGATCCTCATGAATGGGTAAGAAATGAATGGACTTCGTCATTCTATCCACTATCACCCAAATCAAATCATGACCACTACTGGTCCTCGCCAGTTTGATAATGAAGTCCATTTCTATATTTTCCCATTTTCACTCGGGAATTTCTGGTTGTTGTAGTAATCCAGACAGTTTCTGGTGTTCGGCCTTAACCTTCAAACAGGTCAGGCATTCACCCACATACTTAGCAATATCCTTCTTCATACCTAGCCACCAATACAATTCCTTGAGATCATAGTAAATTTTCTCCGCACCAGGATAAACGGAATACCTCGACTTATGTGCCTCGTTCAGGACTAACCCTCATACGTCTCCCCATTTCGGTACCCATATTCGATCCATAAAATAATACACACCATCCTCCTTACACTCCAACTGCTTATCTAAACCATGAAATTCTTCACCAGCCACATTTTCTTCCTTTAATGCCTCACCCTACGCTGTTAGAATCTGAGTCTTCAAGTTTGATTGAATAATCATTCCCAAGGCTCGTGCACGTATAGGTTTGACATGTTCTTTCCTACTCAAGGCATCGGCCACCACATTGGCCTTTCTCGGATGATATTGAATCTCACAGTCAAAAAAACTAAAAGCTCTACCCATCGTCTCTGACGCATGTTCAATTCCTTCTGATCAGATATATGCTGGAGACTCTTATGATCAGTGTAAATGACACATTTTGTCCCGTACAGGTAGTGTCTCCAGATCTTGAGTGCAAACACTATGGCACCCAACTCCAGGTCATGAGTCATGTAGTTCTTCTCGTGGACCTTGAGCTGTCAAGAAACGTAAGCTATCACCTTGTCTTTCTGCATCATGACACAACCTAAACATTGCGTGATGCGTCACAATACACTACGAAGTGATCGGATCCTTCAGGGAGGGTTAGGATCGGCTCATTACATAATTTTTCTTTTAACGTTTGGAAGGCTTCTTCTTGTTTTCGTCCCCATTCAAATTTCTTATCCTTCTGAGTCAACATGGTCAACGATTGCGCGATCTTTGAGAAATTCACGATAAACCGTCGATAATACCCGGCCAACCCCAAGAATTGCTCGATTTCAGATGGCATCTTAGGCGCATCCTATTTCTTTACTGCTTCAATATTTTCGGGGTCAACATGAATTCCTTATCATTAACCAGATGCCCCAGAAATTTCACCTCACGCAACCAGAATTCGCACTTGGAGAATTGGGCATAAAGCTTTTCTTCCCCCAATAACTTTAGTATTGCCCGCAGATGCTGTTCATGCTCCTCTTTTGACCGCGAGTAAATGAGAATGTCGTCGATAAAATAATGACGAATTTGTCTAGATACGGTTTGCAGACCCGATTCATCAAATCCATAAACGCTGCCGGAGCATTTGTCAACCCGAACGGCATCACCAAGAACTCATAATGCCCACAACGAGTCTGAAATGTCGTCTTTGGTATATATGCTTCGTGAACTCTCAGCTGATGATATATAGACCGAATATCAATTTGGAGAAGTACGTTGCTCCTTGCAACTGGTCGAACAGATCATCGATCCTCGGAAGGGGGTATCGGTTCTTAACAGTCCGCTTGTTCAATTCTCGATAGTCTATAGACATCCGGAATGATCCATCTTTCTTCTTGATAAACAATATCGGTGCTCCCCAAGGCGAATAACTTGGTCGGATAAAACCCTTATCCAACAACTCTTGCAGTTGGCTCGACAACTCCAGCATCTCTGACGGTACCAATCGATAGGGTGTCTTTGCTACAGGTGTCGCTCCAGGAATCAAATCTATACGGAACTCCATTTGTCGAGCGAGGCAAACCGGACAGGTCGTCAGGGAATACTTTCGGAAAGTCCCGCACCATCGAAATGTTGTCCAGTCATAGATCCTCTTTTGCTTTCTTTTCCATTACATGTGCCGAAAACACATAGCATTGCTTCTGCAAGCTTCGACGAGTCTTTATACAGGAGATGAGCCTTAGGTTTCTTCTCGGTCATTCTCCTTGAATCTTGAGCACATCAGCGTTTAGTATGGAGATTCGAACCAATTTATCGCGATAGACAATTTCCGCTCCGCATTTTGATAGCCAATCCATACCCACTACTACGTCGAAGCTTCCCAATTCGAGAGGTATTAAGTCTATGTCAAAGGCATGGTCCCCTAATATTATCGTGCAACCTCTTATTATCTCGCTATCATTCACAATCTTACCATTAGCCATTTCTACTGAATAACTAGTCTCTAGGTAACTAGGGTTCAAACCAAGTAAGGGTGCAAATTCAAAAGAAACGAAGCCATTATCTGCCCTAGTATCAAACAATACAGACGCGAAATGATTATTGAGGAAATACATACCAGTAATGACATTAGGGTCTTGACGAGCGTCATTTGCTCCAATCACAAATGCACGTCCTCGGACAATATTCCTTTGATTCCCTTGTCCTTGGTTACCAGTTATTGCCATCACTTGGTTTTGATTATCCCTTGTTGACCTGGTGCCCGATTCAGTCTGGGGCACACGTTCCGATAATGATCGGGGCTTCCACACTCATAACAAACCCTAATGTTTCTTGCTGGGTTAACTGTGTTTACATGTGCGCCCAAGTTGGGTGCCACCCTACAGTGTTTTGCAAGATGTCTTGGGCCCGTACAGTTTACGCACACTAGGCATGGAATCATTGGCGGATGATGAAAATTACACCTACCACACTTAGGATGTGGCCCAACATATTCTCTCCTACCTTGGTTCACCGCCATAAAGTTTCTCGTCACCCTCGCCTTCTTGTCAAATTTCCCGGCTCCCTGTCTACTCGTCTCCCCTACGTCTTTCCTCTTCTCTCCTCCTCTGCCCAGTACTCCCGCCCTTACTATTTCATCAGTCAAAGTGTAGGCTTTTAGAATTACGCTTTGGATTGTAGGAGGGGCGGCTGCGGTTACCATTGCTCGGATATGAGGAGCCAATCCCCAGATGTACCTTTTGATTCTCTTTGATTCCGGAGTCACCAGATGTGGAACAAGCCTAGCCAACTCATGAAATCGATCAGTGTACAACGCGTGCCCAGCTCCTACCATAGCATGATTCCAAAACTCATGCTCCAACTTCTGCATTTCATTGTTAGGGCAATACTCCTCGGTAATCAATGCCTTGAACTCATCCCAAGTCATCTGCATCTCTTCCTCTCTTCCCCTTGCCTGGATTTGAGTGTTCCACCAGATTAACGCCTTTCCTTGCAGTGAATAGGTGGCAAACTTGATTTTCTGACTGTCCAATCACTCGCTGATGTCAATCACAGCCTCCATTTTCTCTATCCACCTTGTAAGGACTATCGCTTCACCTTTACCATCAAACTCCTTTGGTTTACAGGCTGCGAACTCCTTATAAGTACACCCACGTCTTCTCCCATTAAACCAAGGTCCATTCTCGTCTCCTCCTCCATTAGCATTATTGTTTCATGGACCATTATCATTTCCATTGTTAAAGCCACTGTCGTTCTCATTGTCATCCCCATTATCACCATTGTTCTCCCCATCATTCCTATTTGCATTTTCACCTTCGTTTTCCTTGTTATTTTCCCCATTATCTCCATTATTATTGTCATCACCACCATTGTTGTGATTCAAAATATTATCGCTTACTTGAGCCACTATAGTCGGATCAGGGCTACCAGCTGCTGAGTAATCATGACAGCTAAATCAGGGTTTCCGGCACCATGGTTGTTACCTGCCGATCCTCCCTGATCTCCTCCACTTGGTGCTTCACCATGATCACCAGCACCTCTGCCTCTTCCTCTACCTCTGCCTCTTGGTGCATCACCTCCCCGACCGTTATTGCGTGTGGATCTTCTGGGCGGCATTTTCTAATCAACCATAGATAACATGTAAGCTTCACTCGTATCAAAGTTCATCACAATTCAATCACGTACGAGTAAATAATACATTATTGTAAGTCTTACACTTCACAAGATAATACCACAACGATAAAGTAATAATAATATAGATTTCATTATTATAAATCATAATGTCTCAAGCACGTTCAAATACCAAAGTAACATTCCTAAAACAAGTAAATACTCATAGTCTAACCGAGTCTAACATAAAACACAAAACAACTAGAAATGACTATCTTCAAGTCTTTATTTCTTCATCCGTGCCCGTGTGACGTCAGTCCTGGTCATCACCACTGCCGGAGGAACTAGAGGGGATCGGGGGCAGGTCGGGGTAGTCACCCCACAGACTGGCCTCGTCAGCTGGCACTCGGAACCTAATGCGAGTAGCTGAGAACACCCTCTTCCTGGTCGTCCTCATTATCACTGGTCTTACGCCATTTGGCTGATATGGTCCCTTAGGGTGGTCGGGTACCCAAGGTCCCACCTCAAGGGCGTACCTCACGATTGCCTGCCTGGCAGGCACCTCGGGAGCAGCCGGGGCAGCAGGGATGACCGGAGCACTTAGTGCAATAGGAACCTCAGTTGCTACAGGATCAGACGGTGCAGCTCGGGCAGCAGGAAACCCTAACACCACGGGGTTACCTAACTCCTCTCCATCTGATGACTCCAATATCGACTCCTCGGAGTCGGACTCAGTATCTGATGATATGGGTAGCATGTGGTCAGAGAGGACCTCTTCATGTTCTGACTTGGAGTAAGATAAGATTTCACGGGATGCTGAGGGAGCAAACGGGCTAGCAGAAGACATCCCATAAGGAAAAAGTATAAGTACTTTTCCTCAAGTGAGATAGATCAAATAGTAAAGAAACAGATAGACAGAATAAAAGGAACAAGCATGTAATATCGGATGCACACAAAGCCCTAGTATGCATTCTATATGAAGGTTCGTAGGTTATAGTCTAAGTCGATTGATCCACCTAATTCTCTATAACCAATGGCTCGGATGCCAATCTGTCACACCCCCGCTTATACTGGAAACACGAGGATGTAACGGACGGGATCGTCATAAAACATTGTTAATTAATAGAGATGCATTAAATGATAAAAAGTCAACGTATCATGACATCACCCGACACAAATGGCGACTTCTGCCGTTGTTAGTCAATTCCACTACCAATATAGCCAAGTAGTCTCAAGAAATGTAAATCCCATAACCCGGGAGCAAGTGAATAAATATGCATAATAAGAAAGCTCAAAGTAATCGACGATAACATCCAAATAGTTTAATAATTTAAATCCTAGGGTCGTCGCTCCGCAACATCCCTAGTTATCCTCAACGATTGTTACCTGAAAAGATATGCTTAAAAGGGTCAACATAATGTTAGTGAGTTCGCAGGTTTAAATATTTAAACAAAAATTGATGTTGTGTAATAGTTTGGTAGGACATAGTATAAACAGTCATAAGCAAGTAATATCACATGTAAACATAAGCATCACAACTAAACCTACGACGTACGCACAGATCTTGTTGGAACATATTCACCCTAGGGTCCGTTCGTGACCACTGTTAGTCCCAACTAGTATACTAACAAACAAAGGTGGGGGTGTCAGCCCAATAGTACTACCAATACCTGTCTGCCGATTCCACACCGTAATTAAGTAGTTGTGAATAAAGAACTACACAACAACTCATGCACGTACCAGATATTTACTTACAAACAGTAAACATAACAGTCCAACGAATAAATGGGTTCACAGCATAAAAAGTATGAGCATACTTTTCCCCCCAAGTTTATAAACATTTAAAATGAAAACGGGGCCGTAAAACTCACCTTGAATGTTATGTGATGAATTGAACAAAGGCTTCAAAGAGTAAGGGTAATGCACGATTGAACACCTATCATTAGTTGCAACTAAGTCTTAAAACGCTTTCAACGAGAATAGATGTATTCGGCTGGTTCGGGTCAATTCGGGTTCGACACGCGACACCCACAAATTGACACATATACATTGTATCCAACACCTTCTATACTATTGACGTTAATAATGATGATAATAGTAATAATAAAGATATTGTTAGGTCTAGATTGTATAGGGCTAGATCAATTTTGTATAGGCTTAGTACTTGAAAATCAAGTCTTGTAATTAACATTTGTAACAGTCAAAATATATATATATGTGATTTGAATCTATAGGTTAACCCCATATATGTATGTGTGTTGATTTGTGACTTGACAGGAAAAACAATATACTTGGATGGATTTACTGAAATTGACCAAGTGTAGGAAACATCTACGGATGAACAACTTTGTTAATCCGTAGATATGTTTCTTACAAGACCAAATGACCAAGTACATGTTCCTGCGGATGATCAAATACCATGAAGTGAAGACTCCTACGGAAGAAGAATTTCCTACGGAAGAACAACTTTGCTACGGAAGACTAAGTCATCCACGGAAGAACAAATGTTCTGCAGATGAGAAGATTGCTGCGGAAGAACATTATACTTGTGCGATTACAACTCCAAGAAGTCAAACAAGTCAACACAATCAATAACAAATCCCGAGAGATCCGGTGTTTCCTTAACCGACTCAAATCATCTATAAATATGAGTCCTAGGTTTCACATCTTGAGGAACACAATCAATCAATATACGGCTGTCAAGAGTTCATTGTGCAACCCTAATCGCCGTCACATCAACATCAAACATCATTCGATTCACAAAATTCGATTGTTCATAGTTATTCATTATTCTTTTGTAATCATTACATTATAGTTAATGAAATACATTTGAATTATTATAGATTTCGTGTTTATTGTGTTTCTGTGGTTGTGTTCATCATTGATCATTATAAACAATTAAACGTCAATTAGTGATAATTCCGCGATCATTAAATTGATTTATTTTAATACTGATAATTCCTGAATTGCGATCCTTGGATTCACAGGTGGTATCAGAGCCATTGGTGCTCATTGATTTAGATCAATTGATCTATCAGTATTAAAATTGTTTAATTGATTTTCAAACAATTAAATCAACGACTGATTTTTTAGCAAGCACTCTATCATTGCTTGTTTGATTTAGATCTATATTCAAATCAATTGAATACTAGAACTGGGTCTTTGATAGATCTGTCAATTTTCGTGTTTAAGTTTTATTCATTCGTTTACTTTAAACATGAGTAATTTTGGAGGAGGATCTTATCAACCACCAAAGTTAGAAACAAAAGCTGATTTTAAATCCTGGAAGATCAAGTTCAGGAATCATGTGAACTACACAGATTCTGACTTGTGGGAGTCCATCACACAAGGTCCTTATATTCCACCCACTCTTGGACCGGATTATAATGACAAAAATCAGCCTATCAGCACTAAGGACTTGCCACCTGATGATGTCAAGAAGGTCAAAGTCGATATTAAAGCATACAGCTTGCTTAGTATGGCTTTACCTGAAGAAATCTTGATCAGGTGCGAGAACTATAAAACAGCCAATTCCCTGTGGAAGATACTTCACACTCTCTGTGAAGGGAGTGATGAGATCAGAAGCATAAGGAATGACACCCTTAGATCACAATATGAAACTTTTCATCATATTGAGGGTGAGTCAATTCCTCAGCAACTCCATAGATTTATGCAACTTGTTACGGAGATGAACATCTTAGAGTTGAAATATACAACTGAGGAACTTAACAAGAAGATGCTCCATACTTTGCCTGAAAGTTGGAAGCAAACTGTCTCCATGTTCAAGAACACCATTGATCTCAAGACAACTGGTCTAGATACATTGGTTGCTAAAGTAGAAGCACTTGAACTGGATGAACAATCAAGAAACAAGAGTGTGAGAACTCATGTCTCACCTTATCACTTCAAGGAAACAAAGAATGCTGGAAGTGCATTTATTTCTAATAATGAAGATGATAACTCTTGTGCTTTGAGTGATGACGAGGAGGAAGTAAGTTTTTATGCCTCCAAACCCACTAAAAAGTCATCTCAGAGTAAAAATCAAAAGGAAAAGGCTAAATCTACAGAGAAAAGAGAGCCATCATCAACAGCAAATTCAGAACCAATAACTGTGATATTGGATTCTGAAGAACAAAAAGCAGCCTTTGCAGCTTTTAGTTCTAGTTTTCAAGCATATCTTGGAAGTTCCCTTACAGCAGCAAACATCTGCCAACAAGATTTGGAGGAACTCCCTCCTGATGTTGTAGAAGAGATGGATCTACAATGGCAGATGGCGATGATTGCTTACAGAGCCAAGCAATATCTTCGACGAAATAAAAATCTAGCAGCAGCAAACAAAACATCGAAGATTGGAGTTGATAAGTCTAAAGTCAGATGTTACAAGTGCAATCTCTATGGTCACTTTTCTAGAGAATGCAACCAACAATCAACTCCACAGCATCAGCAGCAGCAGCAACAACATCAGCAGCAACAACACTATCAGAATCAGCATCCAACCTCTCAAAGATCTTTACATAGACAACCTCAGCTCACATCCCCACCAGCCACAAATACATCAGCAGGACCAAGCAACTCTAAGGAGACAGGTCTGATCATACTTCAGGATGGAACATGTGACTGGAGCCTGTATGAGAAGGAAGTGATAGAGGAGAATCAAGCACTGATGGCACATATGGAAAACAAAGTCCCTCCTATGGCCAGAGAGGTAAAAGACAGGTTATGTTCATCAACATGTGTTGAGGAAGTTGAGAGATATAGAGTTCATGCTCAACAATTGGCTGATAAAGTAAAAGAAACTATGTTTTTAAATGAATCACACTTAAGAGAACAAAAGATATATCAAATCAAAATAAACTCTTTACAAAATGATTTAGAAAAATATGTTTCTGAAAACTACAACCTAAAAGCCCAAGTTGAGCATCTGACCACTTCCTTAACAAAATCCATGGCTGATCATGCATCCACTGAAGTGAAACTTCAGAAGTTTCAACTATCATCTCAGCAATATGAGAAGTTGCTAAATTCTCATATTGAATCAAAGAACAGGTACGGGTTGGGTTATAATGCTGTTGCACCACCTGTTAATGATAACTACACACCTTTACCTGATACAATGACTAACAATTTGTCAAATCATTTTGTGCAAAGCACCAAAGTTGACATCAAAGATAGTCAAACAAACAACAATAAATCTAAGATGAGTGAAACTGAATCTACTGAATCAGAATCAACTAAATATAATGAATCAGATTTAGATAACTATGATGACCTGGATGATTCTGATGAACATGATACTGATCAACTGAACATTGGTAAGAATGTTCAAGTTGAAACTGGTCTTCCGCGAGTCCTTGAAGAATCAAAGTTGCAATACCCGCCAAAGCAACGGAATATGCTGAAGACCATTTGCAAGAGGATTGCTGAACTTAATGAAGGATTACAAGAACTGCATCTTCACAAGATTGATAGCTGCGGATCAAGCACAAAAGTACCTTTGTCATCTCCTGATAAAGGTAAGAAACAATCAAACAAGAATCCTCAGAAAGCACCAACTGAAGAATCCGTAGAACACATGCGGAAAACGAATGAGGATTCCGTAGACCATTTGCGGAAAGCAAAATCTGCCAAGTCCGTAAATCATCTGCGGAAGACAAAAACCACTGAATCCGCAGAAAAGCAAAGGAAAAGAGAAGCTGATCCAGCGGACAAGGTAACAAGAGAGCCTCACACACATGCAAAGAAAAAGGAAACTATGAAGCAACAAATGACGGCCAAAGGCAAACAAGTAACAGCTGATGATGCTCCAAACAAAAACAAGAAGAAATCAACTGAAGTTTCAGCGAATGAGAAAAAGAACAACAAAAAGAAGGCTGAATCTGAAGAAAATTCAGAAAAATATTGCAAATGGTGTGATATGAAGAATCACAATACTGATGAATGCTATTTCAGCAGCTATTGTTCCATTTGCAATATGAACAATCACATGACTGATGATTGTTTCTTCAACAAACACTGTGCCATTTGTGACAAAAATAACCATTCCACTCAGGAATGTTATTTTAATAAGAAGAACAAGAAAAAGAGCAAAAAGAAGTCACAAGATACATCATCTGAATCAGATTCTCAAGCCTCAGAAAGTGACAAAGAAACAAAGAATCAGAAAGAACAACAAAAGTCAAAGAAAAGACTCTCTGCTGCGGAAAAGACTTTGAAAAAGAAAGCACCAATACAGTCTAAGACACCTCACAAAAAGGTGGATTTGACAGATAAACAAAGTGAAGCAGCAGATGGTTTCTTTGATAACTTTGCTAAAGGAACTCCTGTGTCTCAATCAAAGCAGAAAGATGAAGAAACTTTCAAGTCTACAGGACTCTCTTCAAAGTTAAAATACCAACCAAAACAAGCCAAGTTGAAGAATGACTCGAATAAGCTTGAAGATACTCAGAAACCTGAATCATCTTCAACAGAATCATCCTCACAACCATCACATCAAAAAGAAACAAATAATAATGAAACTTCAAGATTAATTCATGAAGGAGTAACTATAGTTGACACATCTGGCAAATCCAAGACAATTAAGCCTTGGGTTGTCAAGACTAACTAATTTCTTTTTGTGTGCAGGAACAATCGTGGAGAGCTGACAACAAGTGGTATGTTGACAGTGGTTGTTCCAGACATATGACAGGCAACTGTGCACTTCTCCATGACTTCAAACATAAACATGCCTCTTATGTGGCATTTGGTGGGGATAAGAAGGGAGGTAAAATTGTTGGTGAGGGAATGGTAACTAACGGTGTTTTAACATTTGAAAAAGTAAATTACTGTGAAAATTTGCAGTATAATTTACTTAGTGTTTCCCAAATTTGTGATCAAAATTATTTAACACTATTTGATAACACTAACTGTTACATTCTTAAGCCAGGTTTTACAGTTCCAGAAGACTGGATACTTCTTAAAGCATCAAGAAAAGGCAACACATATATCTTGGATATGAACAACACAACACTCACACAACATGAGACATGCCTACTATCCAAATCGTCCGAAGATGAATCTCAATTGTGGCATAGAAGACTTGTGCATTCCAACATGAAGAACATGAATAAATTGGTGAAAAATGACTTAGTCATTGGATTACCAAACAAAGAATTTCATTGTTCTAATCACTGTTCTTCATGTTATAAAGGAAAACAACACAGAGTGTCTCATAAATCCAAAACAATCAACACTAACGCTACACCACTCAAATTGCTTCACATGGATCTCTTTGGTCCAACCAATGTGCTGAGCATTGGAAAAAGGCAATATTGTTTGGTGATAGTAGATGATTTCACTAGATTTACATGGGTCTTTTTCTTAAAACATAAAAGTGAAACATCTGAAACATTAATGGACTTTGTGATCAAGATTGAGAATCAACTTGATTTAAAAGTTAAAATTTTTAGGAGTGACAATGGAACTGAATTTGTTAATGCTTATTTGGATTCTTTTTGCAGGACTAAAGGAATAGCTAGACAATTCAGTGCCCCAAGAACTCCACAACAAAATGGAGTGGCTGAAAGGCGAAATAGAACACTGATAGAAGCAGCCAGAACAATGCTAGCTGATTCTCAGCTGCCCATTACATTCTGGGCAGAAGCTGTGAATACAGCCTGCAATGTTCAAAACAGAACTTTGATAGTCAAAGAACATAATAAAACACCTTACGAACTCTTATTTAAAAGAAAACCTTTTATAGGATATCTTAGAGCTTTTGGGTGTCATGTGTCTGTTTTAAACACTAAAGAACAATTGGGAAAATTTTCTGAAAAAGCCTATGATGGTTTCTTTGTTGGATATTCATCCACTTCTAAATCATATAGGGTGTACATTCCAGAACATAACATAGTTGAAGAGACTCCCAATGTTTCTTTTGATGAATCCATGTTTACTACCACTGTAAAAGGATCATCTTGGTTATTTGATATAGATGCATTAACTGAATCACTTAACACTGGTTATTTGATCAACGCAGGTGCTGCGGATACATGTTATCCCTTTGTGCCCCCAAGTGTGAATGAAGTGCCTTTAACAGCTGACCCACCAAGAGAACAAGTGTCACCTGGACCACAGCAGAGATCAAGTCAGCAGCATGAAGTTACTTCTGGAGAAGTAAACTCTTCATCCCCAGCACATGTAAATTCATCAGCAGATGTTCCCACATCCGTAGATATAAATACTGGTGCAGCTACTGATGCTAGAGATGGAGAGGAGGTATTCACTCAACAACCATTGCAAGCTGACCAACATTGTTCATCTGTGAATGGTGATGTACCTCCTACGGAAGTACAAAATGCATCCGTCGATGCTGAAGTTCCTCCTACGGATGAACAAAATACTGCTTCCGTAGAACCTCCTGCGGAAGAACAAAATACTGCCTCCGTAGAACCTCCTGCGGAAGAACAAAATACTGCTTCCGTAGAACTTCCTGCGGAAAAAGACAAAGCAGCCAATCAAACACAAGCTGATCCGAACGACCATGAGCCTTTTGATTATTTCATTGACTCAACTTCTCAGCTGACACCATCTGCTTCGATGGGTTTCACTAACTTAGACTCCACAGTTCAAGTTGATGCTGTCTCAACAAGCAGAGTACACAAGTCTCATCCAACAGACAATATCATTGGGGACTTGCATGCTAGAACCACAAGGAGCAAAGGAGGTGTGGCAAACATTTGTTTGTTCACCTGCTTTTTGTCCCAAACAGTTCCTGCAAACATTACAGCTGCACTAAAAGACAACAGCTGGATTGAGGCTATGCAAGAAGAGCTACAACAATTCAGAAAGCAGAAAGTGTGGACTCTTGTAGATCTGCCTACGGGTCAACATCCAATTGGCACAAGATGGCTTTTCAAGAACAAGCTGGATGACAGAGGTATCATAGTGAGAAACAAGGCCAGACATATTGCTCAAGGATATACTCAGGAAGAGGGTATAGACTATGATGAAGTCTTTGCACCCGTTGCAAGGATTGAAGCTATACGAGTCTTCCTCGCTTATGCAGCATTCAAGAGGTTCACAGTCTATCAGATGGATGTGAAGTGTGCTTTCCTTTATGGGAAAATTGATGAAGAAGTCTATGTGGCTCAAGCCCCTGGTTTTGAAGACCCTGATTATCCACATAGAGTATACAAGCTTGATAAAGCTTTGTATGGTCTTCATCAAGCACCCAGAAAGTGGTATGACACACTATCATCATTCCTGCTGAAGAATGGATACAAAAGAGGAACAATTGATCAGACACTCTTCCTCAAACATGAACATCAAGATCTTTTGGTAGTTCAAATATATGTTGATGACATCATATTTGGATCAACCAACAAGAAGCTGTGTCAAAGCTTTGAAGACTTAATGAAATCTGAATTTCAGATGAGCTCCATAGGAGAATTGACTTTCTTCCTTGGCTTACAAGTTCATCAGAAACCAGATGGCATTTTCATTAATCAAGAGAAGTACATTCATCAAATTTTGAAGAAGTACAATCTTGCTGATTCCACTTCCTGCAAGACACCAGCATCAACAATAGACAAGATTGTGCCTGACCCTGCTGGCAAATCCGTAGATCAAAGATTGTACAGATCTATGATCGGTTCTTTAATGTATCTAACTGCCAGTAGACCTGACATAATGTTTGCTGTTTGTGTTTGTGCCAGGTATCAATCAGACCCAAAGGAGTCACATTTGAATGCTGTAAAGAGAATTTTCAGATATCTGAAAGGCAAACCTGCATTGGGACTTTGGTATCCCAAAGATGGAGACTTTAGCCTCTACTCATACTCAGATAGTGACTATGGAGGGTGCAACAACAACAGAAAATCCACAACTGGTGGATGTCAATTTTTAGGACCAAGACTTGTTTCATGGCAGTGCAAGAAGCAAACAAATGTATCTGTATCCACGGCTGAAGCAGAGTACATAGCTGCTTCAGCAGGTTGCTCTCAAGTACTTTGGTTGCAAAACCAATTACTTGATTATGGTTACAATTTCCTTCATACACCAATTCATATTGATAATTCAGCTGCTATGTTTATAACTGCTAACCCAGTTCAACATAGTAAAATAAAACATATAGAAATCAGATACCATTTTCTGAGAGATTGCTCTGAAAAGGGTCTAATCAAGTTAGCCCATTGTGTTCAGGCAGGATGGTACAAGTGGAAAGCAGCATCAGGGATCTTGTGTGACAAGAGGTTACCAGCACGACTAAAGGGTAAACTATATAGAGTGGCAGTTCGTCCGGCTATGTTATACGAAACAGACTGCTGGGCCATGAAGAAATCGCACGAGAGACAAATAGAGGTCGTAGAAATGTGAATGCTATGGTGGATGTGTGGACATACGAGGCTGGATCGGATAAGGAACAACGTCTTCCGACAGTGGCTATAGGTGGCTTGTATCATGGATAAAATACGAGAGGAAGATTGAGATGGTTTTGGCACTTGAAGAGGAGACATAGTTCAGCGCCAGTTAGAGCAGGAGAGCGCATCATCTTAGATGGTAAGAGGAGTAGAGGAAGACCTAAGTTGACCTGGGATGAGATGATTAGCCGGGATATGGTAGAGTTGCACCTCTCCGAGCATATGGTCGAGGATAGGAGTGAGTGGAGGCGTAGAAATAAAGTTAGGGACTAGTAGTGGGCCTTGATGCGATAGTCCGCACGCCATGAGTAGGGTAACGTTATTTGTCCAATGTAGATGAAGCCTTAATGCTAACTGCCATATTAGTATTGTTAATATCATAGTAAAATTTATCTGCCTTATCCCTTACCTAATATCGTATTAAGATTTATCGACATCAAACTTGTTTTAATGATGTTGTGTTTGCTATTAAGACGTATGTTTGATTGCTTATGTGAGGTATGCATTATTCCTGATTGTTATGAGTATGTTAATGATTATGTGATATATGGGATGTATGCAAATATAATCTGGTTATTTTGTTTATGGACACGCATATGCATATACAAAACTCGACTGTGATGTATGTGTATGTGATATATGCACTATAATTTGGCTGTTATCATTCTCAAGTCGGAAGTCTCTTTGGAAGCGGTCTCTTTGTCTCCAAGATAAAGAAAAGACTGGCCACCATCTACCCCTCGCAGACCCTACTCACAGTGGGTTATATTGGGTATGTTTGTTTATTTGTTTGTTTATCGTAAGCTACATATATGTATTACATATGCATACATTACCAAGGTGAACACACTAACACCACAATCATGCACACACTAACTCACACCCACACCGCTTGGAACTCACATACACATACAAGATCACACCCATACTCATACATATATAATGACACACACATCAAAGATACACACACGCGAACAAGATGCATACACCCGCTTCCATCCATTTGTATATTATGGCGTACACATATCATTACATGTCACACACATAACAATACATACTTACATCCAACACATACATATACATATTCAACATACACACTATATACATGTATATATATTTATAAAGTGTACACACAGATACATGTATAATTGATGCGTATCCTACACATACAATGCACACACACGACACACACACAAACACACTGCACACAGACACTCACACATACTACACACAGACACTCACACATACTGCACACACACACTCACACACACTACACCCGCACATTATATATACACATACATTGCGACCCATATACACACATTCATATATATATGAACATATACATGCTGAATCATATATATACACACACACACATACATACATACATACACACACACACACACACGCACGCACGCACGCACGCACGCGCGCACGCACGCGCGCACGAGCGCGCGCCTGCCTGCTCGCGCCCGCCCGAACGCCCGCGCGCGCGCGCCGCCCGCGCGCGCGCGCGCCCGCCCGCCCGCCCGCCCGGTCGCACGCACGCACGCACGCCCGCACGCCCGCCCGCCCGCACGCCCGCCCGCCCGCACGCCCGCACGCCCGCACACACGCACGCACGCACGCACGTAGACACATACAGAGACATACATACATACATACATACATACATACATACATACATACATACATACATACATACATACATACATACATTGTCACACCCCCGCTAATAGCGGAAACACGGGGAATGTGAGCTAGACGGGATCGTCATAACACATGATATATAATAGAGTAGCAATAAAAATATGATGACAAGCGTGTCATGACGACACCCGAACACAAATGGAGACTTGTGTCGTGTATAATCAAAGGGCACGACAGCATAGCCATAATCACAATATAAATGATCACATAAGCATTAAGGACAACTTGTAATATAAATTCCCACAACTCGGGAACAAGTATACAAATGGCCATGTTCAAGCTTTACAAGAGTAATAATCACAAAATGCATCCTAGGGTCTCCTCTAAAAGACAGCACTCCAAGATCTTTAATTACCTTGATCACCTGAAAAAAGATGCTCAAAACGGTCAACATAATTGTTGGTGAGCTTCGCAGGTTTTAAGTAATAAAAGATGTTAAGATGAAACCAGTAAGTTTAATAAGAGCCACCGCAACTATATTTATGTATAGGCGGTTGTACCAGTTATAAGTAGCTATAGCCAAACCTAATGTTCGGTTCCCCACGGGAATTGATGGCTGTAAAGAAAGAATTCTCAAGGCATAAATAGTTTAATAAGACGTAGCAAGATCCACACAACGCATACGTATAGTGTATAACCAAACCATTCCTTAGGTCCCATTACGGGATTAATGGTTATATACATAGGTTTTCCATAGTAAAATAAGTTTAACATGACGTAGCAAGATCCACACAGCGCATACGTATAGATTACAACCAAACCAATCTTTAGGTCCCAATTTCCGGGATTAATGGTTGTAATGGATGATCGGCTTAGAAGAACCACACAGAAGAACCACACAGAAGAACCACACAGAAGAACCATACAGCCGAGAGCATCCAAGGTCAATAGTATTCACAAGTAGCATCAAACAACACATAACTTCAAGTAGTAACACATAGTAAGGTGTTACAACTAAGTAATATACGTAGTGGTAACATAGCACATAGATCAAGTTCATATAGCAGCAATCACAGGATAAGCAAGATAAGTTACTCATAGAGGTGGAAGTCAACTTCCACTAGGGAAGGTGCCTGAAATCAAGTTAAATAGGTGAGCATTCTTTTCCCCAAGTTGAAAATATTTAAAAAGGTTTTATAAGAGTAAAAAGGGGCCACGAAACTCACTGAACAGATGAAAGGCACGTGTGATGAATATTCCCAACGGTAGGATGATATGAACAGTCAAACACCTATTGACAGTTACTGACAAGCATTAATAATGAGCATAAAGCATAAGATTATATCAATAGGCTCGGGCAGTTTCGGTTCGGTCGTGGGTGACACACACACAAGCAGTCATACACATCTCAGACTAGGTTATTTTAAATAGTATGTGCCTGTTGATAGCGTTGACTTTAATCTTTGTGGTCTAGCCGTGACACTTTATTAATGTTACCTTATCGTCGTAAGATCTCCGAAAGGGGATCCACACACACACACCATCATCATTCACACAACTGGACCGGACACACGACTCAACCCTTCCTTCGTACGAATGGACCTTCAATCGTACGAATCAGCTTCATTCGTACGATTGAACCTTCATTCATGCGACTAAGTATTCAGTCGTACCATGCAAGACCCAGTCATACGACTCAACCTCCATACACACGATTGGACCTTCATTCGCACGAATCAGCTTCATTCGTGCGATTGAACATTCATTCGTGCAACTGGCCTTTCAGTCGTACGACTCACACACAATCGCACACAATTTCATTCGCACTGACTCAATCGCATGCACACTCACTCGCATGGACTCATTCGCACACACATTCATTCGCACAGACCCATACGCATGACCCAGTCGTACGATTTGCCCAATCGCACGGCTCAGTCGTGCGGCGCACTCATACGCCTGTCCCAGTCGCACGACTCACCCACACGGCTCAGTCGGCCGGAAGGCCCAGTCGCCCTGCACAGCAGATCGCGACTGCTGAGACTTCGAGCAGCATCCCTGTGAATCCAAGGATCTCAATTCAGGAATTATCAGTATTAAAATAAATCAATTTAATGATCGCGGAATTGTCACTAATTGACGTTTAATTGTTTTAATGATTAATGATGAACACAACCACAGAAACACAATAAATGCGAAATCAATAATAATTCAAATGTATTTCATTAACTATAAGGTAATGATTACAAAAGAATAATAACTGATAACTATGAACAACGAATTCTGTGAATCGAATAATGTTTGATGTTGATGTGACGGCAGCTAGGGTTGCACAATGAACTCTTGACAGCCGTAATAATGATTGATTGTGTTTATCGAGATGTGAAACCTAGGACTCATATTTATAGATGATTTGAGTCGGCTTAGGAAACACCGGATCTCTCGGGATTTGTTATTGATTGTGTTGACTTGTTTGACTTCTTGATATTTGCAATCGCACAAGTATAATGTTCTTCCGCAGGAGTCTTGTCGTCCGCAGAACATTTGTTCTTCCGTAGATGAATTGGTCTTCCGTAGTAGAGTTGTTCTTCCGTAGGAAATCCTTCTTCCGTAGGAGTCTTCACTTCACGGTACTTGATCATCCGCAGGAACATGCACTTGGTCATTTGTCTTGTAAGAAACATATCTACGGATTAACAAAATTGTTCATCCGTAGATGTTTCTTACACTTGGTTAATTCCAGGAAACTGTCCAAGTATATTGTTTTTCCCTGTCAAATCACAAATCAACACACATATATATGGGGTTAATCTATACATTCAAAACACACATATATATATATATTGACTGTTACAAATATTAATTACAAGACTTGATTTTCAAGTACTAAGCCTATACAAAAATGATCTAGCCTATACAATCTAGATCTAACAATACTCCCCTTAGGCTTAGCTACTTGTAATCAGTCTTTCAAAACTGCTAGTTCCTTGACTCTTGCTATCATTTTATTATAGAAGTAAGATACAGCAGTCTTCTAATCATCGTACTTGTACTTGATCTGCATCCTGCTGATCTTCGTCAACGTGTCATAGCTCAGACCCAAAACATCTTCTTCCGTAGTGAGTGTTTCCACTACACTATCGTTATGTACAATCTCTAATTCATCTTCTTTTGAGATTCTGAGTTCAGACACTTCAGCTATGGTTGTCCCCTTCAGTAGCCCAGCCTCATGTCTCCTCTCTTGTGTACCTTTGCATGCAGTTTATCAATAACTTGTATCATGTGCACGTACAGGCAGAGATCATTCTGGGCTTTTTCATCTGTTAGCTTTGGGAAGAATTTGTCGTGAAGGTATGATGTGTAGCTAGGATGCAGCATCTTTATCTCAATTGGATCAAAGATCCTGATCTTATCAGCCTTCTTCACATCAGCATTTCTCAGCAATACCATCTCTTTGGTCTTTTCAACATATCCCCATTTTGTGATAGGATAAGTGAACTGATTTCCTTTTATGCTTTTGATGGTATCTGAGTT
This sequence comes from Flaveria linearis, assembly GCA_024085815.1. Taxonomy (NCBI): domain Eukaryota; kingdom Viridiplantae; phylum Streptophyta; class Magnoliopsida; order Asterales; family Asteraceae; genus Flaveria; species Flaveria linearis. The sequence continues at coordinate 32,810,038 of CM044003.1, read as the reverse complement.
TTATTACATCCAACTCTCTTTAGCATGTCTTCATCTACAAGGGATGAGACTTCAGCTGTTCTTCTTTTCCTGCTTTGTTTGATTCTGATATGCTCTTTATCATCTTTCTTTGCTTATGTCAGCACATCATCAATGAACCTGGTCTTCATACCATTTACAGCTCCAGAGAAGTCTCTCCCCCTGAGATGAATTGGATAGTTGGATATTGGGATGCTTTGCAAATCCCTGATATCTTGTTCCGGAAGACTGAGCAGAGCTGACACATCATGGAAAAATTGAATCCTTCCAGATGTCCTTTCTATTATTGCACAATCCCAGTCTGGATCATATTTCCAGGCCATAATCCTGTGTTCTTCCACAGAACTGGGAGTTGTGATATGGTCATACAGTTCAATGAGAGTTGATTTCTTCTCTGTGATCTCTCGAACTGTGGTTCCCAGAGGCCATACCTTTCCGGGGATCACTGCCCTTGGCTCTCTGATCAGTGTTTCTTTTTCCTTGTGCTGATCTTTTGGTTCAACTGTTATTGGATCAATAGCAAGTTTAGTTTGTTGTTCTTTTGGATGTGGAGTAGTGGTTCTGAACTTGACACCAGTTTCTAATTCCACCTTCATCACATGCTCCATCATCCTCCGTAATTCTCTAGTGGTTCTACCTTTAAGCTCATGCGGTTTGTAGTTGTGGCCCTGTAACCAGCAAGTCATATTGTACTTGGTAAGTTTTGCTGTGTCACAGTGGCCTAGATCCTTCTTGATCTTCTCCAATGACTGAAAGGTTGTAAAGGCTTCATAATCACAGTTTGGGATTATGAACCTTGCAAACTCAAACTCTTTCAGAGCATTCTTCATTTCAGAAGTGTTCATCCTCTCAACCATGTCATATGGAAAACCATGGTTGATGAGGGTCATAAACATGCTAGAATCGGGCCTCTCTTCCATGATGTATGCTGTTGTTAGAAGATCATCGGCCTTTCCTCCCTTTTCACTAGTTGGGGACTCCATTCTTATCAACTCCTCCTACTCTTTATCATTATCATCATCATCTCCGGATGATACCTTCACAGTAGATACATCTACTGAAGGTGTAGGTGCAGGGGATGGAAGTTTTTGTCTTTTTGGAGAGCTTTCATCTTCAGGTTTCTTTTGAGTTGCTCCAAAGTATTTTCTTTTCCGGGTGTATGAAATCATTTGCTTAGCAGCTTCACCTGACTGTTTTGGTTGCTCAGCACTTAGAGCTTCTTTTGTTTTCAGAGCAGATATCTTCTTTTTCAGCTCTTCTATTTCTGCATCTTTCTGTTTGATCAGTTCAGCTTTATCATTTTGCTCAGTCTTTAAAGAAGCCTCCAACTCTTGTTGTCTTTGCAACAATGCATCAATAACTTCATTGTTGCTTAGAGCATCTTCTCTCAGCCGTTTAGTCTAGCATCTTTCTTCATCAGCTCTTCATCTTTTTCTTTAATTACACCTTTCAGCTCTTGAATTCTTTCTTTTCACTTGTTTGATTTGAGTACTAACTTGTTGTACTCAGCAACCAAAAAGCTCTTGCTCACAGGAATGTCACTGTCACTCAAGTCATCTTCATGGTATGCAATGACATCCTGAGCAGATCCTTGTACTTCCCCGTGCTCATCAGCAATTTGTTCATCTTTCAATGAAGTTGGTTCAGTATAAGCTGATGACACTTGTTCTTCTGTGTGTATGGGTGAGAAGGGAACAGTGCTGGCTTGAGACAATATCTCTGTGTCTCCTGAGTGTACAGAGTGTACAGACTCAGTTATCTCAAAAGGTTCAGTTCCAGCACTTTCCGGTGATGGATGTTTTGGTGATTCTGGTGGTGGTTGTACAGGGGATTGAGTTTGTAGTGGAGAGAAAGGTTGAGTGTGATGTGATGATGAATGAGAAGGTGATGATGATTGTTGTTTGTCTGGAGATGTTGGCTCAGTGTTTTTGGTGGATGATGAGGATATTAGTAGAGGTGATTGATGTTGATGAATTGGGGAGTTTGGTTGGGTGTTCAAGCTTGTTGGTGATTGTGATTGTTGAGGGGGTGTTCGGCTAGGTGTTTGATGTTGGAGTGGTGGAGTTTGGGTTGGTGAGTGGTGTTGGTGTGGTGGTGTTTGGAGTGGTGAGTGAGATGCATGTGCAGAATCAGCAGATGATCCTGCTTCATCTGCCCAAGCCAACTCTTGTGGCAGGTCTGCTTGGGGATCTACTACAAGCGCGAACATTGGCATATCCCGACCCTGGTACTTCCACTAAGCTTGTTCAGTACAGATTTGCTCAAGTGTGCTTGAACAAACACATCCCCAACTCTGTTCAACCTTGGAAGTTCTGAGTTGATCACCAGTTGTAGGAATCTCAGGAACATGTACATCTTGTCATTCTTCTGCAGTTTGACTTGTTCACTCAGACAATTGAAGATGTATTTGGCGTAGTTATAAATTCTCCCCTAGAATATCCCAATGATTCCAGATGATATGTCCGAGAGAATCTATCGAGTCCCGATTTCCTGTTTGACATGCATTTCAGGTAGGTGTGGCACAAGAATCGGTATGGTTTGCACAGCCTACCCTTTTTTATTTCCCCTTTCTCATAATCACCATCATACCCCATCAGGTTGAATATTTTCTCAATGTATTCATTCTCGAATACATCGGGGTGACCTATCTCTCTATCACCCAGTTCCAGGCATCTTCGTATGGTGCTTTCAGTGATTCGTAGACGTTTGTTTCGAATCTCAGCCACAATTACTTCCTCATCACATTGTTCTTCAACTCGTGCTGAGTTCCAGAAGTCAATTATGTGCGTCTGATGGATCACAAGCTCAGCCGTCAAGGCATAGAAGAGCCTGGATCGTCAGAGATATCTTATGATATCTCGACATCCTTTCGCCGCAGGATCATCAGCGTTTAAGAACGCGCACACATTATGTTCTTTAGCGAATCTATTAGCCATCTGTAAAGAAAATCAAGTGAGAAAACATGCAGTTGAATCGTTTTAATGGCAATAACCGATTAACAAGTTTCGTACTGATGTTTAAGACATGATTTACCTTCACAGTAACGGTAATCGATTACTGGATAATGTTGATAATGTGTTCTTGGAACGGATTTTTTTAAAATTTTCAAAAAGAGGGAAAATGGGCGATTTTCTAGGTTAAAGTGAAAAAGTGCTCTGTAAAAATATCAGAAACCTTATTTATAGGCGAACACATTAATTTCTTTTATTAATTATGTTCTTTTATTAATTATGTTGGGCCCACTCCCATTCATTCCTATCCGCATACCAAGTTTATTTAGCATGCATTACTTCTTCCGCAGAACATCTGCGGAACCTTGACATCTGCGGATGTCAACATCTGCGGATGTCAACATCTGCGGAACCTTACATCTGCGGATGTCTTAACATCTGTGGATGTAAAAGTTCAATGCATTTGTTTTGCTGCTGAGTCAGAAATCACATAATACTTCTACGGATGAGAGGTATTACTGAAACTTCTGCGAAACATAAAAGTTTTAAAACTTTAAATGTATGATATCTACTGAGTAGAATCAAATGTTGATGTTGGACATTGTTGACTTTATTTGCATGGCAATTAAGTACAGGAAAGCAAGTTTCCTGTATCCTGCATTCAAGTTAGTGCTCAAGTTCCAATTCCTTCAAAGTAATTCAAATCAATTATCAGCTTTTATTATTTTTCATGCATGAACTACTCCCCCTAAATTTGTGATTAATGTGAGACTGTTACATTTATCATAAATTTAAGTTGTAAACAGGCATGACAGGCATATGACAGTCTAAATGAGAGAAAGTCAGTTGAGAGAACAATTAAACATCTGATTTAAACAGTTACATGCATGCATATATATATAGAGAGATCATACTATAACTTGGCTTCTGCTGATGTTGATTAGTTGATTCAATACACACCTGATTGCAAGTATATAGATCCACTTAAATTCAAAAATGAGTATTGTATCAACTAGGCATGCTATTTATCATGTTGTGAAGTTTGTTAATCAGTAGCAATCATGGGTCCCATATTCAATTGTCAGTAGAGTATGTCTTCCGTAGGTGAGGCAAATCACTACATTCCACACTTAATGACTATGTACATTATGTTATAAGTTCTATCTTGACTCATATTACAGACTCATGAATGCTTTGATGTTGAAGCTCTTTGACTTGATGTACAATGGATCATAAGTGATTCCTTTTTAGAGCTGAAATATGATCTTCACAGTCACCAGGTCTTTACTTTCGTAAAACAGAGGTGAACTTTAACCCAGGTCTTTGTTTACACAAAACAGAGGGAGAATGAAGATCACACTTGTTAATCACATTCCCAGGTCTTTGTTCACACAAAACAGAGGGTATATGACTTTGCAAAGATAGAAGATTATAAGGTATTTTACATAGTGTGCTTGTGTAAGTTATTTGATCACATCAGGAGAGAACATACCTTCCTGATTCTCAAATGGAATCCTCACAGACAGTTACCTGATGCTTTTAGTTTGGCATGCTCTTAGCTTTGTTTCCACTCAAGATGAACCTACTCATATATCAGTATGATATAAGTCAGATTGAGTTTTTGTTTAATAGCCAAGTATAGTCTACTATCATTTCCCGAATATAATGCATGTATAGATGTTCTATCAGACACTTAAGTTATCCTTAACGATTACTCTGCACAAAGTCAGTCATATGCTTTTGTTGATTTATTCTAAGTTAATCATCCCCAAAGATTCTATCAGAAATTTAAATCTGACAGAATCAAATGCTTTAGTGAACAAATCAGCAAGCTGATTGGTTGTGTCTACTTTGACTAACTTGATGAGACCCTTTTCCGAGCAATCTCTCAGAAAATGGTATCTGATTTCAATATGTTTGTTTTACTATGTTGAACTGGGTTAGCAGTTATAAACATAGCAGCTGAATTATCAATATGAATTGGTGTATGAAGGAAATTGTAACCATAATCAAGTAATTGGTTCTGCAACCAAAGTACTTGAGAGCAACCTGCTGAAGCAGCTATGTACTCTGCTTTAGCTGTGGATACAAATACATTTGTTTGCTTCTTGCACTGCCATGAAACAAGTCTTGTCCTAAAAACTGACATCCACCAGTTGTGGATTTTCTGTTGTTGTTGCACCCTCTATAGTCACTATCTGAGTAGGAGTAGAGGCTAAAATCTCCATCTTTGGGATACCAAAGTCCTAATGCAGGTTTGCCTTTCAGGTATCTGAAAATCCTCTTTATAGCATTCAGATGGGACTCCTTTGGGTCTGATTGATACCTGGCACAAACACAAACAGCAAACATGATGTCAGGTCTACTGGCAGTTAAGTACATTAAAGAACCGATCATTGATCTATACAATCTTTGATCTACGGATTTTCCAGCAGGGTCAGGCACAATCTTGTCTATTGTTGATGCTGGTGTCTTGCATGAAGTGGAATCAGCAAGATTGTACTTCTTCAAAATTTGATGAATGTACTTTTCTTGATTGATGAAAATGCCATCTGGTTTCTGATGAACTTGTAAGCCAAGGAAGAATGTCAATTCTCCCATGGAGTCCATACTTTTTGTTTTCTGAATTGTTGTAGCTCTTCTTGCATAGCCTCAATCCAGCTGTTGTCTTTTAGTGCAGCTGTAATGTTTGCAGGAACTGTTTGGGACAAGAAGCAGGTGAACAAACAAATGTTTGCCACACCTCCTTTGTTCTTTGTAGTTCTTGTATTCAGATCTCCAATGAGCACCAATGCTCTGATACCACCTGTGAATCCAAGGATCTCAATTCAGGAATTATCAGTATTAAAATAAATCAATTTAATGATCGCGGAATTATCACTAATTGACGTTTAATTGTTTTAATGATTAATGATGAACACAACCACAGAAACACAATAAATGCGAAATTAATAATAATTCAAATGTATTTCATTAACTATAAGGTAATGATTACAAAAGGATAATAACTGATAACTATGAACAACGAATTCTGTGAATCGAATAATGTTTGATGTTGATGTGACGGCAGCTAGGGTTGCACAATGAACTCTTGACAGCCGTAATAATGATTGATTGTGTTCATCGAGATGTGAAACCTAGGACTCATATTTATAGATGATTTGAGTCGGCTTAGGAAACACCGGATCTCTCGGGATTTGTTATTGATTGTGTTGATGCTGGTACACATGTCCCCAGTTCTAGTCTAGTGAGCTGAAATGTAATAAACTTCTATCTTGTTACACATATGTAATGTTAAATCAATCTAATGAGAATCTCTTCTTTATATGGTTGTTGATTATATAATGTTATATCTACTTATTTTATTAGTTGTTACACGCTTAATATGACCATGTTATATAGGTTTACAGTGTGAGACACAGTTCTGAATCATTAAAGGTTCATGAATGTGTTTGACTAAACATCTCTTTCAGTCGCCCGACTGGACCATGCGAATGGTCCAATCGCACGGTTGAACTAAGAGGCTGAGTCAATCGGACGGTTGAGTCATCAGTCTGACTCAAGCGTACGAAGGAATCAGTCGTATTACTCAATCGCACGACTGAGTCAGTCGCAAGACTCAGTCGCACGAATGAGATCTGTAACCTATAAATACCACTTAATTCGTGGAAAAACGGGACACTTCGAATACTACAAACCCTAATCGACCCAGAACGTGCTGTTCGACCATTCCAACTTCATAGAGCGTTTCAGATCATTCCGTGTCAATTCATAACGTTTTCTAATCGTTAGGATTGATCCTGGTTACGTTCTCACTGATTGGATCGCCAATCAAATAGGATTCCGCACTATTTGATCTGGTACAACGAAGAATCGGTTAGTACTCCGTACGTACACGGTCCTAACAAGTGGTATCAGAGCTTTGGCTCTTGATTCTTCGTTGATTCAATCGTTTTTGTGAAAAAGTCTATGTTTTACGCAAAAAGATTCATTCTTTTGGCTAAAAATCGAGTCTTTACGTTTGCATGTTCTGAAAAGTCAGTGTTTTTCGAGTTTCAGCCGTCTAGGGTGCAAAGAATTGCGTTCTAGGTCAAAAGTGTTCAAAAATCGCGTTTTCAGCCGACCCAGTCGCACGATTATCTTAATCGTACGACTGAACTCATTCGCCCCGGTCTTTCGCACGTTTGAGTCATTCGCCAGTCCATTCGCCCGGTTGAGTCAATCGCAGTGTCAATCGCCCGATTGAGTCAATCGCCCACTCCAGTCGCACATCTGAGTCGTTCGGTCTGTTCAGTCGTCTAAGTCTCTCAGTCGTCTGTTTCAATCGTACGTTTGAGTCCAATCGAATATAGCCCATTCGCACAGCAGTTTAATTCTCAAGTTAAATTAATTCAAAGATGGACTCAGAAAATTATGCCATGTCAACTGGAAAGTGATAGCACACTGGCACCGAGTTACTTGGAACATCAAATGGGTTTTCAGTTTCAAAAATAACAATCATAAATCAGAGAAGTCTAAGCCTGACAAAATTGGGAATATGATAGAAGTTTTGACTGGTATTGTAATCATTTGGAGAAAGTAGATCTAGGGTTGTGTAAGTACACAATACGATGTGTCAGTAGATTCAACACAATAGACCATTAGACATCATCAGTGAACTGGCTTAAATTAAATTTACTCAACCAGTTGTGTGTTCTCATGGTATCCCTGGTCTGCACAATCAATCAATGTCCAATAAGGGGTGAGGAGCAAGCAAATGCCACAAATGTGAGCAAAGACCTGAAAAACAGAGCAAAAGATGACAAATGTCGTTTAAATAATGCATATGCAAATATGCTGCTCTAAGAAGATAAATAGGTATTGCACCTCTCTGCTGTGCGATGGCACTGACCTGAGGCTAAGCATAACTTATTCGTTCTAAGAATTCATTGTTGTTTGCGCCTCTCTGCTGTGCGATGGCACTGACCTGAGGCTTGGCATCTCTTTGACAATTTTTAGAACCAAATCTTCTAAGTCCAAGACCGCTCAAAAATCTCCTAAGGACGATTGATTACCATATACCTGTGGAATACACAAATACGGTTTGACCTAATTCATCAAATTAATCGCTGATGTGTGTCAAACGTCTGTGTATGGATTTAAGTGGACAAACATACTGACAATCGTCGTGGCTGCATCGCCTGATGTTCAAAATCAATAAGAATTACATATTAGTTCAAACATGATTCCCAGTTAGACCTTAGAAGTCTTCCATAAGTGAAAAACTGTACAATCATATCATGCAAAGTGTAATAAGCACTGAATGTTCCAAGTGATGGTGTATATGCCTGTCTGATTCCACGAGAGTCCATTCCGGATAAACTGTTAATGCTAACAAGCTATACAAGCCTGCCCCAACAAAAATCACAAAAATAGGTCTTTCTATTCATAGGTTAAGATTTGTTTAGTCTTAGTATAATGTGTCATGTCGGACTGTGTATACTGTTATCTGCTAAATGTCACTGAAGGTGCTTAATGTCTATCTAAACTTATTGTTTCTGAAAGGGTAAAAGGATCACGTCTGAGGTGATCGGGTGGATAAATGGATCACGTCTGAGGTGATCGGGTGGTTAAATGGATCATGTCTGAGATGATCAATTACACATAATATTTTATTAATTGTTTAAGGAAAACTATGACTAATATGGCACAAGTATAGCCCAATCGCACTACTTAATCATGAGTATGCTTAGTCATGCGAATGGGCTATACGATTGAACTCAATCGTAAGATTGGACCATAAGTATGAGCCCAATCGGCCGATTGAAAGGGTCGATTAGGTCAAACGTGCAAATGGAGATCAGTTGATCGAATGAAGCAGGTCGATTGAGTGAATCGTACGACCCAGTTCCAATCGATCGAATGAAACATGCGATTGGACTCGATCGTACGTGTTGATTTTGAATCGGCCGAATGAAAGGTACGATTGAGTCAGTCGGCCGATTGAGCTGAGTCTGTCTATAAATAGACCCCTCAGTCGATCGCAGACATCATTCGCCCTAAAATACTCCTATTCGCACCGTTACTCTGCAAAATTTTCGTTTGATCTTTAAACCTTTTGATATACACTTTCTGACGATTTGCACTTGTTACACAGGTAATACGCAACACAAGGATGCATCAGAATGTAAAAATTGATGGTTAATCAGTTCACATTTGCCCTAAATGTTGATTCGTAACAAATCGGCCAAATAAACTGCTTTAATCACATGAAATGTTAAAATCAATGATCGAAGTAGTCTAAGTACATGATTGCGAGTCTAACAAGCCTGAACTTAACCTCTAATTTCGTAAAAATTATAAAACCAAGTTTGAAATGGAACAGGGGTTTGTGATACGACTGGTCTCCCCGATGAACTTCAATCGACCGATTGAAAGAGGAGACTCGTTCATTCGGCTGAATGGACACCTCACACTGTCACATCCACCACCACCACCACTGTACCGACTACCACCTCATTCACTCCCTCTCCCATACACACCACTTCCACCACTGTACAGCCTACCACATCATTCATCCCCTCCCCTATATTCACCACAGCCACCTCCACGACCACCACTCAACAAACAGGTCCCTCACCGTTCCCATCCAGCTCATTCATCCCACCAATTTCTGTAGTAGATCAGCTTGCTGCTCTCAACAGCATGGTACTTCAGCTGTTAGCCTCTGATAAGGCTAAGACAGCCCAGATCCTTCAACTGCAAGAACAAAATTCTTCACAGGCAGCCGAGATTGAAAGATTGAGGGAGATAACATCCTCACAAGCCCAAGTGATCACTTCGCAGACCGATCAGATCACAGGCTTGTTACAACATGAGGCTGAAACGGATGAGAGAATGGGAAAGCTAGAGGCGGCTCATAAGACTCTTGTGCTAAAACTGAAAGGTACTCAAAGTGAGCCCCTCAAGATTGGAGAAGGTGATGGTGATGATAATGATGATGATAGTGAGGATGAGGAAGACGATGATGAAGATGATGAGGATGATGACGATGATGATGGTGGTGAAGAAAGTAATGATGATGATGAGAAGAAAGAAGATGATGAAGGTGAAGGGGGAGAAACTGCCGGAGATCAAAGCGATAATGTTGCAGGCGAAAATGGTCCAGTCGGGCGACTGAAAGAGATGTTTAGTCAAACACATTCATGAACCTTTAATGATTCAGAACTGTGTCTCACAACTGTAAACCTATATAACATGGTCATATTAAGCGTGTAACAACTAATAAAATAAGTAGATATAACATTATATAATCAACAACCATATAAAGAAGAGATTCTCATTAGATTGATTTAACATTACATATGTGTAACAAGATAGAAGTTTATTACATTTCAGCTCACTAGACTAGAACTGGGGACATGTGGGTTATTCCAGTAGATTTGATTCCAAATCCGGGTCTGTTTGACCTAATTAAGTACCAACATTAAATCTGGACAATATCCTAACTTAATCGATTAAAACGTTGAAATAAAGGAAATTAGGGTGTTAGGTATTCGATTGCGAGTCTAATGAAACTAAGCATAACGTTTATCTCGTAATTTTAGTCGATTTGAGTCTAAATAGAATTGAACAGTGTGTCATGCGACTGGACTCCAGAATGAACTCCATTCGCCCGATTGAAAAGGGCGAATTAATCAATCGGTCGAATGGAGAATACGAATGAGCTAGATCGATCGACTGAACCAGTCGCACGCTCAGTCAACCTATTGAACTCAATCGCATGAAATGTCAACCGATTGAATCCCAGTCGCATTATTGGTAAACTGAATGAACTCAGTCGCACGGTTCATTCGCATGATTGAACCTGACTGATTTTACCAAAATTGATCAAGCACTGTTTTCCATAACCCTTTGATCAAACGTATATGTGTTTATTGTTGCAGACAGATGGCTAATAGATGGACCATCAATCCAAAGCACAATATTTGTGCTCATCTGGATTCCACCTCTAGGAATGGTGGTGACTTCGAGGGAATTATTGCTTTTCTTAGGAGGTCACGGATCTTCAAGGCCATCTCTACCCCGTGCACTCCCTACCAGTCGATTCAGCAAGCCTTTTAGGAGGGGGAAACGGTTGATCGCTCTCAAGAACACTACCACATCAGAAGTTCTATTTTTGGCAGGGAGATTGAGATCACTGCTGCAGATATCCGCCGGGTACTTAGCTTGGGAGAAGATGAAGACCACCCACTCAAGCTTCATCCGCTCACAGTGCGAGGATGTTTTATGAGGATTGGATACTATGGGGACATAAACCCAAGGGTGCTCAACAAGAGCAACCTGAGCCCCCGGTATAAGTATCTTGCACACGTCATCCTAAAGTGCGTTGCTTCTCGGAGGGGTGGATTCGATGACTTATCAGAACAGATCCAAAATGCCTATGTTGCTCTAGTACTAAACCACCCCTTCAGCTTCTCCAACATGATTTTCATGTACCTGATAGAGAACTTGGAGGCCAAGGGGAAAGAAGGATTCTGCATGTACCCCCGGTTCCTTCAGATGATATTTGATGAGAAACTGCCTGAGGACAGAGACGCCGGGCCAGCTTCTTCAAGAGGCCCCACTACACACACAGTTCATTCACCTCCACCACATATCGACACGGCCACGGCCGGTTTTGTTCAAGACTTCTGTCCTCCTGACGAGGAGGAAGAAAGCGATGAAGAGGGGTTGACAAGGATGGTAGGCACCAAGGTGGTTGCCACCGAAAAGGGATTGAGGGTAGCCGGTGGATGCCCGTGAACGTTAGGGGATACTCCTACAGTTACTGATCCATCCTATGCCCCTGACCAGCCCAGCAGCAAAGGGGGAGCCTCTGCATCCACAGGTAAAAGGAGGAAAACTATGGCTCGCCCTTATGGTAAGAAAGGTAAAAGATTGAGATTCACTACTTCAGTCACCACCACAGCTACCTCATCTATACCACCCAAATCTTCACAAGCCACCACCACTGTCATTACAACTCATACACCCTCCTCCACTACCACCACCTCTACCATTCCACCCACCATTATTACACCTCCTACTACTTCATCCACACCAGCAACTACCCATATTCCATCACCACCCACACATACACCATCTCCAATATTCACTACAGCCACCACAACCACCGCTACTCACCAAACTGGACATTCCCCATTCTCCACCAGATCATATCTTCCTCCTATTTCTATGGCGGAGCAGCTAGCGGCATTAAACAGTGTGGTGCTAAAGCTGCTAGCTGCTGATGAGGAGAAGTCAGCACAGATACGTGAGCTGAGGGAGCTAAATGCTTCCCAAGCTCAGCTAATCTCCCAGCAAACTGATCAGATCACTAAACTCCTAGATCACTAAACTCCTAGAGCACTGAGATGAGTTCACTAAGAAGCTAGAGGAGTTAGAAGCTGCCAATAAGAAGATCATGCTGAAACTCAAGGGGTCACAAGATGAGCCTCTAAAGATTAGAGAAGGTCAAGATGAAGACGAGGAGGAAGATGATGATGAAGATGACAGCGATGAAGGTGACAATGGAGATGACAGGCAAGATGATAGTGATGGTGATGGAGAAGATGATTCAGGTGTTGAGGGTGCTGAAGCAGCTGGTGAGAGGCGTACCAAGCAACTTCAAGATCACAGAGCCTCCACTTCTGCTCCACCTGAAGATACTCCATCAATTCAAGACAGAAGTACAAACTAGATGTTTATGCCTTTGTATTTAAAGCTTTTGTACTTGAACGTTGTGTAAAACTTATGTAATTGATGTTTATTTCTATTTACTTAATGTTGAATGTGCTTGATCACTTACTAATGAATACTGTGTTGCATGTTTAAATCAAGCAGATCCAAACTATCAAAGGGACGAATATGACATCGAACCCCTTATGCAGGTCAAGACTCAGTTAACTATGATTCTTGATCTGCAAGGGATGGTAAGGAGATCAGTCAGCTACACCCTAGAAGAGGGGGAGATAGTTTACAACTTCACTAATGAGCAGTTGGCTAAGATGTTCAAACTAAATGCCGATGAGATAGTGAAAGACGATCCAACAGACCAAGGAGATAGTGACGAAGATCTTAATGATGTTGATGAGATTGAGATAGAAGATGTCACAGATCAACATTATCCAGAGTATACGGACATCGAAGGTAATGTCATTCCTAATCTGGATGAAAAATTGGTTAGTGAAACCTTCGAGACTCTGGATAAAATGGAAGAAGAGTCAGAGAAGCAAGAGGCGACAGCTCGAGCCACAGATGACGACGTCAACATTAAAAAGGCTGAATGGGCTGCATGCTTTGACGATTTAATAGCCCAACGAAGTGCTTCAACGTCAAATGTCTACACCAAATTGTATAGAGTGAAGAAACACCTAAAGGTATCGGGCAGAATTATATTGTGGGCGTATTTTGATGATCTTAACGTATATGCTGTTAAGAGAGAGAAAGGTATTGAGTATATTAGATTCCCACATGATCTAAAATCTGTACCTGGTTTTGAACTAAACCAACTGGCTAAGCTAAAGCTGCTTTATGCTGACCCAAGGAAGATGTCAGGGTGGTTTGAAGCTACATTGAAGAGAGAGTACCACACCCGGTGGGTGAACTTCAGACCTCAACAACCTACGAGGTAGATCAAAAGGTCTGAAGTTGATCCCAGAACTTGGAAACCTAAGATAGTGTTGAAGTGGAGTCCACCACGTACAATGTCTAAAATCCTTCTTAGGGAAATGCCCCAGGACTTCATCCACACTTTAAATGGTGGTACTATGATTGGCGAACAGGCAAAGCGGTCATAGTTCTCAATAAAGAAGGACAAATGGATGTTATCAGGGTATTTGACCCGATGTGGCTAACAAACTTGTCTGCGAACGATGTATACACTCTCTACAAGTGGCTACTATTTTATGACTCATGAGATATCGTACAAGCTCTCCAATTCCAAAACGTGATACGAGTTTCTTCGTATTTGAAATACATGCGGGTGTCACAAGAGAGGAGAAATACAAGAAGTACGAGGAGGTTATGAGTCAAGTAAGACATTAGATGAATCTAGGCCCAAGGGGGAGTTTGTTGATGCATGTGTACCTAGATTCTGATCTTAATGTAATATTTCTTTAATGTCATACATATATGTAATAGAAAGACGGTTAATGAAATGCAAATGGTTGATTGTGCTTATAATGTTTAATGTTTCATTAATGGGTTGTGTAACGCGTATTTGGTTGACTATATAGGTAGGTGAGTGTTTGAATTATTATATATAATGTAATGATAACTAATACATTCAAACTTAGTATTATGAAGTTATCATGCGAATGGCCCATGCGAATGGACCATATGCATGAACAACTTCATGTGCATGACTCAGTCGCACGACTGAACCAGGAGACTGGAGCAGTCGCATGACTAGAACATGAGATTGAACCAGACGCACGACTGAATACTCAGTCATACGTATGGATCAAGCGCATGGCTCAATCGCACGACTGAACCATGCTTATGGTTCAGTCGCATGAATGAGAAACCTTACCTATAAATATCACTTAATTCTTGGTAAAAAAGACACTTCGAATACTTAGAACCCTAATCGACCCAGAACGTGCTGTTCGACCATTCCAACTTCATAGAGCGTTTCAGATCATTCCGAGTCAATTAATAACGTTTTCTAATCGTTAGGATTGATCCTGATTACGTTCTCACTGATTGGATCACCAATCAAATAGGATTCCGCACTATTTGATCTGGTACAACGAAGAATCGGTTAGTACTCCGTACGTACACGGTCCTAACAGTTGACTTGTTTGACTTCTTGATATTTGCAATCGCACAAGTATAATGTTCTTCCGCAGGAGTCTTGTCGTCCGCAGAACTTTTGTTCTTCCGTAGATGAATTGGTCTTCCGTAGTAGAGTTGTTCTTCCGTAGGAAATCCTTCTTCCGTAGGAGTCTTCACTTCACGGTACTTGATCATCCGCAGGAACATGCACTTGGTCATTTTGTCTTGTAAGAAACATATCTATGGATTAACAAAATTGTTCATCCGTAGATGTTTCTTACACTTGGTTAATTCCAGGAAACTGTCCAAGTATATTGTTTGTTGGATGAGCCTTGTGGATTCTGCTTGTTGAGACAACATCAACTGGAACTGTGGATTCCAAGTTTGAGAAACCCATTGAAGCAGATGGAGTCAGCTGAGAAGTTGAGTTTATGAAATAATCAAAAGGCTCATGTTCATTTTGATCAGCTTGTGTATGAGTTGCTGCTGGGTTGTCTTCTTCCGCAGGAAGTTCTACGGAAGCAGCATTTTGTTCGTCCGCAGGAGGTTCTACGGAAGCAGCATTTTGTTCCGCAGGAGTAACTGCAGCATCTACGGACGCATTTTGTACTTCCGTAGAAGATGCATCACCATCCACGGATGAACATTGTTGTGTTGCAGGCATGGTTTGTTGATTTAACACCTCCTCTTCATCCCTTAGTTCAGCAGCTGAGGCAGGACTTACATCTGCGGATACTGATGTATCTGCGGATGTATTTACGGATGTAACTTCATGCTGCTGACTTGATTCTTGCTGAGGTGCAGTTGAAAGTTGTGCACGTGGTGGGTCAGCTGTCAGGGGCACTTCATTCAAGCTTGGAGGTACAAATGGATAGCATGTATCCGCAGCACCTGCATTGATCAGATAACCAGTGTTAAATGATTCAGTTAATGCATCTATATCAAATAACCAAGATGATCCTTTTACATTAGTAGTAAACATGGATTCATCAAAAGAAACATTGGGAGTCTCTTCAACTATGTTATGTTCTGGAATATAGACCTTATATGATTTAGAAGTGGATGAATATCCAACAAAGAAACCATCATAGGCTTTTTCAGAAAATTTTCCCAATTGTTCTTTAGTATTCAAAACAGACACATGACACCCAAAAGCTCTAAGATATCCTATAAAAGGTTTCCTTTTAAATAAGAGTTCATAAGGTGTTTTATTATGTTCTTTGACTATCAAAGTTCTATTTTGAACATTGCAAGCTGTATTCACAGCTTCTGCCCAGAAAGTAATGGGCAACTGAGAATCAGCTAGCATTGTTCTGGCTGCTTCTATGAGTGTTCTATTTCTCCTTTCAGCCACTCTATTTTGTTGTGGAGTTCTTGGTGCACTGAATTGTCTTGCTATCCCTTTATTCCTGCAAAAAGAATCCAGATCAGCATTAACAAACTCAGTTCCATTATCACTCCTAAAAATTTTAACTTTTAAATCAAGTTGATTCTTGTTGGACCAAAAGAACCAATGAGCCAAGATCAGGAAAACCTCTAAGTCCCACATGCCACTGCTACAACTGCTGAAGACTCCCATCAGTTACAATGTTCTCTTGCTTGAATGTCAGACTCGAGAACATCTGAAGACTCTCATCAGCTATTGTGTTCTCTTGCTTGAATGTCAAACTCGAGAGCATCTTAGCTCCAGCCTTCTGCTGTTATGACAAAGTCTGAAGAACAAAGTATGAAGATCAAAGAACTGAAGAATATCAGCTGAAGACTCCAAAGTACTGAAGACCAAGTACTGAAGTCTGAAGTACTGATCTTACAAGTACTGAAGACTTCAAGTACTGAAGACAAGTACTGAAGAATCAAAAGCTGAAGAACTAAAGAACTGAAGACCTTCTACTGAAGCACAAAGTCTGAAGACAAAGACTGAAGACAACAACTGATGATATCTACTGAAGTCATCAGTTGTTATATCATCTGAAGCCAAGTCTGAAGACCAAGTACTGAAGACTCAGAGTTTGTCACAACAACTGAAGAAGTCTTCTTCAGTTGTTGTGGTGGTTTTTCTTTATCAGTAGTTTATTCATTTCAGTAGTTGTACAACAACTGAAGAGCATGTTCTTCAGTTGTTATAGTATCAGTAGTTATAAACGACTGAAGAGTTTGTTCTTCAGTCGTTGTAGGATTTCAGTAGTTTACTTTTGTCAGCACTTAGGAACTTTTGTAAGAAGATGTCAGTTGTTGACATCTTCAGTAGTTTTATGTTTTGACAGCTGTAATTTGAATATTCAGTGATGTCAGAAAAGGACATCACCACCATGCTTTTGCCGCCTATATAAGGATGGCAAGCCATACAGTTTTAATTGCCGAAACGTGCGACCAATAGAACATTTATTGCTTCGCAGAACTCTTCTCTCTCTATGTTTATGCTTTAATTGCAATATCTTTTATGTTCTTGCTTTAATTGCTAATTAATGTGCTAAATCCGCTACAAACATAATCTAATTGATCAACACGAGAGGCTGAGATTCTGTCAAATGGTATCAGAGCAGGTTAATCATTGATCGATCTTACCATTGATCATTTGAAACTGCTCTTTTGATCTCTCAGTTTGATCGAATTAGCAATTTGCAAGAAGTTAGCCATAGAGAGTGAGTTTCTGCTGTTTCCGGCCAACATCTTGAGGTCTTTTGGTGGTTTTGAGTTACGTTTGTCGTGTTTAAACTTGTTTTTGACCAAAACCTGAGATGACAACACCAACCAATGATCCTCACAATACTGGTTCCGCAACCAAGCCTCCTATGCTGGTTAGGAACGAGTATAACATATGGCAAAGACGTATGCTACACCACTTGGCTGTCAACAGTGCTGGTTGTTGGAAGTCAGTGGTGCATGGGCCATACAAGCCTATGGTGAGCGTCCCGGAGTCTAATGAACAGGTTGCCAAGAAACCTGAACAATATTCGGACGAAGATCTAAAGCTGTTCGAAATTGATGCCAGAGCCCATGGAATTTTAGCCATGGCCATTCCAAACGAGATATATTCAGGGCTCTTGCATCATGAGTCTGCTCATGACCTATGGGTTGCTCTAAAGGAACAATTTGGAGGAACTGATTCGGTCTTAGCAAACAATAGGGAAATCCTTGCCCAACAATATGAGACTTTCTCATATAGAAAGGGTGAGACTCTGACCCAGCAGTTTGAGCGGTTCTCTTGTTTAATCTCTGAGCTGAAGATGGTTAAACAAGAGTACTCCAAAAGCCAGATGAACAACAGGTTCCTCAGGTCATTGCCTGAGAGATGGGACACATATACCATTGTCCTACGCTCTAGTGCTGACCTTGACACTCTATCTCTCACCCAACTTCATGGGAAACTACTCACTTTTGAGAGAGAGGTAGAGCAAAAGAGGAAGTTGTCATCTTTTGGCAAACTTGCTGATGACTTTGTCCAAGGTAATGCTGCCTTGATAAGTCATGAGTCAGAATATGCTTCATCAGAAAGTTCTTATGATAAGCATATTGATTTCTCTACAAACTCAGAACAAGCTTTTGTTGGTGTTAGTAGTTCAGGAGGTGGTGGTGACAATTTGTGTTTTCTGATGGAGGATTTGAAGGGCATTCCAGATGATGATCTGGAAGAGATGGATATTTTGAACCAAATGGCAATGATAAATATCCGCTCTCAGAAGTTCTACAAAAGAACTGGTAGGAAATTCCCAGGACTCTCTGGCAAAACCAAAGTTGGTTTTGACAAGAGCAAGTTGAGGTGTCACAAGTGCCAAAGGCTTGGACACTTTGCAAGAGAGTGTAGATCATCTGGATCTAACTCATCTGCACCCTTTGTGACTTTTCCCAGCAATAGCTCATAGCACAAAGGGCAACCTTCCTACAGTTCTCCCCATCCATCTCAAGCACAAGCACCACCTGCTTATTTTGTGCCACAGGGTCATATGCCTTATCCTTACCCCTGTTACTACATGCCTCAGCCTGGTCAGACTCAAGCACCCCCGGCTCAACCACCTCATGCTCTTCCAGAGCCTCATTCTTCCCAATCTCATCACCACACACAACCTCAACAACAAAGCTTTTTCACCCCAACTGCTGTTGACTGGAGTAGTCTACCAGAAGAGCTATCTGGTCAGGAACCACTACTCCAAGATGCTGGTCAACATGGTGGTGATCAACCTTTTGGAAATCTTGCTCTGATGGCCCTTGACTCTGCTGAAGGGTCATCATCCAATGCCTCATCTCAGGTATCCACTGAGGCAAAAGCCAAGCTTTGTTCAGAGTCATGCATAGCAGCATTTGCTTCTATTAGAGAAGCAAATGTAGCTTTAATAGATAAAAATCTTGAGCTTGAGCACACTATTTCCAAAAGAAAAGCTGATTTTGAGGTTGTTCTAAAAGATAAAAATGATGAGATTTACAAGCTCAACTGCCAAATCAAAGATAGTAAAGCTAGGGAAGATGTACTTCTAGAGAAGTACAAGGACCTCAAGGAAACTCTTGCAACCACCCAAGTTGAGTGTGATCGATGGGTGCAATCTTGCAAGGGTTTTGAAATGCTTCTTAGCAAGCAAACAGCTTCCAATGTGAAGTTTGGCATTGGTTATAATCACACTGCTCCTCCCACAGACTTCATTTCAAGAGCAGAAGTTGAATCTGATGGGGAGAGCAATAACCAATCCTTCTCATCATGTGACTTACTATCCTCTAAACCAGCATCATCAGAGATAGATTGTCACATGACCAAAAGGCTGATCAACTCAGGAGTTGTCACTAGAAGTACTGAAGGTACTGGAGAGCAAGTGACAACATCTGAAGTTCAAACCTCAAATACTGTTAGCACTAAAGAGAAGAAAACTAACAGTAGGAAAGGTTTGAAGACAGCTAAAGAGGATACCAAGAAAGCAGGCACTAGGAAGAAAACTGCTAGTACTGATGACAAACAGCTGAAGAACAAGTCTTCAGCAGTTAAATCCTCTTCAGCTGATGATCAGCATAAGATGAAGAAAAAGCCATGTGAGATATGTGGCTTGTTCAATCATCTTACTGATGAATGCTGGTACAAAAGGGGTTCCAAACTCAAACAGAAGGAGAAAATTACTGAGAGCATCAATAAAATGAAGAATGAGTTTGAAACCAAGTTTGTACTGGCAACATCCAAGCCTGAAATCCCTAGGCCAAAGTTAAATCCAAGAAGGTAGGGATTACTCAGGCAACAGCTGAGGTTGCTCAGAAAAAGATGGTACAACATAGGAACTCATTATCAGCAAACTCCAATATGTCTGAAGAGCTGAAAGCCCTATCATAGAATCAGACACAATTGGTGATGATGGTTCAGCAGCTAGTGGGAAGAGTCAACCACTTAGATGCTCCTGTG
Organism: Flaveria linearis; assembly: GCA_024085815.1. Classification (NCBI taxonomy): domain Eukaryota; kingdom Viridiplantae; phylum Streptophyta; class Magnoliopsida; order Asterales; family Asteraceae; genus Flaveria; species Flaveria linearis. Next base: position 32,789,893 of record CM044003.1, on the reverse strand, counting down.
TTGAAACCACAGAAAAGGAAGTCCAAGCCAAAGGGTTCCTCTTCTGTACCATCTTCTTCACCTCAAGCTGTCACTCACAACACACCTGTTAGTGCTACACCTGTAGCTGAGAACAGACCCAAAGCCAAGCAGGTTTGGGTCTCCAAGACTAACTAACACATGGTTGTGTTTGCAAGGTTCTTCAACATGCCATAGAAGCATCTGGTATGTAGACAGTGGAGGATCCATGCATATGACTGGAAGCAGCTCCCTTCTTAATGACTACTCTCAAGGAAAGAAGGGATTTGTTTCTTTTGGCAATGATGCAAAGGGTTACATCATCGGAAAAGGCTTTGTTTCCAATGGGGAAATAAGGTTTGATGATGTTAACCATGTGGAGAATCTCAAGTACAACCTCTTGAGTGTCAGTCAAATGTGTGACAAAGGCCATGTTGCCCTTTTCACAAGCCAGAACTGTAGGATTCTGTCATCCAAAGTTCTGAGTTTGATTGACAAGTCATTGGATGAACACACTCTCCTGAAGGCCAACAGGACAGGAAGAGTGTATGCCTTAGATCTTTCCAAAAAGATGGATCTAAAAGGCCATCCTTGCCTATTCTCCAAGGCATCTCCTCAAGAGTCTACACTATGGCATAGAAGGCTGGGTCATGTAAATTTCAAGAACATGAATCAGCTTATAAGCCATGGTTTAGTAAGAGGATTGCCTCTGAAGGAGTTCAAGTGTGAAGATGACTGCACTGCTTGCTTGAAAGGAAAACAACACAAAGTTTCATTCCCTTCAATAGAAGAACCAAAGTCCACTGCCTGCTTAAAACTTCTGCACATGGATCTCTTTGGTCCTGTGAGAATGATGAGCATGGCAAAGAAGAAATACTGCCTGGTAATTGTGGATGATTATTCCAGGTTTGTATGGACTTTCTTCTTGCACTCCAAGGATGAAGCAGCAAAGACAATAATGAACTTTGTGTTACAAGTAGAAAAGCAGTATTCCCTACAGGTCAAGTGTGTGAGGAGTGACAATGGAACAGAATTTAGAAACCACACACTTGATGACTTCTACCTGTCCAAGGGAATTAGAAGGAAGTTTAGCATTCCTAGAACTCCTGAGCAGAATGGAGTGGTGGAGAGGAAGAACAGGACCCTCATTGAAGCAGCAAGGTCAATGTTTGCTGACTCAGGGCTGCCACTGACCTTTTGGGCTGAAGCTGTCAATACAGCTTGCTATGTACAGAATAGAGCCTTAGTAAATAAGAGGTTGATGAAGACTCCCTATGAAGTTCTTCATCATTTGGCCCCTCTTATTTCATTCTTCAGAGCCTTTGGGTGTCCTTGTTTCATTCTCAACACTAGCAACCCACTCCATAAGTTTGCTAGTAAGGTGGATGCAGGGTACTTTGTTGGTTATTCATCAACTTGCAAAGCATACAGAGTCTTCAACTGTAGAACCAAGGGGGTTGAAGAAACTTTGCATGTTAAGTTCAATGAATCTCCAAAGGACAAGATTCCACAAAACCCTGTGGAGCTGTTTGATCTGGACATACTGCAATATGTTCCTTATCAACCTTCATCTGTTGAGCCTGTCAACAGATCTCCACCTGGTGGTACTGAAGATGATGAAGTCAGTACTCACCTTTAGGTTTAGTGACAACCTGCCTAAGTTCACTGAACCTGATGCTCCTGTAGCCTCAGCAGCTCCATCCACTACAAATGCTGATGAGATTTCTGCTTGCTCTACTTCATTTGAGCTGCCATCCTCTACATGGTTTCAGGAATCTCCATCACCATCTGTTGCTGCTGATGGGTCTACAAACACTTGCACAGATATCATAGTCTATCAAGAGCTCAAGAATCACCCCACTTCACAAATCATTGGTGATATTCATGCTGGAGTTTCAACCAGGAATCAATTGTCCAACTTCTGCTTCTATGCTCTCTTCATCAGTCAGCAAGAACCAAAGAACTATCATATTGCTTTAAGAGACAATGGATGGGTGGAAGCTATGCAGCTTGAGCTACTTCAATTCAAGAAACAGCAAGTGTGGGAGCTTGTTCCATTACCCAAAGGTAAGTGTGCTATAGGCACCAAGTGGGTATTCAGGAACAAAACAGATGAGAAGGGCCAAATTGTCAAGAACAAGGCCAGACTGGTTGTTCAAGGGTTTGCACAGGAGGAAGGCATCAATTATGATGAGACCTTTGCACCTGTGGCAAGACTGGAAGCAATCAGACTGTTTTAGCTTATGCTGCCTTTCACAGTCTCAAGGTTTATCAAATGGATGTCAAAGGTGCCATCCTATATGGAAAAATAAAAGAAGAGGTTTATGTGTGTCAACCACCAGGATTTGAGGACAATAAACATCCTGATTGGGTGTACAAGCTTGATAAGGCTCTCTATGGGCTGAAGCAAGCACCTAGAGCCTGGTATGAGACACTCTCAACCTTTCTTCTAGAGAATAAGTTCACTAGAGGCACCATTGATAAAACCTTATTCATCAAGACTGTGGGACAACATAAGCTCCTTGTTCAGATTTATGTTGATGACATCATCTTTGCATCCTCTGATCCAAAGTTGTGTGATGAATTTACAAAGCTTATGAAGCTGAGATTTGAAATGAGTGCTATGGGAGAATTACAGTACTTTCTGGGTTTGCAAATCAAACAACTGGATGATGGAATCTTCATCCATCAGTCCAAGTATTCCAAAGACTTGTTGAATAAGTTTGATTTACAAACCTGTAAGCCCTGTTCTACTCCCATGAGCAGCATCACACAACTAGATGTTGATCAGAAAGGTAAAGCGGTTGATGAAACCCTTTACAGATGTATGATTGGGTCCTTGATGTACCTTACAGCTTCTAGACCAGACATCATGTTTTCAACATGTGCTTGTGCTAGATTTCAGGCTGCACCTAAAGAATCCCATTTGATTGCAGTCAAAAGGATCTTTAGATATCTGCAAGGTACCCAATCACTAGGACTTTGGTATTCAGCTGGGCATTCATGCAAATTAGTCGCTTTCTCTGATAGTGACTATGCAGGATGCAAAGTCACCAGAAAATCCACTTCTGGTGGTTGCCAATTCCTAGGCAATTGTTTAGTTTCTTGGCAGAGTAAGAAACAAACATCAATTGCTACATCCACTGCTGAAGCTGAGTATATTGCTGCTGCAAGCTGTACCTCTCAAATACTCTGGCTTCAGAATCAACTTCTGGATTATGGCATTACTGAGACTAAGACTCCATTATTAATGGATAGTGCTTCAGCTCTTTGTATTGTTAAGAATCCAGTCCAGCACTCTAGGACCAAACATATTGAGATCAGACATCATTTTATCAGGGATTGCTATGAGAAAGGTCTGATTGATCCTAAGTTTGTACCTAGTGCTGATGAGCTTGCAGACATTTTTACTAAGCCTTTAGATAGTGCCACATTCCAAAATTTGGTACTAAGGCTTGGTATGCTGCAGCTTGATTGATTTGACCTATGCTGGTACTCTTAGTTCACAACTACTGAAAAGCAAAGGTCAAATACAAGTACTGATGAGTAATTTAGTCTTCAGATCTTTCATAACTACTGAAGACTATAATAACTCAAAGTACTGATGTACATTATTTATTGAAAACAACTGATGTTGTGAAGTGGATTACAACTACTGATGTATGATTTTCAATAAATAAGTACTGAAGAACAAATTTTGCTCACAAGTACTGATGTGTAATCTTACACAAATACTGAAGACAAAATTTGTTCACCAGCTCTGAAGAATTTCATCAGCACTTGTGAACATCTGATCACAAGAGCTGAAGGCATATTCCCAAGAGCTGAAAGGTCAATGAAACATCTGAAAGTCAGCCAAAGAGCTGATGAGTAAATGTCGAGGCTAGTATGAAACAACTGATTTGACGGAAACAGCTGATGAGTAATTTCACATCGGCTGATAACAACAGCTGCTGTTTCATACACAAACAACTGAAGGACAAAACTATGTCTTCAGTAGTTTATAACTACTGACATCAGTAGTTCACAACTACTGAAGGCTAACACCAAGTCCTCAGTTGTTTACAACAACTGAAGCAATACCATGTCTTCAGTAGTTCACAACTACTGATCTCAGTAGTTCACAACTACTGAAGGCTAACACCAAGTCTTCAGTTGTTACAACGTCTGAAGAAGAATACTAGGTCATCAGTAGTTCATAACTACTGAAGACTGACAGTAACTCTTCAGACGTTCACAACATCTGAAGGACAAAACCAAGGTCTCAGTAGTTTCAACTACTGAAGGCTAACACCAAGTCCTCAGATGTTACAACCACTGAAGGTTAAAACCACGTCATCAGCTGTTACAACAACTGATCACTAACACCAAAACCTTCAGTAGTTTTCTTTCAACCTTTGCCCTACCCTATAAATACCCCACCTTCAGAGCATTTACTCCTCACTTGACCTAATCCTTACAAACCTCTGAAATTCCCATACACCATTAATGGCGAACATGCAACTGAAACCTCGACACAACTGTGTCGCCCACCTTACAAAATCGCCATTATGGCCAAAATTTCACCAAGCCGTTGATCTTATGCATGACTCACCATACAAAACGGCTTTTCTCTTGAACCCCACTCTATACACCGACTCCTTGACGGAGTTTTGGACAAATGTCAACGTCCATACCGGAGAGCAGAATGCCGAGGTCTCCCTCCGGTCCTCCGTCAACGGCAAACCCGTGGTTATCACTCCAGCCACCATACGACAAACCCTAGAGCTGGAGGATGCCACTCACCCAACTTCCTACCCCAAAGGTACCCTGGATCTTTCATTCACATCCCATGACTATCAGGGTAACCTCTCCGCCTCCACCTTGTTGAAGAAACATTTCCCTGACCCTCAACGCTTGATCTTCCATATGGTGAATGTCTGTCTGGCTCCCAAGACCTCTTCATGGGACCAGATGTCCACAAGGTGGCAGCAGGTATTGTATTCTATCCTTGAGAAACAACCTTTAAATTTTACTGATCTTTTATTTTTGGAACTCAAGGACATGGCCACAAAACCTTTTTCTAACCGTTGGAACTTGTATCCACGGTTCATAATGGCTATGATCGAATACCAGCTTCAGGCTGAGGGACTAGTTGGCACTGGGGTCCCTGCCATGGCTGTTCAAGCTGAGGTATACTCCAGGCACAACACTGACCCCACACTCAAACAGGCTGGCCGGCTGCGAAAACCCACGCAGCTGGAACCCACAGCCTCCACCTCCAAATCCACAGTCCCCACCAAGCCAAAAGCCAAAAAGAAGCCTAAAAGGCTACTCAGGGAGATGAGTCCCCTGAGGATGCCCCTGCCACACAAAGGCAGGATGTGCCTGCTGGTTCGATTCTCCCAGCAGGTACCACGACTCCACCCACCACAACCGCACAGGCTTCCTCTTAACAGGAGCCTGATGCAACCAATTTTGGGGCAACCACATTACTGGGGTCTCTCTCACTTGAGGAGACTGCCATTGAAGAGCGCAGTCCTCCCCATGTGCATACTGCTTCTAGCCCACATACTGAGGAGACCGCTCCACTAAGCCCAACATTGGTAATAGCCAAAGTGCTGACCGATCTGAGCACTCCACCCTCTCCCCAGAAACCTATTACACCTGGGGAGACTCCAACCGAAGAGGGGGTGGGCACAAGTGCTGATAGGAGCCCACAGCACAGAGAATCAGTTCAATCTCCCAATGTGGCTAGGGAGATAGAACAATCTGGTGAGGCTGCCACTTCCCCTGCATCAACATCTGAGCAGGGTGAAGCTGGTAACATCACTAAGACCTCACCAGAGGCAATGGCCGATGATGGATCCAATCCTGAGGCCAGAAGTCCCCAGTACCATGAACAAGGGGCACATGTCATTACTGAGCCACACTCAGGACATGTTCATCCTGACAATGTCAGGAGGTCAGGTGATTCAGCTCATGCTGATGATGACCTGAGCTTCTTCTACGATGTAGTAGCTCAAAACACTATCCTTGAGGATGAGATAAGCAAACTCAAAGAGCTGCTTGCTCAAATGACTCAGGATAGAAGTCCATCTGCCACCACTACCCCACAGATGGCACCTTCACCCGAAGGGCTCACAGACACTGAGCCACTCCCACAAACTCAGCCACCAGCCCCTGCTTCTGGCACTAGCTCTCAGGGACAGAACCCCCCTGAGCAGCTGGATGCTATCCTCCAGAAATCCCTGCCTCTCATCACACCAATCCTTAAAGATATAGTTATTCAAACCCTGGATGAGAGGCTTCCCACATATATACAACCCATGGTGGAGGTTGCCATATCTAAGGCTCTTGCTGATAGTCAAACCCCAACCAATGCAACCAAAAAAGGGGAGACATCAGTGCAAGACAAGAGGAAGAGGGGAGAAGAGGAGAAAGAGGCAGAGAAAGAGGTGGTGGTAGAGAGGGAGTTGGCTGAGGAGAGTAGTAGGGTGAGGGAGAAGGGGAAGAGGAAAGTGAGGGAGGTAGAGCATATAGAAGTGGCTGAAATCCAAAAGGATTTCAGTATCACTGATAAGAATAAGGGAGAGGGAAAGAAGGTGGCTGATCCTGATCTAGCAGCCCTTGTCAAGGAGGCTGATGCTGAGCATAACTGTTCAATGAACAAAGTCATTGAACAGCTGTTCAGGCAAGGCTTTGACAAGGACACTGCTTTGCTAGATCAAGAGATCAGGAATATGGAGAGGAGAGAGATTGAGTACCGATGGACTACTTATAGCCAAGAGGAAAGACAAAAACTTGAGGCTATGAGTAGGTTCACTTCGAAGTACCTGGGCAGACCAGTCCTTGATGTTAAGGCATGGACCAGGGACAAACTCTTGGCAATAACCACCAAGATTTGTTCGGCTGGTGATTTTACAAAGGGACTGGTCGCAGAGGCCTTATCTGAAGCCGGTGCTGGGAACAGGACACTGCTAGTCAAGCTAACCAAACCAGCCCTTATCTCTAGGCTGCTAGCAGTGCCTGCCAACACTCCCACACCAACAACCCAACCACAACCCACAAAACCAACTCCTTTACCACCAAAACCCGCAGCCAATGATCCACCCTTGAAGAAGAAGAGAAGGGTGCTGAGGCTGCAAGATGAAGAAGAGGATGATGAGGAGGATAGCCTGCCACTCTCAGCAGTTATACCTCTACCCAAAGCCAAACCACAAACCATCAATCCCACCTCACAGCAGGACACTGTGAAGGTTAAGTTAGAAGAGGAGGAGCAGCAGAAAAGACATGATGAGGAAATGCTGAAAAGCATTGACAAATGTTATACTGCTACCACCTCTATAATAAACATGCAGAGAGAAGCTCTGAGATTATTCACCCTCAAACAAACCTTTCAATATGAAAAGGAGAGGGTGAGAACTTGGCCTGACCCAAGGGTGGCTCACAGGATAGTCAAGAAGGACATGCCTGTGAGATACAAAAGCCAACTAAAGAGAATCGTAGATGAAGAGATCTCTGTGGCTATTGTAATAACACCCTGGGAAATAGTGGACGAATTCAAGAAAGCTTATAGAGCCGGCCAATCACCCTTTTCAATGCTAGATAATAGGGTGGTTAGGAAGGGTCTGGTCTATAAGAAGCTTGAGAATTTCCGTAGGAATGAGCTCACTTTGTTGTTAGAGGGTAAACACCCTGATGAGTTTGCATATAGGCAAATCACAACACTTGAGCTCAAAAATGAAAGACAGGTCAAGTATCTCTCAGAGCTGTACGGTCGGGAGGGGTTATTCGAAGGTGAGCCTGAAGACCTGTCCAAAGAAGAACAAATGATCTTTCTTCAGGCTTACTGTAGAGAATCCTACCGGCTTGTACGAGGGAGGTAGATCTCATGGATGGGGCAACAGCTCTGTGTCCAATTCCCCAAGACAGAGCTCCCATCCATACTTAGACAAACAAACACTTGAGACTACCTCTCTGGCCAGTGCTTATCTGGGTCAACTTCTAATCTGATCTAGAAGGAAATAGACCAATCTTTATGCCATCAATAAGTGGGACATCCAATAATTAGAGGTTTTGGCTGCATTGGTTCAGGGTGAGTTTGTTGGACCAAAAGAACCAATGAGCCAAGATCAGGAAAACCTCTAAGTCCCACATGCCACTGCTACAACTGCTGAAGGCTCCCATCAGTTACAATGTTCTCTTGCTTGAATGTCAGACTCGAGAACATCTGAAGACTCTCATCAGCTATTGTGTTCTCTTGCTTGAATGTCAAACTCGAGAGCATCTTAGCTCCAGCCTTCTGCTGTTATGACAAAGTCTGAAGAACAAAGTATGAAGATCAAAGAACTAAAGAATATCAGCTGAAGACTCTAAAGTACTGAAGACCAAGTACTGAAGTCTGAAGTACTGATCTTACAAGTACTGAAGACTTCAAGTACTGAAGACAAGTACTGAAGAATCAAAAGCTAAAGAACTAAAGAACTGAAGACCTTCTACTGAAGCACAAAGTCTGAAGACAAAGACTGAAGACAACAACTGATGATATCTACTAAAGTCATCAGTTGTTATATCATCTGAAGCCAAGTCTGAAGACCAAGTACTGAAGACTCAGAGTTTGTCACAACAACTGAAGAAGTCTTCTTCAGTTGTTATGGTGGTTTTTCTTTATCAGTAGTTTATTTCATTTCAGTAGTTGTACAACAACTGAAGAGCATGTTCTTCAGTTGTTATAGTATCAGTAGTTATAAACGACTGAAGAGTTTGTTCTTCAGTCGTTGTAGGATTTCAGTAGTTTACTTTTGTCAGCACTTAGGAACTTTTGTAAGAAGATGTCAGTTGTTGACATCTTCAGTAGTTTTATGTTTTGACAGCTGTAATTTGAATATTCAGTGATGTCAGAAAAGGACATCACCACCATGCTTTTGCCGCCTATATAAGGATGGCAAGCCATACAGTTTTAATTGCCGAAACGTGCGACCAATAGAACATTTATTGCTTCGCAGAACTCTTCTCTCTCTATGTTTATGCTTTAATTGCAATATCTTTTATGTTCTTGCTTTAATTGCTAATTAATGTGCTAAATCCCGCTGCAAACATAATCTAATTGATCAACACGAGAGGCTGAGATTCTGTCAATTCTCAATCTTGATCACAAAGTCCATTAATGTTTCAGATGTTTCACTCTTATGTTTTAAAAAGAAGACCCATGTGAATCTAGTGAAATCATCTACTATCACCAAACAATATTGCCTTTTTCCAATGCTCAGCATATTGGTTGGACCAAAGAGGTCCATGTGAAGCAATTTGAGTGGTGTAGTGTTAGTGTTAATTGTTTTGGATTTATGAGACACTCGGTGTTGTTTTCCTTTATAACATGAAGAACAATGATTAGAACAGTGAAATTCTTTCTTTGGTAATCCAATGACTAAGTCATTTTTCACCAATTTATTCATGTTCTTCATGTTGGAATGGACAAGCCTTCTATGCCACAGTTGAGATTCATCTTCTGAAGATTTAGACAGCAGGCATGTCTCATGATTAGTAAGTGTTGTGTTGTTCATATCCAAGATATATGTGTTGCCTTTTCTTGATGCTTTGAGAAGGATCCAGTCTGCTGGAACTGTAAAACCTGGCTTAAGAATGTAACAGTTAGTGTTATCAAATAGTGTTAAGTAATTTTGATCACAAATTTGGGAAACACTAAGTAAATTATACTGCAAATTTTCACAGTAATTTACTTTTTCAAATGTTAACACACCATTAGTTACCATTCCTTCACCAACAATTTTACCTCCCTTCTTATCCCTACCAAATGCCACATAAGAGGCATGTTTATGTTTGAAGTCATGGAGAAGTGCACAGTTTCCTGTCATATGTCTGGAACAACCACTGTCAACATACCACTTGTTGTCAGCTCTCCATGATTGTTCCTGCACACAAAAAGAAATTAGTTAGAATTGACAATCCAAGGCTTAATTGTCTTGGATTTGCCAGATGTGTCAACAATAGTTACTCCTTCATGAATTAATCTTGAAGTTTCAGTATTAGTTGTTTCTTTTTGATTTGAGGGTGGTGAGGATGATTCTGTTGAAGATGAGTCAGGTTTCTGGATGCCTTCATGCTTGTCTGAGTCTTTCTTCAAAGTGACTTGTTTTGGTTGGTATTTTAACTTTGGAGAGGATCCTGTAGTTTTGAAAGTTTCTTCATCTTTCAGCTTTGATTAAGACACAGGAGTTCCTTTTGCAAAGTTGTCAAAGAAACCATCAACTACTTCAGTCTGTTTATCAGACAAATCCACCTTTTTGTGAGGTGTCTTAGACTGTGTTGGTGTTTTCTTCTTTGAAGTCTTGTTCTCAACAGATGATCCTTTCTTTGACTTTTGTTGATCTTTTTGAATCTTTGTCTCTTTGTTACTTACTGATGATTGAGAATCTGATTCGGATGATGTATCTTGTGACTTCTTTTTGCTCTTTTTCTTGTTCTTCGTATTAAAATAACATTCCTGAGTGGAATGGTTATTTTTGTCACATATAGCATAGTGTTTGTTGAAGTAACAATCAGCAGTCATGTGATTGTTCATATTGCAAATGGAACAATAGCTGCTGAAATAGCATTCATCAGTATTGTGATTCTTCATATCACACCATTTACAATATTTTTCTAAACTTTCTTCAGATTCATCCTTCTTTTTACTGTTCTTTTCTCACTTGCTGAAGCATCAGTTGATTTCTTCTTGTTTTTGTTTGGAGCATCATCAGCTGTTGCTTGTTTGCCTTTGGCTGCCATTTGTTGCTTGATATTCACCTTTTTCTGTGCATGTTTGTTGGTCTCTCTTTTTACCTCGTCCGCAGAATCAGTTTCTCTCTTCCGTTGCTTTTCTGCGGATTCAGTAATTTTTGTCTTCCGCAGAAGATGTTCTACGGATTCTTCAGATTTCTTTTTCCGCTTATCTTCAACACTTGGAATTTTCTTTTTCTTTGTTGAAGTTTGTTGTTTCTTACCTTTCTCTGAAGACAAAGGTATCTCAGCACTTGATCCGCAGCTATCAACTTTGTGAAGGTTCAGTTCTTGAAGTCCTTCATTCAATTCAGCAATCCTCTTGCAGATAGTCTTCAGCATGTTCCGTTGCTTTGGAGGATACTGCAGCTTTGATTCTTCAAGTACCCGTGGAAGACCAGTTTCAACTTGAACATTCTTACCAATGTTCAGTTGATCAGTATCATGTTCATCAGAATCATCCAAGTCATCATACTTATCAAAATCTGATTCATTATGTTTAAGTGATTCAGATTCAGCAGATTCAGTTTCACTTATCTCAGCTTCATGACTGTTTTTTATGTCAATTTTGGTGCTTTACACAAAATGTTTTGACAAATTGTTAGTCATTGTTTCAGGTAAAGGTGTGTAGTTATCATTAATAGGTGGTGCAACAGCATTATAACCCAACCCGGACCTGTTCTTTGATTCAATGTGAGAGTTTAACAACTTCTCATATGGTTGAGATGATAATTGAAACTTCTGAAGTTTCACTTCAGTTGATGCATGATCAGCCATGGATTTTGTTAAGGAAGTGGTCAGATGCTCAACTTAGGCTTTTAGGCTGTAATTTTCAGAAACATGTTTTTCTAAATCTTTTTGTAAAGAACTTATTTTGATTTGATATACTTTTTGTTCTCTTAAGTGTGATTCATTTAAAATCATAGTTTCCTTTACTTTATCAGCCAATTGTTGAGCATGGACTCTATATCGTTCAACTTCCTCAACACATGATGATGAACATAACCTGTCTTTTACCTCTCTGGCCATAGAAGGAACTTTGTTTTCCATATGTGCCATTAATGCTTGATTCTCCTCTATCACTTCCTTCTCATACAAACTCCAGTCACATGTTCCATCTTGAAGGATGATCAGCCCTGACTCCTTAGGATTGCTTGGTCCTGCTGATGTATTTGTGGCTGGTGGGGATGTTAGCTGAGGTTGTCTATGCAGAGATCTTTGAGAGGTTGATTGCTGATTCTGATATTGTTGTTGCTGCTGATTTTGTTGCTGCTGATGCTGATACTGCTGAGATGATTGTTGGTTGCATTCTCTAGAGAAGTGACCATAGAGATTGCACTTGAAGCATCTGACTTTTGATTTATCAACACCAATTTTTGATGTTTTGCTTGCTGCTGCCAGATTTTTATTTCTCCGCAGATATTGCTTAGCTCTGTAAGCAATCATTGCCATCTGCCATTGTAGATCCATCTCTTCTACTACATCAGGAGGGAGTTCCTCCAAATCTTGCTGACAGATGTTTGCTGATGTAAGTGAACTTCCAAGATATGCTTGAAAGCTAGAACTAAAAGCTGCAAAGGCTGCTTTTTGTTCTTCAGAATCCAATATGACAGTTATTGGTTCTGATTGTTTATTATGTTGAGAAGAGTTTGCAGTTGCTGATGTTTCTCTTTTCTCTTCAGATCTTCCCTTTTCCTTTTGATTTTACTTTGAGATGATTTCTTAGTGGGTTTGGATGCATAAAAACTTACTTCCTCTTCATCATCACTCAAAGTACAAGAGTTATCACTTTCATTATTTGAGATAAATGCACTTCCAGCATTTTTGGTTTCCTTGAAGTGATATGGTGAGACATGAGTTCTCACACTCTTGTTTCTTGATTGTTCATCCAGTTCAAGAGCTTCTACCTTAGCAACCAATGTATCCAGTAACAAGTTGCATAAATCTATGGAGTTGCTGAGGAATTGATTCACCCTCAATATGATGAAAGGTTTCATATTGTGATCTAAGGGTGTCTTTCCTTATGCTTCGGATCTCATCACTCCCTTCACAGAGAGTGTGGAGTATCTTCCACGGGGAATTTGCTGTCTTGTAGTTTTCACACCTGATCAAGATTTCTTCTGGCAAAGCCATGCTAAGCAAGTTGTATGCTTTAATATCGACTTTGACCTTCTTGACATCATCAGGTGGCAGGTCTTTAGTGTTGATTGGCTGGTTCTTGTCATTATAATCCGGCCCAAGAGTGGGTGGAATATAAGGACCTTGAGTGATGGACTCCCGCAAGTCAGAATCTGTGTAGTTCACATGATTCCTGAACTTGATCTTCCAGGATTTAAAATCAGCTTTGGTTTCCAACTTTGGCGGTTGATAAGATCCTCCACCAAAAGTACTCATGATTAATGCAAAAGAATTAATCAAAACTTAAATGCTAAAATTGATAAATCTATCAAAGATGCAGATCTAGCATTCAATAGATTTGAATATAGATCTAAATCAAACAAGCAATGAGATAGTGCTTGCTGAACGACAAGTCGTTGATTTAATTGTTTGAAAATCAATTAAACAATTTTAATACTGATAGATCAATTGATCTAAATCAATGAGCACCAATGCTCTGATACCACCTGTGAATCCAAGGATCTTAATTCAGGAATTATCAGTATTAAAATAAATCAATTTAATGATCGCGGAATTATCACTAATTGACGTTTAATTGTTTTAATGATTAATGATGAACACAACCAAAGAAACACAATAAACGCGAAATCAATAATAATTCAAATGTATTTCATTAACTATAAGGTAATGATTACAAAAGAATAATAACTGATAACTATGAACAACGAATTCTGTGAATCGAATAATGTTTGATGTTGATGTGACGGCAGCTAGGGTTGCACAATGAACTCTTGACAGCCGCAATAATGATTGATTGTGTTTATCGAGATGTGAAACCTAGGACTCATATTTATAGATGATTTGAGTCGGCTTAGGAAACACCGGATCTCTCGGGATTTGTTATTGATTGTGTTGACTTGTTTGACTTCTTGATATTTGCAATCGCACAAGTATAATGTTCTTCCGCAGGAGTCTTGTCGTCCGCAGAACTTTTGTTCTTCCGTAGATGAATTGGTCTTCCGTAGTAGAGTTGTTCTTCCGTAGGAAATCCTTCTTCCGTAGGAGTCTTCACTTCACGGTACTTGATCATCCGCAGGAACATGCACTTGGTCATTTTGTCTTGTAAGAAACATATCTACGGATTAACAAAATTGTTCATCCGTAGATGTTTCTTACACTTGCTTAATTCCAGGAAACTGTCCAAGTATATTGTTTTTCCCTGTCAAGTCACAAATCAACACACATATATATGGGGTTAATCTATACATTCAAAACATATATATATATATATTGACTGTTACAAATATTAATTACAAGACTTGATTTTCAAGTACTAAGCCTATACAAAAATGATCTAGCCCTATACAATCTAGATCTAACAGTCCAGCTGCTTCGGGCGTGGGTTCACACACCAAGAACCTCCAGAATCCATATCCTAACAGGTCTAGACAATAAGCACATTCAAAAACACAACATGCAAGCCCACACGACCTCATGTGCTAGGATGAACCCGAGCACCCGAAACCCTAGAAAACGCAGCAGCTAAATCGAGCAATAAACGAGGCAAGCAAGGTTATCTACCTGCTAGAAACGAGTATACACGATGACACTCAAGATTAGACGACGAAAATGCAACAAACGGGTCGATTTTTGGTGTAAGATCGATGTAGAGATGAAGAAGAAGAAAAAGAGCGATGAAGAAGAGGATGTGCAGAAAGAATGGCTGGGAAGAGGGTATTTATACCCAGCCTAGTTTGACAGTTTGTCAAGTTTAGTCCCTGTACTTAGCCCCGAGTGCCTAAATTTTGTTTCGGTTGAGAACATTATTTATTAGTCTTGTTTTTATTAATGATAAAATGTTGTTAATGACATTTAAAATTTTAAAAATGGTTTTATACGTGACAATAGTGTTTATATAAAAAGGGTGCGTTTAGTGTTAACGAGGCAAATCTTAAATAATGTTTCAAGGTGATGACGTTTTAAGCTACGATAGCACACGCATAAGGTTAACCAAGCAAGCATACAGGCATAATATCCACATAGATGGGCTATAAAGGTGAGGGATGACCGACAACAAAACTAACAGATTACGTCAATAGACGGACCTTTGGTGACGGATGTCACATACATACATACATACATACATACATACATACATACATACATACATACATACATACATACATACATACATAGATACATACATACATAGATACATACATACCTACATACATGCGTACACACATACGTACACGGACCTGACGGATGTCACATACATACATACATACATACATACATACATACATACATACATACATACATACGTACATACGCACACACATACGCACACACATACGCACACACATACGCACACACATACGCACACACATACGCACACACATACGCACACACATACGCACACACATACGCACACACATACGCACACACATACGCACACACATACGCACACACATACGCACACACATACGCACACACATACGCACACACATACGCACACACATACGCACACACATACGCACACACATACGCACACACATACGCACACACATACGCACCAACATACGCACACACATACGCACACACATACGCACACACATACGCACACACATACGCACACACATACGCACGCACATACGCACACACATACGCACACACAGACGCACACACAGACGCACACACAGACGCACACGCGCACACGCGCACACAAAGACGCACACACAGACGCACGCACACGCACACACGCACGCGCACACACGTACGCGCACATTTTCACATACGCACACACAGACGCACACACAGACGCACACACAGACGCACACGCGCACACGCGCACACAAAGACGCACACACAGACGCACGCACACGCACACACGCACGCGCACACACGCACGCGCACATTTTCCCGCGCACACGCACACACGCCCGCCCACACGCACACGCGCACACGCGCACACGCACACACGCACACACGCACACCCACACGCACACACGCACACACACACACGCACACGCACGCACACACGCGCACGCACACGCACACGCGCACACACACACCCGCACACGCACACCCGCACACGCACACACGCGCGCACGCGCGCGCCCGCGCCCGCCTACACGCGCCCGCCCACGCGCCCGCCCACGCGCCCGCCCACGCGCCACGCGCCCGCCCACGCGCCCGCGCACGCCCACGCCCACGCCCACGCCCACGCCCACGCCCACGCCCACGCCACGCCCACGCACGCCACGCACACGCCACGCACACGCACACGCACACGCACACGCACACGCACACGCACACGCACACGCACACGCACACGCACACGCACACGCACACGCACACGCACACGCACACGCACACGCACACGCAGACGCGCACGCAGACGCAGACACGCAGACGCAGACACGCAGACGCGCGCGCAGACGCGCACACGCGCGCGCGCACGCACACACACGCACACGCGCGCACGCACACGCACACGCACACGCACACGCACACAGTCGCACACACATACGCACACACATACGCACACACATACGCACACATATACGCGCGCCCGCCCGCCCGCCCGCTTGCGCGCCCGCCCGCCCCCGTCCGCGCGCCCGCCCGCCCGCCCGCCTTCGCGCCCGCGCGCGTGCCCCCAGGACCGCGCGCGGGCCCGCACGCGCGCCCTTCCCGCCCGCACGCCTGCTGCGCGCGCCTGCACGCGCGCCGCCCGCACGTGCGCGCCTTCCCACACGGACACACGGACACACGGACACACGGAAGCAAGGAAGCACGGACACACGGAAGCCCGGAAGCACGGACACACGGACACACGGACACACGGACACACATACACACATACACACATAAGGTCAGTACACACGCATACATATATATACATGGCTGCACACACATACATACACATATATACGGGTTGCACACACATACATATATATACACGGGTTGCATACACATACATATATATATATAAATATACACGGGCTACACACACATACATATATATACACGCCTCATCGTGTATATATACACACACATACAATAGCGGCCGAAGGCTGCTGTGTGGTGTTTCTTGGCCGAGCACCCGACACAACTGAAATGATGCAACACCGCGGAACGAGACGAAATTAATTTTGGTTGGATCGTGTACCTGCGTAATGGTCGAAGGCGAGACGGCGGACGAGGGCTGTTGCGATGGTGCAGTGGCAGAAGGTTCACGGCGGGGGGGGGGGTGTTCGACGGCAGTAGGGTTTCGCAGGGGGGGCTGCCGATGGTTTGTTTTTACTATTATTAGTTTTTTTTATATTTTCACTTTAAGTCATAGATTTTAAATTAATTAGTCCCCTAAGTTTATTCAAATTACAGTTTGGACCCTAAACTAAATTATAACGATTATATTAATAATAATAATAATAATAATGTTAATAATAATATTAGTATTAAATAATAATAATACTATTACGACTAATATAATAGTATGTATTATTAGCAATTGCTATTTATGTAATAGTTGTCTGATCCAACCTATCT
The DNA here is from genome assembly GCA_024085815.1 of Flaveria linearis. Classification (NCBI taxonomy): domain Eukaryota; kingdom Viridiplantae; phylum Streptophyta; class Magnoliopsida; order Asterales; family Asteraceae; genus Flaveria; species Flaveria linearis. The sequence goes on along the minus strand of CM044003.1, from coordinate 32,772,466 downwards.
ATAATGTTTAGAGTTAACATGTAACGCAAATACGACGAGATTCGATTCGAAGCGAATTAATTACGTAAAATGTAATAAATGCACGGGGAGAGTTAACGAGCTTGACGTTAATTAACGGACCTGTTAGTGACGGATGTCATACGCTGAGGTTGGGGAGGGCGCTTAAGTAGTGGCTCAATTCTGAAGTTTTTATTTTCTTTAGTGCTTAAGTATCAAACTGTAACACTCGGATATTTTAAGAAGTTATAAAAAGAAGAATAAAAGTGGGGAAAATGCAATTTAACCCAAGTTGAGGTGTTAAATGTGTCAAAAGTATAAAATTTATATTTATTTTGTACAAAAGGTAGTATGACCGCCCACACCACCTCTGTACATCCTTTCATTCGAATATTTTAGAGACAGAAAGAGCAGAATTCTGGTTTTTGAAAGAAGAACAAGAAGAAGTCAAATTCGAGGTAAGAATTCGATGGTTTTAAGTGTTCTTGATTGATTTCAGTTTGAGTGTATGCTTATGTATGTGTTTGTACGTTTGTGTGTGGGGTTTTGGTAGGTTTTTAGGTGCTTGAGCTCATAGCAAACGGGTTTGAAGAAGTCATACTCAAAGTTGCATAAGGTGAGTTCTAGAACCCCCTTTTTACATGTTTTATACGATTTTGGGGCTGAAAATGCATGTACGAATTTTTTTATAAAAATGGGTTTTTCACCCGAATGTGTGTGCGCGTGTGTGTATGTGTGTGAATGCGGGTGGGCTTATGATATGGGTGTTTATGATGTTATGATGATGCCATGTTCTTGTTATGATGCTTAGAATGTAAGAAATAAGCTTAGAGTATGTTAGATTGATGATTGGAACTGAATATGATGTTAGTAGTTTGAGTTGGCTGCCCATACGCCTAATGTTCAAATTTGCCTAACTGTCCCATGCGCCCAAAACCCCATGCGCCCAAAACCACATGCGCCCAAATAGTGCTCCTGCGCCTAGGATAGGCTGAATTTGGCTAAGTGTCCCAAACACCTAGATTGCCCATGCGCCCAGGCACTCATGCGCCTGCATAGTGCCCATGCGCCTGCATAGTACCCATGCGCCTAGAATTTTTCCAGAATGACTAAGTGTTGGGCTATGCGCCCCAATAGTGCCCATGCGCCCCAATAGTGCCCATGCATCCAAAACCTTTCCCATTCGCCTAAGTGTTCCCATGCGTCTAAAAGGCCATGCGCCTGCATAGTGCTCATGCGCCTGCATAGTGCTCATGCGCCTGCATAGTGCTCATACGCCTGCATAGTGCTCATGCGCCTAAGACTTAGAAATATTTTTTGAATTTTTAGGGCTGGAAATGCATATTAAATATATACGATTTAAATGACCAAGATTTTAAGAAGTTTTAACAGGAAGATCGATTTTTCTATAACAAAATGTGCTATACGAATGTGTTAAAATAAAAATTTTAGCACAGACCTGGCAGCACGGCCCCAGCCAGGGGCGGTGCCCCTTGGACCCCACTAGGGGCTGCTGCCCCTAGGACCCCGCTATCAGGGGCTGCCGCCCCCGAACCCCCGCTGCTCCGCAGAGCGTCGGTAATGCTCAATGATGACTTGTACTTGCTGTGCATGTGCTTTTGTATGTGAATGAATGATGCACGATGTATGTTATGTATGATTATGTGTGACAATGTTGTGCTTGTGTATGATATGTTTCCTTATGTTCCTAATTACATATTATGATGTGACTTTACGTGGTGTGATTATGATGATGAACGTAAAGTATTAACTTAACGAAGCGAAATATTTAAGATAATGAAAGTGGAATATAATGAACGAACGAATGAAAGTCTTGCAAGCAAATGAAAGGAGGTTCACAACTCGTTGGGAGTTGTCAGCTCAACTGTTTGTAACATAGCGTGCGATTTTGGCTAACCCAAGAGGGTCTACACACAGGGAATCAGTCTTGGTGACTGATCCATAGTACGAAACAGGATCCTTGTCACTTTACCCCGAATATGATGTGGCTTTGTGCCAGGATAGTTTGTGGCTTCATGCCAGTAAATGAGGAGGCTTTGTGACCGGAATGGTGGCTTCGTGCCATGATGGGATAAAGCTTAACAGGATCTAAAAACAATGAAAGATAATAATAAAGTACGAATGAACGAAACGTGCGATAATGAATAAGGTTATACCTTGTTGTATGTACGATGTGTGCTCACATACGAAAGTAAAGGAAGTGTTTTATGAAAAGAGTATTTTCATATATAAACTAATCGAGGTATTTTATCATTTTTAAAACTAGAACTCACTCAGCAACGTTAATTTTTATGTATTTTCAATTGGCAGGTAGTTATTGCTAAGGATGGCACGCGGGAGAAGCTACTCAACAAGAGCAAGACTGACATTCGTTCATGATTAATAATATTATTGCTTTGTAATGCGATTAAACAATTCTTTTGTAACTGTCAACAACTATGGTTGTATTGCTTAGCAACAGTCTTTATTAATGAATGATTGACTTTTGAAATTAATTCTGCTACGTTGATTTATGAATTAAGTAATGATATATGTATTTATTGCTATGATTGACCAACTACGAGGTGCCCGGAAACGGGGCCTTACACAAACTCCGCATCCATAACCACCACTGTCACCCATTTGACATGGTTTCGTACAACCTTTCATGCCTTAACACATGCAAAACATTTCCTTTCCTAAACTTTTTGTAGTCGCATAACGCATAACGCTTTGAGGAGAATATCCTTATTGTTGCTTTTGCTCGCCCAACAATGTTTTTATATATGCTTAAAACGGTCAATTAAGTGGTAATAAAATTGACAAAAAAGTATATGTATAAAGTAAGAGAAAAAATATATCGTTTGAATATAGATCTTATTAAAGCAACTCATCATTAAATGCATTCTCTCACATTTTGAATTTAGTTGATCAACTGTTTGGTTTGTTCCACCAAGAGTGATGCTAAATTATTTTAACACTTTCTTTCAAAACGAACCACTTTTTGATGATTCCCATCTTTAGGGTGTTTGGATACATGAATCCAACCCTTAAGCTAAAGCTTCCTCCTCATTTTCATCTCAACGCATGTTATTAGTCAGGTCTTCGATTTAGCTTTTGGTGTGTGTGTGGGGGGGGGGGGGTGGTTGTTCATGAACACGGATGTTTCATGCTCACTGTCATACACTTGTATGTTATCATGTGCTTCATTATCATCATCTTCTTCTTCTTGGTTGGGTGGGTTTTAATACACATTCAGGATGTTTTGGTAAAATGCAAATTTGTGTAGGTTTGTTGAGTATGAGATGACTCGGTACTACTTTAATTGGCATGTCTTGATGAGTATGTTGGTAGTATGAAGATGATAGGGTTTGATAAGTGGGCATTGTAGGAGACAGTTGGGACGTTTCACACAATTGGGTTGCAGGGAGGTTCACTTGAACCCGCATGCACCTTTGGTATAATTTGTTAGTTTAGGCTTGATATTTGATGGATTTTTTTGTTGCCTTCCATTGTGTATAAACATATAGAAATACATAGAAGAGATATTTAAGTTTGATGTAAAAATTTGTGTTATTTGGTTTATATTTATGTGGAATGAAAAAAAGTCAAAAGAGCTCTTAAGGGGGGACCCACACCCCAACGGCTACTCCAACGTTTCCATTTCAAGTGTGAGACACGACGAGTTCTCACCGCTTGAAAACACCATGCAACGCCAAAAGAGACTGGCCAGTAGTGTTGTCGGGCTACGCTAGGGCACACATCGAGGCGCGACGTATGTGCCCCCAGTCCCCCACCACCCTAAAGGGTTATCGGTAAATGCATTAACTAAAAATATAAATAACTGGACACCAGCTAGTAATAATTAAACCATCCACCATACTGCAATACGTAAAACCCCATTTTAAAATATTTAAATGCACCTAGGTAAAATAAAACATTGGGTTGCAATATCTAAATATCTTGTTTAAATTAATTATATATATTAAACACTTTGGACCATGCCAACAGCAAAGCGTAGTTTACAATTTTCAAAAGCATAAGGTTGAATACATGGTTCACTGCAAAAGTACAAGTGATAAAGATGAAAGTACATGTCGGTGATGCAATTATTAATATTATAACTATGTCAATGGTGGATGGCCTGATCGCTAAACCCGTCGTTGCTAGAGCAATGGCAGCGACCCTCACCATCCGTGTCTCCTTCATTTAACTCAAATATGTTGTCGGTAGCCAACATTCCTTCTCGGATGTCACTTGAAATCTTAATACAACTCTCACGATCGACTAGGGTTAGAATGAGCAAGTAGTTTGTGGTGGTGCCATGGTTCCGGTAGTAGTGGTACAATGATGGTTGTTGTAGTGGTGGTGTTGCGGTGATTGTTGTAATGATGGTGGTGCAATGTACGGAGAGAGAGAGAGAGAGAGCGAGAGAGAGAGAGAGAGAGAGAGTATGGAAAATGGGTCTTTGGTGAGTTCGCGGTGACTTTACGTTGGTTAGGTCTGCAGTGGTGGAACTGTAGCGGCTTTACGTTGGTTACGGTGGTGGTGGTTGGACATTGCAAAAGAGAGAGGGGGGAGAGAGAGAGAGAGAAAGAGAGAGAGATCGAGAGAAAGAGATTGAGAGTGTGTGTGTGTGTGTGAGAGAGAGAGTGCCTGTGTGTGTGTTTTGTCAATGGACTTTAAAAAAATTTGAATGTATTTCAATTTTGGTGGAATCCAACTAATGTTAGTAAAAGAATAATTTATATATCTAAAATAATCCCACCGGATTTAAAATGGGAATGAAAATATCATTAAAAAGTTAAGTACATGAATTACTAAATATAATATTAAAATTTAGTTATTTGTTTAAAATTTGATATATAACTGGTGAAATCTGTGTTTATTTTAAAAAAGTTATCCTTTTATTTTTTATTTCTTTCTGTACGAACTTTCCGCTACTAATTTTAAAGGTTTTCTATGCGTAAATTGTGTTTATGTTTACTAATATTTAAACATTTAAACGTTTTCATCTGAAATGTTAACTCTTTAACAGTCTTTTTTACCTGCATCAACATAAGTATCACAGTATCAAAAAAAACACCTCAAACCCAAAGAGACCTGCGACAACACTCAGTCTCAATATCTAGTTAATACATATTGGCAAAAATAAAACAACACATTGAAATAACTTAAAACGTCAAATGAAAAATCGCATCGCATTCATCTCAACACACATTAGTTTTCTTATATATCTTTTATATAACAATATTATACTAAAATTAAAGACTATAATGTTTGTTTTTATTTTTCAAAAATATATGAAGGTATGTAAATGTTATTAACGTTTAAATAAAAAAACACGATTAAAGTCAATAATTGTTGGCTATTTCAATTCTACCCTTTTCATTGGCGAGTTATGCTGACTACTCTGTCTTAATCTTAACAATTAATTTCACTTGACGAATCGCCAAAATTTCTTACTACTTATATTAACAGACACGCACTCCACATGTTCGGTATTGAAGATTCATTCACTTGTTCAAAAACCCAGCCTTAGTTTCTCCACTGGTTAATGGTCCTCAAATGCATAAAGCTGAGACAGTTTTATTCCTATATATTGCGTCTTTCTTGGTTGTTAGAGGTTAACTAACTATTATGATGGCCCGTCAGTGATCCTATTAGCCGTTTAAAAATAATAAATAAAAATAAATAAATAACTAAACCTGTTACAGTTATCTGTTTAAGTTGGCTGAGTTTGTTGGGTTGTTAGTGTCAATAATGGGCTTTTAGTCCACGTAAAGAGTCATGCATGTTGGCTGTAAGCCCATGCAATCGTAGGGTTTGTTGATGTAACGGCTAGTTTGCCGAGTCTTAGGTTGTTAGCTAAGTTTATGGGTTGTTATCGTTTTTGATGGAGTCTGTACTGCTATATAACTAGCAAATTATCATTTCAATAAGATCATCCAGATATTTGAGAGTATTTGTGATATCATTTGTTCTATACAAGTGGTATCAGAGCAAAATACCTGGTGAGAGTGAGAGAGCATCCATCGATCAGTAAACCTCGATGGCAGAAGAAACAGTTTCATATCAGAGTGTGCCACGCTTTGATGGAGATTATGACCACTGGAGTTTGGTCATGGAGACTTTGCTAAGGTCCAAAGAGTTTTGGACAGTGATTGAAACGGAGATCAAGAAGCCAGCAGAAGATGCACCGGTAGCGGAGAAGACCCTTTATGATTCTTTAAAGTTAAAGGATCTAAAGGCTCGAAATTACTTATTTCAGTCCATCGACAGGCAGATCATACGGACGATGACTCAGAAAGATAGTGCCAAGCAGATCTGGGATGCTATGCGTGCTAAGTATCAAGGTAACACCCGTGTCAAGAAAGCACAGTTACAACGTCTAAGGAAAGAGTTTGAAACTCTGGAGATGAAAGAGGGAGAGTCCATAGCCGATTACTTCAATCGGGTTATGATATTGACAAATGATATGCGGAATTATGGAGAACCCATGACCGATGTCAAAGTGGTGGAGAAGATACTTCGGTCTCTTACAGAAAATTTTAACTTTGTTGTGTGTACTCTTGAGGAATCTCACGACATAGATACCCTTACCACTGAAGAACTGCAAAGTTCTTTAATGGTACATGAACAGAAGATCCGGAAGAAACCGCAAAAAGATCAAGTCAAGAAGACCGAGAATGCCAGCCCAACAGGCCGAGGGAGGGGCCGTGGTGGTTCCTCATTCAATCGAGGACGAGGTCGAGGACGTGGGAGATCCAGACCTGACTTCGACAAATCCTTAGTTGAATGTTATGCTTGCCACCAACTTGGACATTTCGCTTATGAATGTCCACAATCAGATCGGGCTGTAAACTATGCCGAATTCGACGAAGGTGAAGACTTGTTATTGATGGCTCATGCTGAAATCCAAAGGGAAGGTACGCCAAGTATATGGTTTCTAGATTCCGCTTGCTCAAACCATATGACAGGCACTCGTGAGTGGTTCATCAAGTTGGATGAAACATTCACTCACATTGTCAAGCTGGGAAATGATTTAAAGTTAAACGTTCGAGGCATTGGAGACATTCGGCTGGAAGTAGAAGGGATTACTCAAGTCATCACCCGGGTATACTATGTACCCGAACTTACATCAAACTTGTTGAGTATTGGGCAATTGCAAGAAAAGGATCTCACCATTATCAAAAGAAGAGGAACCTGTAAGATTTACCATCCACAAAGAGGTTTGATTATCACCACCCCAATGACTAGGAATCGCATGTTCTTAGTCCATGCCAAAGCCAAACCCTTAACTAGTAGATGTTTAAAGGTGGCTGAAGATCAGACTTCACAATTATGGCACAGGAGACTTGGCCATATCAGTCACAAGTACATGAGGACGATGCAGTACAACCAACTAGTGGCAGGACTACCTTAAGTGACTGAACCAACGAAAGTATGTGAAGTCTGTCAAATGGGGAAGCAGCAAAGAGAATCTGTACCTAAGAAGAGTCTATGGAGAGCTACTGAAAGACTCCAGCTTATCCACACAGACCTGTGTGGACCCATCTCTCCTATGTCACCTAGCGGTAAAAGATACATTCTTGTTTTTATTGATGATTTCTCAAGAAAGGGGTGGACTTATTTTTGCCTAGTAAATCTGATAGCTTTGAAGTGTTTAAAAATTTCAAAATTATGGTTAAAAAAGAATGTGGGCTCAACATTAAGGCATTGAGAAGTGATAGGGGAGGTGAATTCACTTCTAATGCCTTTAACAGCTTCTGTGAAAGCAATGGCATTAAAAGACAACTGACCACTGCCTTCACACCCCAACAAAATGGGGTGGCGGAACGCAGAAACAAAACGATTATGAACATGGTCAGATGCCTTTTAGTAGACAAAGCTCTCCCTAAGTGGTTGTGGACAGAAGCTGCGAATTGGGCCAATCATGTAATTAACAGGTGCTTTACTTCGGTACTCGAAAATAAAGTGCCACAAGAAGCATGGTCTGGCACTAAACCCAGCGTTGATTACTTTAGAGTCTTTGGAAGCATAGCATATGCTTCCATACCATCGCAGTTGAGAAGTAAATTGGATGATAGAAGCACCAAGTGTATATTCTTGGGAATTAGTACCGAGTCGAAAGCCTATCGATTATATGATCCATGCAATAAAAGGATCATAATTAGTCGAGACGTGACTTTTGATGAAGAAACAAAATGGAAGTGGAAAGTAGAAGACATGGGATCTTTAGATCTAATTATCCCGGAGGAATATGTGGATGTTGAAACTAAAGAAGAACCCACTGCCAATGAGACAAGAAATACATCGAATCAAGACACCTATATGCCACCAAATGATCAGCAGCCCAGGGAAGAAAGTACAAGCCCGCAAGTTGAACCCATAATTGAACATCAAAATAGGGAGGCATCACCCACCAACAACGATCAAACAAACATGCCTCAAGAAAGAAATCTCAGGAGAAGTGGGAGAGCACCCAGCTGGTTAAATGAGTATGAAAGTGGAGAAGGGCTCTCGGATGAAGAAGCTCACTTGGTGATGTTTAGTTCACTTGGTGATCCAACAAAATTTGAGGAAGCAGAGAAAGACCCGAAGTGGAAAGAAGCCATGCAGAATGAGATTAACTCTATGAGCATAACAACACTTGGGAATTGGTGGAACTTCCATCCAGAGCAACACCTATTGGAGTGAAGTGGTTATTCAAAACGAAGTTAAATGAAAAAGGTGAAGTGGATAAACATAAAGCAAGATTAGTAGTGAAAGGCTACTCTCAACAGAAAGGGGTAGATTATAACGAAGTGTTCACACCGGTGGCTCGTTGGGATACCATAAGAACAATACTAGCAGTGGCAACTCACAACAAATGGCAGGTCTTTCAGCTCGATGTGAAAAGGGCGTTCCTACATGGTGAGTTAAAGGAAACAATTTATGTGGAGCAACCGCAAGGGTTCATCAAAGTTGGTGAAGAGCACAAGGTGTACCGTCTTAAGAGAGCTCTATATGGATTAAAACAGGCACCTAGAGCCTGGTTTAATCGCATAGAAAGCTACTTCTTAAGGGAAGGATTCAAGAAAAGTGAGTATGATCATACTCTTTTCATCAAGCAAGTGTGGCATAAGGTAATCATCATAAGTTTGTATGTTGATGATTTGATATACACGGGAAATGACAAGAAGATGTGTGAAGATTTTTGTGCTTCTATGAAGAGAGAGTTTGAGATAACGGATCTAGGCCTAATGAAGTATTTCTTGGGCATCGAAATTCATCAAGATGAGAAGGGCATCAGTATGAGTCAGAAGAAATATGCTAAAGAAGTACTGGAAAGGTTTGGAATGTGGGAAGCAAATGGGGTTAAAAATCCTATAGTTCCTGGAACTATGTCAAGGAGATCAGAGGAAGAACAAGATGTGGATGATACTGAGTATAAACGGTTGGTTGGTAGCCTGATGTATCTCACGGTTACTAGGCCCGATCTTATGTACTCGGTTGGCATTATATCTAGATTTATGACAAAACCAAAGGAGACCCACATGATGATTGCTAAGAGGATCCTAAGGTATGTCAAGAGCACAATTGAGTACGGTTTGAAGTATGAAAGTGGTACCAATGGGAAGCTAGAAGTGTTTACTGATAATGACTATGCAAGAGATGCTGAAGATAGAAAGTGTACGTCTGGATATGTTTGTACTCTGAGTAAAGCTGCTATTTGCTGGAGTTCACGCAAGCAAGAAATTGTTACATTGTCCTCAACTGAAGCGGAGTATGTGGTTGCAACTAATTGTGCTTGTCATGGTGTTTGGCTTAAAGGTCTTTTGGGAGAACTCACAGGCAAAGTGATGAGTACGATAGAGATTAAGTGTGATAACACATCTACAATAAACTTATCTAAGAATCCTGTGATGCACAGGAGGACGAAGCACATAGATGTTCGTTATCATTATCTGCGTGAATTGGTGAATAAGGAGGAAGTTAAGCTGGTGTTCTGTCCTACAACGAATCAGGTTGCTGACGTGATAACCAAGCCTTTGAAGTTGAATGATTTTGAGAAGATGAGAGCCATGCTTAGAGTGCAAGTTTTAGAAGATTAAACTGAAGGGTAAACCCACTTTTCAGTTTAAGGGAAGGTTATGTTGGGTTGTTAGTGTCAATAATGGGCTTTTAGTCCACGTAAAGAGTCATGCATGTTGGCTGTAAGCCCATGCAATCGTAGGGTTTGTTGATGTAACGGCTAGTTTGCCGAGTCTTAGGTTGTTAGCTAAGTTTATGGGTTGTTATCGTTTTTGATGGAGTCTGTACTGCTATATAACTAGCAGATTTTCATTTCAATAAGATCATCCATATATTTGAGAGTATTTGTGATATCATTTGTTCTATACAGAGTTAAAATCAGACATATCAAGCACATAAAATCTAACCATATCATTGATTCAGATAAATCACTGTTTACAATACATAGATATTAGTAAGGAAACCCGTCTTGCTAATTTTGCATATTGGCAAAAAAATCGAAAATACAAGTGAAAAAGCATTAACTAAATAGCTTACAAGCGAATATAAGAGCCCATTCTGCATTATAGCAGCAGCAGTAGAAGGGCTTTGAGAAGCTCCTTTATTATTTGCTTAATCTTTGGTCAATGTCATTGATCTTGCTTTTAGACTCAAGAATATACCCCTGCAAAATAAAGAAATTAAGCCGATTTGTAATCAACGACGATCAGTCTTGATGATTTTAAACATCATGTCTTTGAATCTTTTTTATATAAGTAAAACACTTACCAACACATTGCAACAAAGCTTTGGACAATGACACGGAACTGCAGTGGTACGTGGCGGTGGTTAATCCACCCAATTACTGGCCAAAACTGCAAATTGGTTGGTAAATATTATTCACTACTTAACATGTAAGAATGAAAAATAAAACCAGCAGCTTAGAAAAGAAATTATCGTACACTCCATGATGCATACTGCACTGTCGGGTATTCCTTCTTGATTTTAGATTTTACATGGACCCATTGCCTTCCTACATATGTCGTGACATAATCGTAAGTTCTTATATGGCTTGAAAACAGTGGCAAATTCAACATTATTGACATGAATATACACCATCATGACAGTATACTTTGAGGAGAATAAAATAATGATTTTTTTTCTTACTTTTATTCACCACAAAACATTAGAAATTCTTCTAACTTTATATAAAACAAAAAAACTAGATGAACTTCATATCTTGTTTATAGTGTTATCTTTAGGGGTGGTTTAAATGGGTGATTAATTGAATATTGCAACTTCATATGATTGTAATTTTCTGATATTTAACAACTTAAAGTTCAAACTAATCGAAATTGGAGAACCAAGTATAAAAGTTCCTATTTTTAATCATATGAGTATCTGATTTTGTTTTTTCTAGTCAAAATAATGACTTTTAAATCAGATATCCAAATACCCATTTAGCATTTGCAGTTAAAGAGACTTATAATTATTAGAATCATTTTAATCAAGTAAAACAATACTAATTTAACATATTTACTAAAAAAAAGAATCAACCTACTAATGCTACTAGTAGGAAGAAGACCTTACCCTCGATAACAAACCCGTAGTAGAGCATAAACATCAAGTTGTTCCATGGACTTGCTGTCAATTGATCGACCACCACCTGAAATTGTCAATGAAACCGCCAATTAGGCATCACATATGACATACCCTGGTTTTTAAGATAGCAAAGTTCCAGTATACATGTATGGCCATATTAAAGGGTTCGTAGAGTACCTTCTTGGCAACTGTCGTGGAGTCTTTTTTGCCCTTGAACAGTTTATCCAACAATAAGTGGTAGAAATGCCCAAACGGTCCAAGATACGCACACCCGAAAAGCTGCATAATAATGAATCCATAAAGAAACATAGAATCAAAAGGGATACTTGAATCAATCATTCGATCCCAACCTCCGAGTGATTTTAACATAAGAATCTCCAAATTGATTTATGATTTTAGCACGAGTCCAATGCATTATACTTCAAGATTATTTCAACAACTAATCCCAATATTTTATGGCAAGTGAACAACTAAACACCAATTAGATTAAAGTCAACGGATTGACTTCAAAATTCAACAAACACTAGATCAGATTATAATTACCTAAACCTCCAAAGATTCAATTAAAACATAAGATGAATGATGAACAAATCATACCACTTTGAGCAGAAGTCGACGGATTTGCAGTTTCTGGATGCCGGAGAGTTTTTGCGACGCTACATCACTGATCGCCGCTAGTACTCCAGCAGTCAAAGCCTTTAATATGCAAAATTACAGTAGTTAATTCTAACAAAACAGCAAAAAAACACACACCGAATTCATCATCAATCAAGAATCCCAAAACCCAGTTCTTGATTCACCTAAAAACGCAAAATCAACAGCAAAAAACAGAGCTTTGATCAGATAGAACAAAACCCAGTTCACAATTCGTTAAATTAAACAAGACCCACTTCGAAATCGATAAAAGAGAGAACCTTTGTTCTTAAAGGATGCTGCTGAAGCTGCAAGAGATACTGTTGAAACCCTCTCTTTGCAATCGACATTTTTGAGGGTTTGTTCTAAAGATTCGATGTGTTTGAAAGGGCTCTAGTGTGTGTAAAACTGTACCTACCACCTATATAAATCGTCGAATTTGACATGCTAATTTTGAATTAATTAATCTTGAATTAATTAATCTTGAATTAATTAATGTGGAATTAGATGGGATATTTTTGGATATCCCTTTTTCTTTTTGTCCCGTTACATAACCGGCATTGCAGACTACAAAAGCCAGTGATGCTGCAGCAGACACTTTTGAATTGATCAAATATTGACGCTAACCAAAGTTTGTGATTTATTATTATTTTCGACCATTTTCCATTGAGCCGGTCGTATTTGGATTTCATCTTATATTAGTTAAGGATTTAATATTACATTATAACTCATTAAGATGTTTGAATATTCTTTTATGTGGCAAACACACTCTTGTGGTAAGTTTGAAAAAGGAATATCTGAGTTCTACTAGTGCATATGCGCACATGTTCTGCATGTTAACAGAAGTCCTCGTGTTAAAGCAAGTTTGGTACTTGGTTGGTTTTCATTTTGTTACATACCTACTTGTAGATAGGAATTTGATTGGGAAGTGTATATATATATACATTGTTAGACAATTTAGCATAAATATAAGCTAAAACACACACTTTCTAATAAAGACATTGACTTTTTTATATATTAATGAAGAAGTGAACTTCCCGAAGAAATTACAAGTTAAATTACAAGTTTTGTAATCTATTAATAGTGAAAAACAATAAGCAAACTAATTAAAAGAATATTATCTAAGGTTATGTGAAGCGTAAGAGGAGTAGAGGAAGAGGAGACAGATTTCAGCGACAGTTAAAGCAGTAGAGCGCATCATTTTAGATGGTAAGAGTAGATAAATACCTAAATTGACCTGGGATGAGATGATTAGCCGGGATGTGACAGAGTTGCACCTCTCCGATCACATGGTCGAGAATATGAGTTCGTGGAGGCGTAGAACTATAGCCAGGAACTACTAGTGGGCCTTGATGCGATAGTCCACACGTGATGCGTAGGGTAACGTTATTTGTTCAATGTAGGTGAAGCATTACTGCTAACTGCCCTATTAATTGTTAATGTCGTAGTAAAATTTATCTGCCTTATTCCTTGCCTAATATCGTGGTAAAATTTATCAGCCTTAAACTGTTTCAATGATATTAGGTTTGCTTTCGTGACGTATGTTTAATTGCTTATGTGAGGTATGCATTATTATTCTGATTGTTATGGGTATGTTATTGCTTATGTGATGTATGGGATGTAAGCAATATAATCTGGTTATTTTGTTTATGGACATGCATATGCATATACAAAACGCTATTGTGATGTATGCTTATGTGATATGTGCACTATAATTTAGCTGTTATCGTTGTTGAGCCGGGGATCTCTTTGGAAGCGGTCTTTCTGTCTCCCAAGATAGAGAAAATACTGGCCACCACCTACCTCTCCCAGACCCTACTCTCAGTGGGACATACTAGATATGTTTGTTTGTTTTTTGTTTTGGGAAGCGTAACCTACTTGCTTACCACTTGTCTCCACGTGTTATCTTCTCTTATCTTATCGAAATGTAACTTGATTTTTTTAATAATTTATTATCTGAAATTCTGGATTGTTTGAAATCAATTAACATTCATCCCCTTGATTCAAGTCTTCATTGCTATCGAATCTTTAACTCCTAAAAGCTCCTACACATGAGCAAATTTGGCTTTCAATAGGGCTCTAGCCAAAATGTTAGCTTTTTGTTTGTCACCACTCACGTATTTAATTGTCACCAATCTTCTTTCTGCACAATTATGAATAAAATGATACTTCGTATACATATTTGCCGTGTCCATTAAAATCCGAATTCTTTATTAGTAGAATGACATACTTATTATCCACCCGAAGCTTTGTTGCCCTCACGCTTTGACTAGGTATCTCCTCAAGCAATCCTTTCAACTAAATGGCTTGATATGCTGCTTTAGTTATTGCTATGAACTCAACTCACAAGAAGATAGTGCAAATGTACTTTAATTGCTTTTGGATGCACCATCTTATGGGCCACCCTAATATTACATTTGTACTCTTCCTGTCAGCCGGAGAGGTTACGTGTGAAGTGTCACTATAACCTACCAAGTTCGTATCTTTATATTTTTATACCGAATCCTAAAATTTTGCGTACCCTTCATGTGTCTCACTACTTGTTTAACAACTCCCCTAGCTAATGTCTAGTATTATATGCATCAGATACTAAAGACACCCGATGATTCTTTGATATATGGTTGCATCAGCTAGTTCCAAGCCTTTTGTCTTTTCAAAGCTTAAGACCTGAATCCATGAGGAACTTTGTAGGATAACAATCCCACGTGTTTGCATTTATAAGAATCTTCATGGCATAATATGTTTGTTTTAAGGTTATACCCTTCTTGTTTTACATTCCAAAATAGTAATTTAGCAATCCTAAGTCACTTAATTTAAATATGTTTTTCAGTTGTCTTCTATAAAAAGAAATTTATTCTTTGCAAGGTCCCGCGATGATTAACTCATGGATGTAAACTTCCATTAACAATGGACTTGTTTTGGTAGTTCTTTTGTACATAGCATGTTCCCGTG
This sequence comes from Flaveria linearis, assembly GCA_024085815.1. Lineage (NCBI taxonomy): Eukaryota > Viridiplantae > Streptophyta > Magnoliopsida > Asterales > Asteraceae > Flaveria > Flaveria linearis. Next base: position 32,757,286 of record CM044003.1, on the reverse strand, counting down.
TACTACAAATTAATAAAACCAAGTTGTTTTAGTGTTGCATCCATACAAAGCTTGGGCCAGTTTGTATACTAGATGTTCTTTTCCCGGTATCTCAAACCCTTCAGATTGAAACACGTAGACATCTTTCTTTAAGTCTGGAACATTTGACCTATTTTCAAATTATAAAGTCAAACCGAACCTATTTTAAACTTTCATACAATGGAAAATTTTATTATTGAATTATTTTACCCATTTTAAACTTTCATATAAGGATGTCATCTTTCCTTCAAATACGATGTGGTCAAGAAGATAAAGAATACTTCCAGCAATTAAAGAAAAGAAAGAAGGGAGCTTCAAGTTTAGCTGAAGAAGAAAGTTATCTGGAGACATTCAGTGATTAAGAAGAGAAAGAAGGGAGCTTCAAGTTTAGTTGAAGAAGAAATTTATCTAGAGACATTCAGTGATCAGTACTTTGATAAAGTTACAAATCTTGGATTGAAAGTAATAGATGACGCTCAATCTTCAAAACTAATTTTGAGATGGTTTTACCATGCAGATTCATTTCAATTGATGCTGGTATGAAATTTGGATGATTGGGACAAAGATATGATTAGTTTGTTTGGAGTTTTTGAGCTTAAACTCTTTCATCCAAGTTATATATCATTCTTGTCTAATCAAAAGTCTAAATGAGTATGGTCTGAAGCTGCTGGGAATGATAGAAAATATTTTATGACGGTGATCAAAGTAATGAATGCTGCTATGGAGAGAATTTCTTTAAGGAAATCTCTTGCATATACAAACATTATCAAGAAAGATATCAAGAACATAGAATTCATGAGGATTTCAAGCAAAGGTGTTTCAGAGATTCATTCAAGTGACTATTCAAAACTAGTTGAGTTATATGCAAATATTGATATAACAGGATTATCAAACGAAACTTTAGAAGTGATGGAGAAGATGGAGATTAAAACAAATGAACAAAGCCAGAGCAAGGCATTTTGGCAGCAAAATTCAAGTCTTCGACTCAGAAAGCACTGAAGGAGTTAAAGATGTACAAAAACAAGCCTATGTTCTTAGTGAAAGAAGAACCTGAAGAATTCATAATAGATTGAAGACGAATGCAAATCTTAGGGGGAGTATTTGTTGGTGATCTTTGAAGATTAGCATTAGTCATTTTTGTCTTTGTAATAGTATAGGGACTAATTTATAAATATGTTCCTTTGTTTTTATTTTTAGTATAAATAAGATAGTATGTGTATTTTGCAGGTGTTCAAAACAGTTAGACTTTCTGTTATTATTCATCTTACACATTGTATCCATTTGCAATTACTATCAATAAAAACAGCTATGAATTTTAAAGTATTTGCTTATATTTGATTACTTTATGTTTATATTAACCATTTCATTACAATATCATCACAGATAAATCCATTTTGAACCTATCAAGTATGTAGGAAAGCTATGTGTTTGGATAACTGTGGACTTGATGAATCTCAGTATTCACGTGGACGTTCACGTCCATTACTAGCTGGGAGATTGTATGAAGTGATTATAATATGTCTTTTGGCGTAGGGTTATTTATGTAAAAGTCTCATAGAGAAAATTTATGTATGAATATGTAACCCAAAATATGAATATTTAATGAAAAGCTATCTTTAGTTGTTTGTCGTGAATAATGTTTAATGTGTAATCAATGTGTTTTGAGCCAAGATTCACACACAATCATTTCACGCTTCCGCCGGGATGTAACATCACTACTTAGGCAAGATCATGCCATCTATTAGCACGGTCGTGTGCCTTCATTTGAGCATGGTTGACGTGAGGTCGAAGTCTCAATCAAATTTAAAACCAAATACTACTAATTAGCTAGCGGTAAGTGGGTTATCGAACACAGTGAGTTTGTGGAATATGTGTTAACTCAATCAAATTGCAATTACCTAACTTTAACTAAAATGACGAGAAAGTAAAATTCAATAGTCTGTTGATTTGTTCAAGTAGCTTAAAGCAAGAAAACAAAGTAAATTGGTTCGTAAAAATCAGTAATGAGAGATATGTTTCCCTTTGGTATCCGGATTTTAACAAATGATGATATTGGTGTTAATTAGGAAGAACCACATAGACATGATTCATGAGTGTGTGCTTATGTGTGATTAAAGAGGACTAAGTACTTGTATTAGCAAGGTTATCTCTCGATAATCAGTATCACTATTGAATTACCCAACCCTTCCACTAAATCAAGATTTGCCTATGGCATCAAGAACGTATGGTTAAAGTTAAGCAATCCATGAATGACCCATTACACATAATACACAATCATCATGACAAAACAATCACAAGATCAATTTCATCATCCCATAAATAGAAAACACCAACATGATCAAAGTTGCAAATCCTTCAAACCAAAAGGAAACACACAAGAAGACTAGCCACTCATAGTTTTATGCATGAAAACAAGATTCAAGATACAACTCATAACAATCAAAATGAAATAGCAAGGATTAAAGTACCAAAAGATCTTGTTCTTCAACACATCTAAGAAGATTGCCAAAAGCTTAGCCAAACAAGACTTCAATTCTCATCACCCGAATGTTTTTGTTCCAAGGAGATTCACTCCCAAAATCCATTGTCTTTCAATGTTTTATATCAAAACAATGCCAACCAAAAGTTCCCTCTTTTCTGCTAAAATTCGTCACCTTTCCATATTTTGAGCAAAAAGGCACCTCCACTTGTGATTTTAATAAGTGAATCCACTTGCCAGGAAGTTGCCTCTACCGTAACTTACGGTAGCCACCGTAAGTTACGGTAGCCACAAGGCTTGTACGGCAGAAAGCTTCTGTGCTACGGTGGGAAAATTCAAGATTTGGGGTCCACCGTAATTTACGGTGGCCACCGTAAATTACGGTGGAGCCCTGAACATTCTGTTTCTTCTTTTCTTCTTTCCACGCACGTCCACTCCGTTCCACGCTAGCAACGTTTTCTCCATTTTTAGCTCCCAACATACCTGAGACATAAGCAACTGTAGTTATCTAATTCAAGATAATTACACGATTAAATGAGAGAATGTTACGCGTTTTAACATCATAAAAGGGTTGTTCCTTGAACCACCCATCAATGGTTGTGCTTCACGTCTAGGCACGATCGTGCCTTGCTACAAGCATTATTATGCTTTGCTATAGGCATGGTCGTGCCTTGATTTTGGAAAGGTTATGGCTCCCATAACTCCAATTCCAATTCAAGCTAGGCTTGTTAGAATTTAGGTATTCCACATGTTAGTGTCACGGTAAATTACTAAATCTCTTATATATTACCATTAATATTTTTTATTTACTTAGATTATAAATATTTATAAAAAAAGTTTATATTTTTTCTTCCTTTTCATGAACATGATATGTTTTTAGATTCTCATCACTCTTTGAAGTATCTTTTGATAATTATTCTCTATGGTCGTTAAAAAAACTTAACAATGGCAACCTAAAATCACCACTTTAGACTAACCTTCCAAATGTATTTTATATAATACTTTCTTTTTTTGTTATTGTTTGGTTATATAGCTACTTAGGAGCTTTAGATGGAACATACATACAGTGTTTAATGGCTAATGAAGAAAAGCTTAAATATAGAACAAGAAAAGGAGAGATTGATATAAACATTTTCAAGATATGCAACTGTATTTGTGTTACGTTATTAGGAATGGTTTGCAAACAATGGTAGAGTTACTTGAGATGTTCTTTGTAGGACACATGGCTTGAAAGTTTCAATGTTGTGTACGCAAATTCATATAATTAAATTTAGGTATTGAAGGTGGGTACCTACAATATTTTAAGGTTATTATTTGGTAGACGCATGATTCATAAATAGAGAGGGGTTTCTTGCCCTTATAGAGGTCAAGGATACAAATTAAATGATTGGCAAGATGCATAATAACTTACAACCCCAAAAGAATTATATAACATGAGACATTTGTGCACAAGAAATGTCATGTTTTGGTTTTCAAAGGCAAGGTGAAAGTTTTAAGAGACCACTCATACTATCTTATTGATATCATAAAAGGATCATAGTGGTATGTTGTATTCTTCATAAGTTTGTAGGAAGAGACACTACTAGATCCATCTGAGACCGGGCACTTGACAAGGAAGGAGAGACCTTGGAAATTAAGATGGAGGTGGAGATGAAGATGAGGATAATATAACCTATATTGAGACTTTAATTAGTAGACAATGTTAACATTTAGAAACGATCTTAGAGTATGTTCAACACATGAAGTGCTACCAATTGATCAAGAATATCTTATAAACATATGATTATCTTGTATATGACTTTTTGTTACATTTGTGTAAGTTGTTAAATAGTTGTTGCAATTTACGATTAATCATTAGATAACCTATGTTTGACTTATCATTTAATACTATTTCCAGAAACTAAATCTGCCATAACCTTGTTGCAGCATTTGCGTTCTTTCACAATTTTGATGCATGTGTGTATTGTTGGGGTGGGGTGGGGGGGGGGGGGGTTAGTTTGGTGTGATTATTAATACAATAGTGTATGAAATTTTATTTATATATGTTGAATTTTAGGGTTCATTTTGTTTTTTTATGTATTTTTACATTTGAATTCCGTAACGAAAAATTACCAATAAAACATATTTTATTTTTCGAAGGAATCCTTCAAATTCCATCCACTTACAATGAATTCGGCAGACTAAACCACCCCCACAACTTTTGTCAATCAATTATTGAAGCCAATTAAATAAGTTCACTATATCAACTAATCAAGATATGTGATTAAACTATGAGTTGCCTCATCCACCAAATCATTCATTTAAGACTATAACCACAATTGATCAATGTATTCGGACTTATTCTCGATCAAGAACCAATGGTAACAACATACCGAATTGAATACAAACGTCAAGATCGTCTCTTCTATGCTGCCTTAGCGAATCCAACTCTCAGATTGCCATAGTCGAATACCGTGTGGTAACTTCCAATAAATACATCTCCGAGGATCCTATAGCATCACCCAAATGTTACTTCATATGATATACCGAAAATAGTAACAAAGCATGAGATCGAGTGATTAAAAATAATATATTTCACACCCTCCATAGATACTCCTTTCATCATACATTCCAAAATGGATGGATTGGTTAGGTTAAGAATAAGTCTGAATACATTGATCGATTGTGTTAACAAGTTAGGATGAAACTTTAAAAAGATGACGCTTCTTTTCTTCCTTCAAAATGTTTATCAATGATTATTTTGATAACATAAGTATGAACCTTAAATTTTGAAAAATATATAGCTTATTTTAATTAATATATCAAAAATAATAGATGGCCGGGGCGAATTTTGAGTTTGACACACTTTATTTTATGTAAGTTTATAAAGTTAATCCATTTGAAATCCAACCCAATTCAACATGTTTTCAAATGATGGGTTGAAATTACCACTCTTACACGTAAAAATATGTGTTTAAACAACAAAATACTACATACGTACCATATAGGTCCGTGAGGAGGAGGAATATCGAGCGGCATGAAGCCGCTAACACACCTAGCATGATCACCATCACCATCTTTAAGAATGTACTACAAACATCATCATAAAAGGCAAACTTGATGTACCAATAGCGCTTTACGTGTTATAACATTACTAAGTTGGAAGACTACCTCACTTGGCGAAAGAACAAATTCTCTGCCACCAATTGTAAATGAGATATTGGGCATAGAGGCAATCTTTGCACAATCAACATTCGAGAATCCCATTGTCCTCGGAGAAGGATTAGAATGCTGAGTTTTTTATGGACTTGTTAGTTTCGATGAAAACTGATAACAAAACATGAAGATGGCAGTTGGTCTCTTGGTCTGTACCTCTTCAGATTCGAGTTGCAGCTGCCGCGCATAGCTATCCACTCCAATGGCCTTGTTTATCTTGGTGATCACAGACTAAATGTAAAAAAACATAACTAAAAGCATTCATTCTGATTACTAGATTCAGAATATGTAATACTGAAGGGTCAGCTTATCTTACGGTTGGGCCTGCTATCAAAGAAGTTCCTGAGTCTGCAATCGCGGCACATCCATTTTGACAATATCCTGCGTATAGATACCAATATTGTATTGCGTCAAATGCAACATTTAACATGAGAATTTGACATCAAACAAGAAGAAAACATACCAGTTGATTTACCATTGATAAGAACATCTCCCATATCAAACTATCATTGAGTCAAACATCAAAAGATTAATCATATAAATTGGTTAATTAATCCTATTAAATATTATTAATGTATAATTACTTCCTAAGAAGAAGCATAATGGGATATTAACTAATTACCAACCTGCCAATAACCCTTTTTTGTGATGGGAACAAAAGTATGATTACCCTTGTAATGCTCCGGATCAACACCTCCAAAAACGATTTCACCCCCTTTTTCTTCATTGGCATCGCGGTTTAACCAAATTGAGAACAATGGATCTTTAACTAGACCTTGCTTAAGCATATTGTCCCTAATGTATGCTATTAATATTCGCTAACGTGCAATACAGTTTCTATAATCGTATTAGTTGTAGGGACTTTGGGAAAATGAACATACCATACTAGGGTAACATTTCCTACAGAGATCTCCTGGAACCCAAGTCCAAGTATGCCATCGAACTTTCCAGACATGAATGCCACCCCAGGCTCATCTGTCGCCTCGATGAACTCCTGATCATATATCAAATCCTTCGACTCGTTAACGATATGAAATCATAGTGAAACATTAGATGATTGATCACTAAAAGCTCATTTTCACCTGCTCTTTAATAACCAATTCACCAACTTTGACAATGTCTTTGCTAACGAATCCAGATATTGATCCACTACCGTATGAGATTGCAGCATAATGCCCTGTAGGTTACAAGACCCCCGGGGCAAAACAAAGGTGAAAAAATGGTGGGTTGCGTTGGGTTGAAACAAATTTTTTTATTTATGATGGGCCGTGTTCAGTTTGCCTGCAAAAGCATAATTTTGTTCATTTTTAATGGATTTTTAATAAATAACATATTACATTACAACAATGATTAGTACTCGAATAACAGCTTGTGTTATTTGTAAATCTGTTTGACTTGTTTCTCTTTTAGCTAATATTTTTTATTTGACTAGTTTCAGATATAACACAACCCCGTCTAGTTATGTAAATGGATCAAAAATTTATGATCTTGAGTGGGTTTACTCAAACGATGGTACTTCACTAACCGTTGCTCTTGTATGTGTCTGACATTCTTGATCTGTATTTTGAATGAACGTAGCAAGACATCTACACACATATACAACCAGTTAGTTTTTCTTGCACCATAAAGATCACAACTTTACATGTATGATTTACATAAACTCACCGAGAAGAAGCAATTTGATGATGGCACCCAAAGATTAGAGCTACCAGTGTCAAAAATTACAGTGAACCATTGAGGTGGGGTACCAATGCCAATCTCACCATAGTACTGGGTGTCCTTGTAGTTCTTTAACAACTCGATATCTGACCCGTGTGGCACATTAGGATTATTTTCGCGACGTGCCCTCAAGGAATGACTCGACTTGGTGAGTGACATAACACGATTCGAGTGAATCGGTTTCAGTTTGTTTAACTTGATTCTGATACATCCATTAGTCAAATCAGAAAGGATCAAGGTAGGATACAGAAATGAAAATATGAGGAGAGTTGCAATTGCTCTCTGATGATGTCCCATGTTGGCCTACAATTATTTCAGATGAAAAATAACTGGTTAATTATAAGTTGCAGCATGTTTGTTTATTTTTTGTTCTTATTTTTTAAGTAATAAATATGATATCTTTTATTTAAGGTAAGGTTTTAATATCTCTATTTTGTGTGATTCATTAACTATACTTTAAATTAAATCTTACAGTTATTAATTAGTTATTATTACATATTCCTTTTTTACTTTCTTTTCGCCTTGAAAACTACACCATATGAAAAATGAATATATGCAAAACCCAAATAATAATATACTAGTTTAGTATAAACAAACAGTATAATGAAACAGCAGGAATGAAACATATCAATATTAATACACTAGTTTAGTATCCCGTATGATTCACAGATTAAATAGATAAAAATATTAAATATTTTATAATAAATTTAAAAAATATAAAACAATAGTTAGATAAAGTATGACTAAATTTCGTAAAAATAAGTACTTCAAGTAAAATAACAACAATATCATTTTAGACTTTCTTTTTATAAAATTATATTTTATTTCGCTTTTTAAAAATAATTTCATTTTTTAAACCATCCTTATAATACTTAAAAAACTTTTTAAAAAGTTTGTGTTTAAGGAAAAGTGTTTAAGAAATTTTTTATATTTTATGTTCTTTTTGAATGTTTGTTTTTTAATAAAAAGCTATGTTTTTTAATATTAACAATATATGTAATATTATCATTTATTAGGAGAGATACGCGGGAAAACTAATATCAGAAATGTCTAATATTTTAAAAAGTGGCACTTCAAAACTTTATTTTATTAATATAGGTAGATAAGGGTAGGGGTATACGAAAAAGTATGTTTAATCTAAAAAGTTTAAAAAGTATTATGTGCTTAACATGTGTCCTTGTATTGTTTTAAAAAAAGAAAGGATTTTGATCAATGTGTCAAATACGTCAACTAATTGTGTCTTGTATGTTTATTGGGTCAAATGTCAGTTTATCGTGTCATATATTTTATATTATTTGTTATATGTATTAATCATTGTGTTTTACGTTTTAGATTATTTGTATTATTTTTATCTTTGTTTTTATAGATTATAAACTTGTTATCTGTCTTTATGTTTTATAATTAGAAGAGACAATGATATACTTTCACCAATTTAGTTTTTACAATTCATAGTGTTGAAGATAACATAATATGATTTTTTTGTTATTGTTGTTTATAGTTTATATAAACTTGTTATTATTCATTGTGTTTTACTATTAGAAGTGAATAATGATGTTATTTTATCAAAGGATTTTTTAAAACTCATATTATTCAAAATAATACAATAACGATTAAAATACAGAATGAGACATTGTGCTATTTTGTCATTGTTTTTAATATATTAGATTAATTAGTTGTTAATTTATTATTATATTTTACATATTAAAGATACACAATAATATTATTCTATCATTATATTTTTTAAAATTTATCATTTTAGAAAAAACACAATAGTATTCAAACTTAACACAATAACCAATAAAATACATAGGTAATCGTATTAAATACATAATAACAAGATATGAGCTTAAAAACGTTAATTTTTTATAATCTTTTTATATAACAATATTGTAGTCGTTTTCAAGATAAAAACACTCGTTTTTTATGGTGTAATTTTTATTAAAAAAATGTTGTATATAAAAGTTATAAACATTTAAAAAAATGGAAGAACTTGCAAGAAGTCAACAAAAGTGACTATTTTTAAGATACTCATCTAACAAACTTTTATTTATAATTTGATTTCAACTATCGATTATAAAGATGTATGTTTGAGATTATTTTTTAAAACTTTTAGTTTTAAAAGCATTTCTATTTGAACCTTTCTCAATCTATAAAATGTATATAATGTGAGTAACCCGTGAATAAATTTTATAAATACCTACCCTGCCCTCTTAATTATGAATTAAATACATTTTCTATATCAAGTTCACTAAAATCCATATATTAAAACGTAATATGAGTAACCAGTAAACAAATATCATATACTTAACCCGATAAACAACCTTTTAATTCTTTTAATTGCGATTAAATACATGATTTTTTATATCGAAATTGTTAAAATCCATACATTAAAGTGGATTTGAATAACTAATGAACAAGTGCTATTCATAACCTGTTGAAAAATGGATACATATATAATCTAGCTTATAAAAATAAATACATAATTTAAACTTGAAAATATAAAAAAAAGAATTTTGAGGAAGAAATTAAAACTTACAAATGAATTGATGAAACTCCAAAGTTAGAATTTTACAGAGATACAAGGGGAATCATATATGTGTGATGTGTATAGTTTGTTCATATAATATATGGAGCCCACGAGATTTTAGTCTTCCCCGTTGGATTTATCATGTGGCCTAATTAGAATTAAGGGTTTCTATTTTGTTAATGTGTATAGTTAGGTACCTTTTAATTTAAAATTTTTCAAATTGAGCCCCTAGCATTCATTGTGAGTAATGATTTAAGATGAGCGATTGACCTGCTAAAATGGATAATGTAAATCAAATCGGTTAGGTAACGGATTAAAATATAATATAACTAGTTGATTGACCAAATAACATGTGAATCCAAGGATCTCAATTCAGGAATTATCAGTATTAAAATAAATCAATTTAATGATCGCGGAATTATCACTAATTGACGTTTAATTGGTTTGATGATTAATTATGAACACAACCCCAGAAACACAATAAATACGAAATCAATAATAATTCAAATGTATTTCATTAACTATACTGTAATGATTACAAAAGAATAATAATGAATGACTATGAACAATCGAATTCTGTGAAACGAATAATGTTTGATGTTGATGTGACGGCAGCTAGGGTTTCACAATGAACTCTTGACCGCCGTAATATTGATTGATTGTGTTCACCGAGATGTGAAACCTAGGACTCATATTTATAGATGTTTGAGTCGGCTAAGGAAACACCGGATCTCTCGGGATCTGTTGTTGATCGTGTTGACTTGTTTGACTTCTTGGAGTTTGTAATCGCACAAGTATAATGATCTTCCGCAGGAGTCTTGCCTTCCGCAGATCTTTTGTTCTTCCGTAGATGATTTGCTCTTCCGTAGGAATGTTGTTCTTCCGTAGGAGATCCTTCTTCCGTAGGAGTCTTCCCTTCATGAAACTTGATCATCCGCAGAAGCTTACACTTGATCATTTGGTCTTGTATGAAACATATCTACGGATTAACAAAATTGTTCATCCGTAGATGTTTCCTACACTTGGTCAATTCCATGAATCCATCCAAGTATATTGTTTTTCCCTGTCAAGTCACAAATCAACACACATATATATGGGGTTATCCTATAGATTCAAATCACATATATATATATATTTTGACTGTTACAAATATTAATTACAAGACTTGATTTTCAAGTACTAAGCCTATACAAAATTGATCTAGCCCTATACAATCTAGACCTAACAATACTCCCCCTTAGGCTTAGCTCCTTGTAATCAGTCTTTCAACACTGCTAGCTCCTTGACTCTTGATATAATTTTGTTGTAGAAGTAAGATACAGCTGCCTTTTGATCATCATACTTGTATTTGATCTCCATTTTGCTGATCTTCTTCAGAGTCTCGTAGCCAAGTCCCAGAACATCCTCTTCTGTAGTGAGAGTCTCCAATACTCGGTCATTCTTCACTACTTCAAGTTCATCTTGTTCGGAGAGGCGAAGTTCTGTAACTTCATCATATTCTGTGCCCTTCAGCAAGCCTGCATTATGTCTGCGTCGTTTGTAGGCCTTTGCATGAAGTTTGTCTATGACTTGGATCATGTGTACATGCAGGAACAGATCATTTTGAGCTGCTTCATCACTCAGCTTCGGAAAAAATTTGTCATGAAGGTAAGAAGTGTAGCTTGGATGAAGCAATTTGATTTCCGCAGGATCAAAGATCCTGATATTTTCTGCGCGTTTGTTCTCTGCAGTTCTCATCAGCACCAGCTCTTTTGTCCTCTCTACATATCCCCACTCAGTGATAGGGAGTGTGTATTGAGTTCCTTCAATGCGTTTGATGGCTGCTGATGTTCTGTTGTTATATCCAACCCTCTTCAGAAATTCATCATCTACTGAGTCAGAGGTATTGGACTTGGATCTTTTCTGCCCTTGAGTTCTTCGTTTGTGAGCATCATCATCTCTTTTAGCTCCTATGATCACATCATCTTTGAACCTTGTTTTCAGTTGACCCACTCTGCTTGAGAAGTCCCTGCCCCTTGGATGTATTGGATAATTTGTCAAAGTAAGGCTTTGCAGGTCCTTTAAATCATTCTCAGGAAGGCAGAGTACTGAAAACACATCATGGAAGTATTCAACTCTTCCTGATGTCCTTTTAATCACTGCACAGTCCCACTCCTGATCATATTTCCATGCCATGATCTTATTTTCTTCAGCTGAGTTGGGAGTTGTGAGGTGATCAATCAACTGAATCAGAGTGGACTTCTGATCAGTGATTTCTCTGACAGTGGTACCAAGGGGCCATACTTTGCCTGGAATGACTTCCCTTGGTTCCCTGATGAGCTTATCCTTAGCTTTATGCTGATCCTTGGGTTCCACAGTGATTGGATCAGCAGATAATTTGCTTTGTTTGTCATCAGTAGGATGAGGAGCTGTTGTTCTGAATTTTACACCTGTTTCCAACTCCACCTTCATTACATGCTCCATCATCCTCCGCAACTCTCCAGTAGTTCTACCTTTAAGTTCATGCGGATTGTAGTTGTGGCCCTGTAACCAGCAAGTCATATTGTACTTTGTAAGTTTTGCTGTGTCACAGTGGCCCAGATCATTCCTTATCTTCTCCACCAAATGCCACATAAGAGGCATGTTTATGTTTGAAGTCATGGAGAAGTGCACAGTTGCCTGTCATATGTCTGGAACAACCACTGTCAACATACCACTTGTTGTCAGCTCTCCTTGATTGTTCCTGCACACAAAAAGAAATTAGTTAGTCTTGACAACCCAAGGCTTAATTGTCTTGGGTTTGCCAGTTGTGTCAATAATAGTTACTCCTTCATGAATTAATCTTGAAGTTTCAGTATTAGTTGTTTCTTTTTGATCTGATGGTGGTGAGGATGATTCTGTTGAAGATGATTCAGGTGTCTGAGTATCTTCATGCTTATCCGAGTCATTCTTCAACTTGGCTTGTTTTGGTTGGTATCTTAACTTTGAAGAGGATCCTGTAGACTTGAAAGTTTCTTCATCTTTCTGCTTTGATTGAGACACAGGAATTCCTTTATCAAAGTTGTCAAAGAAACCATCAACAACTTCAGTCTGTTTATCAGACAAATCCACCTTTTTGTGAGGTGTCTTAGCCTGTGCTGGTATTTTCTTCTTCACAGTCTTGTCCGCAACAGATGATCTTTTCGTTGACTTTTGTTTTTCTTTCTGAGCCTTTGTCTCTTTTTCACTTTCTGAGTCGGATGATGCACATTGTGACTTCTTGTTATTCTTTTTCTTATTCTTCTTATTAAAATAACATTCCTGAGTGGAATGGTTATTTTTGTCACAAATGGCACAATGTTTGTTGAAGAAGCAATCATCAGTCATGTGATTGTTCATGTTGCAAATGGAACAGTAGCTACTGAAATAGCATTCATCAGTGTTGTGATTCTTCATATCACACCATTTGCAATATTTCTCAGAAGTGTCTTCGAGTTCAGCCGTCTTTTTGTTGTTTTTGTTCTCACTTGCTGAAACATCAGATGATTTCTTCTTGTTTTTGTTTGGTGCTACATTAGCTGTTGTTTGTTTGTCTTTGGCTCCCTTTAGTTGCTTGATATTGACCGTTTTCTGACCATGTTTGTTTGTTTCTCTTGTTACCTTGTCCGCAGTATCAGATTCTTTCTTCCGTTGCTTGTCTGCGGATTCAGTAGTTTTTGCCTTCCGCAGATGATCTACGGACTTGACAGTTTTTGCTTTCCGCAGATGTTCTACGGATTCCTCATAGTTCTTTTTCCGCAGGTGTTCTACAGATTCTTCAGTTGGTGCTTTCTGAGGATTCTTGTTTGATTGTTTCTTACCTTTATCAGAAGATGACAAAGGTGCTTTTGTACTTGATCTGCAGCTATCAATCTTGTGAAGATTCAGTTCTTGTAATCCTTCATTAAGTTCAGCAATCCTCTTGCAAATAGTCTTCAGCATGTTCCGTTGCTTTGGCGGATATTGCAGCTTTGATTCTTCAAGGACTCGTGGAAGACCAGTTTCAACTTGAACATTCTTACCAATGTTCAGTTGATCAGTATCATGTTCATCAGAATCATCCAGGTCATCATAGTTATCAAAATCTGATTCATTATGTTTAATTGATTCTGATTCAGTAGATTCAGTTTCACTCATCTCAGATTTATTGTTGTTTATTTGACTATCTTTGATGCCAATTTTGGTGCTTTGCACAAAATGATTTGACAAATTGTTAGTCATTGTTTCAGGTAAAGGTGTGTAGTTATCATTAATAGGTGGTGCAACAGCATTATAACCCAACCCGGACCTGTTCTTTGATTCAATATGAGAATTTAGCAACTTCTCATATTGCTGAGATGATAGTTGAAACTTCTGAAGTTTCACTTCAGTGGATGCATGATCAGCCATGGATTTCGTTAAGGAAGAGGTCAGATGCTCAACTTGGGCTTTTAGACTGTAGTTTTCAGAAACATATTTTTCTAAATCTTTTTGTAAAGAGTTTATTTTGATTTGATATAGTTTTTGTTCTCTTAAGTGTGATTCATTTAAAACCATAGTTTCTTTTACTTTATCAGCCAATTGTTGAGCATGGACTCTATATCTCTCAACTTCCTCAACACATGTTGATGAACATAACCTGTCTTTTACCTCTCTGGCCATAGGAGGAACTTTGTTTTCCATATGCGCCATCAATGCTTGATTCTCCTCTATCACTTCCTTCTCATACAGACTCCAGTCACATGTTCCATCCTGAAGTATGATCAGCCCTGTCTCCTTAGAGTTGCTTGGTCCTGCTGATGTATTTGTGGCTGGTGGGGATGTGAGCTAAGGTTGTCTATGCAGAGATCTTTGAGAGGTTGGCTGCTGATTTTGTTGCTGCTGCTGCTGATACTGTGGAGTTGATTGTTGGTTGCATTCTCTAGAAAAGTGACCATAGAGATTGCACTTGTAACATCTGACTTTAGACTTATCAACTCCAATCTTTGATGTTTTGCTTGCTGCTGCCAGATTTTTATTTCTTCGAAGATATTACTTGGCTCTGTAAGCAATCATTGCCATTTGCCATTGTAGATCCATCTCTTCGACTACATCAGGAGGAAGTTCCTCCAAATCTTGCTGACAGATGTTTGCTGCTGTAAGGGAACTGCCAAGATATGCTTGAAAGCTTGAACTGAAGGCTGCAAAGGCTGCTTTTTGTTCTTCAGAATCCAATATCACAGTTATTGGTTCTGAGTTTGCTGTTGCTGATGTCTCTCTTTTCTCTGTAGATTTAGCCTTTTCCTTTTGAGTTTTACTTTGAGATGATTTCTTAGTGGGTTTGGATGCATAAAAGCTTACTTCCTCTTCATCCTCACTCAAAGTACAAGAGTTATCATCTTCATTATTAGAGATAAATGCACTTCCAGCATTCTTTGTTTCCTTGAAGTGATAAGGTGAGACATGAGTTCTCACACTCTTGTTTCTTGATTGTTCATCCAGTTCAAGTGCTTCTACTTTAGCAACCAATGTATCTAGACCAGTTGTCTTGAGATCTATGGTGTTCTTGAACATGGAGACTGTTTGCTTCCAACTTTCAGGCAAAGTATGGAGCATCTTCTTGTTCAGTTCCTCAGTTGTATATTTTAACTCCAAGATGTTCATCTCAGTAACAAGTTGCATAAATCTATGGAGTTGCTGAGGAATTGACTCACCCTCAATGATGAAAAGTTTCATATTGTGATCTAAGGGTGTCTTTCCTTATGCTTCTGATCTCGTCACTCCCTTCACAGAGAGTGTGAAGTATCTTCCACGGGGAATTTGCTGTTTTATAGTTCTCGCACCTGATCAAGATTTCTTCAGGCAAAGCCATACTAAGCAAGCTGTATGCTTTAATATCAACTTTGACCTTCTTGACATCATCAGGTGGCAAGTCTTTAGTGCTAATTGGCTGATTTTTGTCATTATAATCCGGCCCAAGAGTGGGTGGAATATAAGGACCTTGTGTGATGGACTCCCACAAGTCAGAATCTGTGTAGTTCACATGATTCCTGAACTTGATCTTCCAGGATTTAAAATCAGCTTTTATTTCCAACTTTGGTGGTTGATAAGATCCTCCTCCAAAAGTACTCATGTTTAATTGCAAAAGATGGATTTAAAAGTTAAATGCTTAAGTTGACAAATCTATCAAAGACGCAGATCTGGTATTCAATGAATTTGAATATAGATCTAAATCATACAAACAATAAGAGAATGTTTGCTGAATGACCAGTCGTTGATATAATTGTTTGAAAATCAATTAAACAATTTTAATACTGATAGATCAATTGATCTAGATCAATGAGCACCAACGCTCTGATACCACCTGTGAATCCAAGGATCTCAATTCAGGAATTATCAGTATTAAAATAAATCAATTTAATGATCGCGGAATTATCACTAATTGACGTTTAATTGGTTTGATGATTAATTATGAACACAACCCCAGAAACACAATAAATACAAAATCAATAATAATTCAAATGTATTTCATTAACTATACTGTAATGATTACAAAAGAATAATAATGAATGACTATGAACAATCGAATTCTGTGAAACGAATAATGTTTGATGTTGATGTGACGGCAGCTAGGGTTGCACAATGAACTCTTGACCGCCGTAATATTGATTGATTGTGTTCACCGAGATGTGAAACCTAGGACTCATATTTATAGATGTTTGAGTCGGCTAAGGAAACACCGGATCTCTCGGGATCTGTTGTTGATCGTGTTGACTTGTTTGACTTCTTGGAGTTTGTAATCGCACAAGTATAATGATCTTCCGCAGGAGTCTTGCCTTCCGCAGATCTTTTGTTCTTCCGTAGATGATTTGCTCTTCCGTAGGAGATCCTTCTTCTGTAGGAGTCTTCCCTTCATGAAACTTGATCATCCGCAGAAACTTACACTTGGTCATTTGGTCTTGTATGAAACATATCTATGGATTAACAAAATTGTTCATCCGTAGATGTTTCTTACACTTGGTCAATTCCATGAATCCATCCAAGTATATTGTTTTTTCCTGTCAAGTCACAAATCAACACACATATATATGGGGTTATCCTATAGATTCAAATCACATATATATATATTTTGACTGTTACAAATATTAATTACAAGACTTGATTTTCAAGTACTAAGCCTATACAAAATTGATCTAGCCCTATACAATCTAGACCTAACATAACATGTATAAGTTCAATTGTTCTTTTTTGGTTGTGTTGGGTTTACAAATAGGGTGTTATAGGTTTAAAGTTTTGACTTCAGACATTAATATCCCGTAGTCCGCACCAATTAGGGTTTAAGGCGTGTGGTGAGAGCTAGATAGTGATTGTTTGTTGAGGTTGCAAAACGTGTGATACTAGGCATGCAAACCCCACCTATGTCAGATTGCCCCAGGTCGAATACATGAGAGATAAACCGGATTGACTCAGCGGCAAGATGATGGAGGGTGTTGGTAAGATGAAACATTAGACATCTTGCTTTTTAAGGCTATAAAACGTTCCACTCTTAAACTAACAAAGCTACACAACCTTCGGTGGAGATAGTCATATCAATTTTTCATGTACTCTGTTTTGCTAGCTTCTTGCTAGTTTCTTTTATAAAATGTTTGGCAGTTCAAAAAAAAAAAAAAATTGCATCGAAGACGAACAGTTAAGGTTGGGTTATTTTGACGAGGAGTTGTAACGGTTCAACCTTTTTTAGTACACAATGATTTTGATTCCTATCCATATTTTTCACGTTCTCCTCTTTGGCCTTCAGAGAGCAGGTTTTAAGAATAAGTAATTACGTACCCTTCTTTAATTTTAATTGCATTCACCCCATTGAATCTAGGGCCGGTTTATATGCGTCAAGAGTGGCGGGGTAAGGGGCTGTAGTTTTTTTTTTTTTTTGAAGGAAATTAAGCTCTTCATAAGTTATTGCTAAAAAGAAAAAGAGAATTAATTGCTGCCTTGGTCTTCCTTTTGTCTATATCTTCGCTAGCTTAGCCTTCAAGAGTCAGTGGGAAATACTCTACTTCAGATTTTTTAGAGGATCTAGTTAGCAATGCTCCCTTAGCCTTCAAGAGTCAGTGTGATTTTTCAGCTTCTTCTTTGGTCACGTGGGATGTACAAGCTTTTAACTTAGAAGTAGGGTCGAATCATTAGTTATGTTTAGAGCCAAATATAATTGCATATGCAGTCAAGTTTAGGGGTCATAGTTAAGACTAGTAGTCTCTAGAAGTAGGTTCATCACCCTCTTGGTTGGTGATGGCTAGGTCTTTTAGTATAAATGACTTGTGATAATCTAGCTAGTTAAGTAAGGTTATCTAGCAAATGAAGAGTCTCGAAGGCCAGGTTGGCTGAGTAAAAAGATAGTCATTCCATCATAAGGGAATGTCCCATACAAGACCAATTAGTAGACGAGAAGCTAGATGCTCGACTGAAGAGCTTCAAGTGATGACCAGTTGAAGAGCAAAGAAAAACCTCTACCTTTTGTATGATACTGCTATTTCATTCTATGCCAGATGTTAGACCTTTCAACAGGTCCCCACGAGTCCACTCAAGAATTACTTGACTAACTAGTACGTAATAGGGAATTAGAAAGAAAAACCACTTTGATGATGAGTATTCATCTTATATTCTTTATTATTGGATAAACCTTGTGAGCCTAACACCTATCTTCCATCAAGCATGAAAGCAAGTCAATCAAACAAAATCTTAGGACAAGAGAGTATTTAGTCAATGTTTTCTAGAAATAGGAGCTTGAACCTTGCAAGTGGGAAAGATTCTATCTCTTATAAGGAATAAACACAGGAGAAGGAAAACTACAAAAACTCTTTAACCTTACTAATAAATAAGAAAGGTACCCTATGATATGGTGTAAGGGAAGTGTTTAGTTCGTCACACTTTTTGCCTTCCAAAGATGCTTAGAAGATGGGCTAGATGCAATAGAGCATGACCCGGGAATGGATTCCCCACTAGCATAGAGCTCAATTTCAAGACTTTTTTTGGCTTGGTCGAGTTATTAAGTGCTTGGCCTTTGATAACTTTGAGAGTCTTGAAACAATGTAGTATTCTGTTAGAAGCATTTTGACCCCCTTGACGTCAAATCCAATTCTGAGAGCGGATCTAGAGAAGAGATGTGTCAGGCACAAGGCTTTTCTTAAACAAATAAAAGATATTTAATATCCTGGCTTGAAACAATGAGAGACCATCCTACTGGCAACGGTAAAGAAAAAAAATGATTGCCAGAAAGGGTGGAAGTTATTGCTGACTAGCATCATGGAAATTGCCCATGAAAGGTGAAGGGGGTGATAGTTTCTAGTGACTACAGACAAGTCAAGAAGTCTGATTGAGTACATGCATTGTAGGGAAATAAAAGACTTTGAATCAACTTTATGTTAAAAATTTTCTGTGATTGCTATTAAGATCTAAGTGATTTTATTCTTGAACATGAGTACCATTTAATTCATGATATCTAAGGTATTTGTAAGTGAAATAATAAGGGCGCATAAAGTGAATCCAGAACCCTGATTTCCACAACCGATCTCAAAACACACAAGGGCAATGTTCCTACTCCTTGAGCATAGTTAGTTACAAACGGATGTCATGACTCACAAAAGCATCGTTTAGTTACTTGTTGTAGGCTTAAGTAGTTATATATTTTTTTAATTTTATCTTGTGATTTCACCAACTTCTTAGGCATATGAGGACAAAAAGTGAAAAAACCACTCACTAGTATTAGCAAATCCAGTAAAGAACCCAAGATTTTTATCATGGGATCACTTTTTTAGTACTGGATTTCTAACAACCTGATGTTAGAACTTTTGTGTTCGGCCGTTTTTTTTAACAATTTTTTCACTACTAAGTAGCACCTAGTAAATTTGTATTTATAATGATTTGAACCCACAAATCACTAATGTTATTAAGCCATGACCCATAGGCATTAGGTCGTTTAATGATCTCCAAAGTTTTAAAAAAGATTCAATCACTAATATCAACAACTAAAATCATTAAAGTTTTAATCACTTAAATAAGTAACTAGTTTCAATCAAGTTTAATCAAACTAATAAAGTTATAGATCGCTATTATGATCTTAGAAATTGAAGATCACAATTACAATAACTATGTTGTGCCATACTTACTAATATTAGAGATCTGTGTGTGAAAACTAAAATCTTTAAAAGAACCAGTGAGGTATTATCAATATCTATGTGTTAGGCTACACCATACGTCCGCACACACCACACATTAATTCATAAAACAAAGAGGGCCAGCAAAAGAAATGTAAACTATTTAATCCGCGTGTTGTGATGTTCGAACATGGATCATATGTTTGTTAAGGAGAAGTACCACTGATTACCGGTATGGTAAAATGAAAAAGTGAATATGAAGCTGTCACACATCTAATATTACATGTGAATAATTCAAAACTACGTTGTTTTGTTTAATTTAACATCAAAACTACATAGTTTTGACTAATTGGCTTGCAATTACTTACTCTAAATTCACTCCAACTCCCTAAAATAGTGTTTAAATAAAAACAAGATACAGACTACAGAAAGTCACTAACGTCATATATTCATATTTCTAAGTGTTATGATTTATATTGAAAATGAAATTGCAATTAAAAAGGCGTTCCATAGCCCACTGATACGAAAAACCAGGCTATCAACAAGAAACCATAAATTAGTAATTCAAAATGATGATGCAAATCGAGAAAAAAATTTAAATGACGTTAATCAATATGCTATTCAGATGGATTGAATAAGCATAAATATCCAAAATTATGAGTTGTTTTAAATTTTTGTTAAAGCAAACATAGAGGATATAGTTTGAAACCAATTAATCAAAACTACGTAGTTTTGATGTTAAATTAAACAAATCGACTTAATTTTAGAGTGTTTCGAAAGTAATATTAGATGCGTAACAACCTTATATTCATTTTTTCATGATAAATTATCAACTGCGAGTATATATTGTCACTTAAACTAATTTTATGTAGGCAATTTTGAAAAAAATATGGGGTCACCGGGTATTCAACTACACAGACATCACTATACAAATAAGAATTATGTGGAGTCACTTGACCCCATAATCAAGTACATGGTTCCGCCAGTGGTAAATCACATATAAATTAAGGTATTTGTCAATAATGATCGATACAATAAAGTAATTTGGGTTTTGAAACTTATTTTTGTAAAGTTGTATGTTATAATGTTTAAATTTTGTTATATTTTACTTCATACCCTTATTATTGTATCATGCATGCAGTATCATCTCCGTAATCAGGATATTTATTTAAAAAAAAAATACTTCGTATGAATTATTGTTTTTAACAATATGCAAGCTTACCATTCTAGAGAAGTTATGTAGAACTATGAGATTAATGGAGAAAAATGTAAACTGCAAGGACAACATATGACACACTACGAAATCTTGAAGGGGTATTATTAGAAGGATGTTTAAAAGCCTTAATTCGGACATCTAAGCTAGGACAAAGGCACGTATCCACCACGCAGCAATATGATCCGTTGGATTTGTTTTGAGCAACGGTGATTGGTGAATACTAAGAGGGATTAAAAAATAACTATCATGATTAAGGGGAATGTGAATAATGTGAAAGGAAAACAACCAAAAGCAACCATGGTTGGTTTACACGACATCTAAAGGGGAGTCATGTGACACTCAATGTTGTTTATAAGATGTTAAAACCGTCTTTTTCGAAAATTTATTGTTTATTATATGATTAAATTTTTTTATTTAATATTCATTAAACATAATAACTTTAGTTAATAAAACCACACAATTAAATGTAGGAAATTTCATATAAACAAACTAAATAATGTGAGAGTCGTGAAAATCACTTTTAGATTAAAATATTCGGTGGTTCACCCGAATATTTCAATTGGATACAACTTAGATGCAAGAACATAATATGTGTTTTGTGTGTGTTTCGAGAACCAAAAAAGAAAAAACAGGATGAAAAAATGTTTCGAAATCAACATTTGCGAGGAATGGCTGAAAACTACCGATAATTTTCATATTCAAATAGTACACTTTTTACCTCCGAATTTCACATTTGTGACATCATCACTAAAGAATGTGATATTATTTAATTCATTTCATTAAATTTTATTTTATTTGTTATAATATAAATTGACATTTATCATAGTTACTAATCATATTTTTATAACTAAATACTATTTAAATTAAATATTATTTTATTTAAATACTTATATCTATATTACTATATAATACATCTCTTTAGATAGATATGTGATTTTGCCAAGCATACAAGTTTTAAAACAAAATATACAAAGGAGTGCAAGACATTTAAGAGGGGTAGAATAGAGATTGATTAACATATTAAGACACTTTAGGGGTAATATGGTAAATTTATCCATTAAATTTTATATACCTTGATATTTTTATATTTACTAGTTATATTTTTATAACTAAATACTATTTAAATTAAGTATTACTTTATTTAAATAACAAAGTATATAAGTTATATATATCTTCATATTTATAATAACTATAATATTAATATTTTTCTAGGGGCATATTGTGAGTTTAATAATTTTAATATTTATCTATATCTTTTATAATAAAACTAAAAGAAGGATAAAATAATAATTTTACATATGGATGAAGACATCCATATGAAAAATCATGCTTCAATTTAAAAAAAAAATCAATCATTTTATTCCATTTATGCCCTTACAATAAACTATAACACATGATGCTTATAATACAAATGCTAAAACATATACACCTGATTAAACAAAACCACCATTTATTTTCAAGGTCATTCATTCATTGTGATTGAGCACTAACCTACATTCATAAAATGAACCCCCCTTTAAAATATAGGTAATAGGTGATTTTCGACAACAAATACAGCTCATGTTTTCACTAATATTGTTAGGATAATATAGTTGTATTAAAAACTTTTGTAATATACGTAATTGGTTTCTTTCATTCAGTTTTTTCAATAATTATATTTTAATTTTTTAATTTATGTTTAATGCACCGAGGCGATACGAATAAAATTGAATTCTCAGAAAATCACACAGCAGCCGTATCACTGCAACGCGCTAGCATTTTCACTAGTTAGTAAATACTTAATTATCTATACTAATAATATTCGTGAATTAATCTTTATCATGTTTTAGAATTTCATGGCAGAAAGTTAGTATCTACAACGATTAGGACTTGCACATTTTCAGAATTAATATATTATGTTAAAGCTACAAGAATTGAATAATCATTTGGTCGTAATGCTTCAATGAAAAAAAGAAAACGGTTAAAAAAGTTATTTCTATTCCCCATATATTGTTTACTAGCTCTATTAAACACGTGTATTATACGGGTTGAATAAAAAATAATAATTAAAATAAAATTTTATTAATTATTAATCGATATTATAAATTAAGATATGATTGAATCTTTCTTATAATAAATAAAATAAATAATATATTTCAAAAACAAATGTTTTAAAAAATATCATGCTTAACTTTCTTATTATAACTCTTAATTTTAATTATTTTTTATTTATAAAAATTTTACTTTTTATAACACCAATTGTAAAATATTTTATATTTTTCAAAAAGTTTGATGTTCTAAAAAATTTTCTAATATTATGAAAAATTATTTCCTTATATAGAAATAATATTAGTAAAAAGATCTATTTATTAATTTATTAAAAAACTTTTTTAATCTAAAAATATTAAATAATATTATTAGTAATTAATGTGATTATTAAATAGGAGATAGAAGATAGAAAAAATTGATGAGAAATAATATAATGTTGATATGTATCCCTTTTATATACTCTTTTATTAGATTAGGGAGATTGTTATTTATTTTTTGACATTTTCTCCCCTCATGCACATTCTCCTATCTATGAAAAAAGTAGTTTCATCAACAGTACTTCACCACCACATGTATAGCGTGGAGTACAAACTTGTCCCTCTGCTATACTCTTTTATATGTGTTCTTTTGCCTTCTTCTTAGCAGATTTTTATAGGTGCCCTCTCCGGTGGATAGGGATCCGGCAATGGTGGTAATGCTCTGATACGTCTGGGCCAACTTAGGATGTTGCGGGCCAGTTAGTTCCAGCAGCCCAATTGCGTGAAGACCAGCCCAAGAGAACCATCTCAAAGCCTGCTCCTTTTATGATGTAGTCTCCAAGTTATTAATTGACTTTTTCTTCATAGAACATGTTTATTTCTTTTCAAGTTGCATGTGGTGGAGTAATGGAATCGTGGATTCCTTAGGTTAAACTTAGTGGGCAAGGTAGTTGCATTTTTTTCATGTTTAAATTCCATGTATTTTTAATTTTGAAGGGATATAGAGAACTCAGAAAATTGCTCCAATTGTCCTCCTTCTTGTTTCTTGGGAGTTAGCCTACTTAAAAAGGGCATATCATCTTAGTGCTTTCATTCCCGATCATTCCTTTCGCCATGCCTCCACGTAAAGACCCATCAACCTTCGACGAAACCCCCCCACCATCACCGATCAACTAGCCCAACTTATTGCAGCCACCACCGCTACCTCTAACACTTCACTCCAAACAGCCACCCAAATATCCAACCTTATCTAGGCAACCACAAACCTTACCACTAAGACCGACCAACTAACCACCCATATCACCTCTGAATCCTCCGGTGCTAAAACATCACCCCGTCTTCGTTCACCACCCCGTCACCGATCCCTACGTCATCGTTCACCTAACCATCAAAAATCATGTCAACCAAAAATAACCTTACCTTTATTTGATGGTTCAAATGCCCTCGATTGGGTTTTCCAAGCGGACAACCATTTCTCCTACTACCAAACCCCAGATGATGAGCGAGTCGATTTAGCGGTTTTTTATTTCGTAGGTGATGCTCTATTGTGGTATAAGCACCTCGCTAACAATGACATGCTTAGAACCTGGAATGGATTCAAAAGGAACTTGAATTACGTTTTGGCCCATCAACCTACGAAAACCACGAGGACGCCTTGTTCAAATTGCAATAAACCTCCATGGTGGTGGCTTGCAAAACTGAATATGAACGCATTAGCAACCGTATCATTAATTGTTTTTTTAACAAGGCTACATCCGGACATTAGAAATGAATTAGCCATCCTCAAACCAATCACCTTGCACCAAGCTTATGCCTTAGCAAGTCTGGTAGAAGAAAAATTGCTTCAAACCCAACAGCTAGACACCAAGCCCAAACCCAAAACCACTTATAACCCCGAACCCACTTCTAATAACAGGAATCCACCTTTACTTTCATCTTTAGCCACCTCTTCAACATCAACAAACTCCACCACTTCAGCGGCTCTTCTTCCTATACCAATAAACCCCCCGAAAAATCTACCCTTTATCAAACTATCCGCGGAAGCACTTCAACAACGCCAAAAAGATGTCCTCTACTTCAAATGCCCGGAAAAATATTTCCCATGTCACAAGTGTTGACCTCCTCAATTCTTACTCATATTTGATAACGATAAAACATACCACTGAAACCCACCAGCAACCCTAGTTCTAGTCCTTGTCTCAAGCAGCTTTCTTCGGGTTATCCTTTCCCCAAAGCCTTCATTTAACGGGTCACATATCTGGTAAACCCGTCATGGTTTGAATTGATTGTGGCAACACCCACAATATTCTCCAACCAAGAATTGCCACGGCCTTGAATTTAACTAAGGAATCTATAAGGCCCCGGTCCCGGGCACCTCACAGTTGGTCATTCATCGCATATATTTAAATATAACATTACAGCGGAAACATTCGAAAGGTACATTTCATTTCATCATAAAAGCTTGTACAAAAGATTACATCATTTCTGATTACAAAATAGTCATAAACAGTAACCTCCAGTATAGAAATATTAAAATTTTCATCATAAAGAAGATTCCTTAAGTAATCCCGTTTATGTGGATCCTCAAGGAACACTTGACACTTGCATGCAACATAAGTTGTTGCATGCCTTATGCGCCCGCACCCCATTGCGTGGCAACATTATCAAAAGGAGAATGCCATCCTAAAAGAGCTGAGTAGCCGCCTCGTGCCATCCTCAGCAACACTACCTGTCAACTGGAAACACATAAAAGTCAGTGTTGCTGAGTGAGTTCTAGTTTTATAATAAAACATACTTTCATTTGTTATAACTGTCCTTACATACATGCGATCATACAACATACGTACACTTAGATAATATTATTATTATCTTCATCATTCGTTCATTAGCTTTCATTCGTGTACCATTCATCGTTCTCATTCACGTTCGTACATATATTCTTTACATTCATTCGTACGTTCTTTACTTCCATTCTTGCATTCATTACATTCGTTCGAACGTTCATTACATTCGGTGACATGTACGGCACCCCAGACTTCATACTATACTGCTGGTGCTGGACCTGTGGTGATCAACCACGAACGTTGTGCACAAATGCTGATCCAGTCACCCGGGGTAGGTACATGCACCATTTATCTTCCACTTTCATTCTATCATACGTTAGCCAAGTCTGTTGCAGCACACGGCTGCTCACCTCAGTGGCAATCTCACGATTGCCTGCTAACCGAGTCTGTTGCAACACGAAGTTGCTCACCTCATTATCAATCTCAAAGATTGACCCTGTGTGCATCCTTCGGGGTAGCTAACCCGCATCACAGTTGAGCTAACACCTGCCAGGGGTGTGCACCTCCATTCGTTTGCTTGCAAGCCTTTCTTACATTCATTCGTTCATTCATTAATGCATGCATTCATTCATCATGTTCCTCTTTCATTATCTTTCACTTTACATTCTTATTAAATTCGTTTCATTCATTCATTCTTTCACGTAAAGTCATTAAAAGATAAACACGCATCGACACAAGGAACATAGATATTTACAAATCATCAGTCATTACCATCATATAAGGCTACATCATACTTAGCTTACATACATCATACATACACTCCCCTCCTCATTCACATCAGCCCTATTTGGGCGATTGAACATGCTTCAGTTGCATGGCCTCCATGCGACTGAGTCATGCGATTGGACACTCTGCGAATAGGCATACAGTCGTGCAATTGGACTTCCTATCATACGAATAAACACTATGCGAATGGGCTTCTATGCGACTAACCCTCAGACGTGCGACTGAACTACTATGCGAATGGACCTATGCGACTGAATCCCTCAATCGCATGGCCTGTCATGCGACTGAGCCCCAGTCGTACGGCTGAACCTCAATCGTACGATTCAACATCAGTCGTTCCTCAGTCGGGCGATTGGCCCTTCAGTCGCCTAACCCTAACTGGGCAGCGACTGGAGTTCATCACGAACAGCAGACGCGACATACAGCTGTAAAACCCTACTAAATACGATTCAAGCCCACATTATCCCTCCCAAACCTCAGGGATTCATACTAGGACATCTTACAAGCTTATACAAGTCCTATTTCATACTTTAAACATACTAAACATAATTTCACCCAAATGAGTTAAACATACTCTTTACAAAATAGGGTTTATATGTGATCCAGCCCCAAAACCGTATGAAAACATGAAAATGTGGGGTCATAGAACTCACATTATCAAGGAGAAGATGAAGAGCTTCGATTTGACTAGCCACTCGACCAATCTCAAGCCCGAATCACCACGTTCCCTCTTTCTTTCTCTTCTTTCTCTGCTCTCTCGCTCTCTACTCTTTCTCTCGACTGAAAATGTGTAAGTGTGGGGAAGAAGAGAGCTGCCCCTCCTTTATAGCAACAGTTCAGTCTCCCGAGGTTCAGGCGACTGAACCTTCAGTCGCATGAACACCATGCGACTGGACCTCCAGTCGCATGAGTTGCATGCGGTTGATCCTTCAATCGTCCGAACATCATGCGATTGAACCTCCAGTCGCATGAATTCCATGCGGCTGAGACTCAGTCACATATCCCTCCAAAAGTCAAACTTCCGGGTGTTACAAGTCCACCACCTTATTTAGGTTTCGTCCCCGAAACCTGTCATTCCTCGAACAAGCGTGGGTAATGCTATCTCATTTCTTCTTCAGTTTCTCACGTTGACTCGGATCCCTTCCTGTGCCGCCACTGTACACGCACAAGAGGAACCACTTTATTTCTTAACCTTTTCTCCTTGCGATCGATAATCGCCACTGGTTGCTCTACATAGTTGAGCTGTTCGTCTACCTCGATGTCCCCCAGTGGGACGATCATATCTTTGTCCGCCAAACACTTCCTCAGATGAGATACGTGGAAGGTCGGGTGAATTCCACTTAACTCATCTGGTAGATCCAACCTATAGGCCACATCTCCTACTCGAGAAATGATTCGGAAAGGGCCTATATACCTTGGGCTCAACTTGCCCCTCTTTCGGAACCGAATGATACCCTTCCAGGGTGAGACCTTCAACATAACCCGATCTCCCACCTGGAACTCAATCGGCCTGCGTCGTTTGTTAGCATACGACTTCTGTCTGTCTTTGGCTGCCTTCATGTAGGCTTTGATCCTTTCGAGCTTTTCAGTCGTAGCCTCGATCACTTCGACGCTCCCCAATTCCTTCTGACCAATATCGCCCCAACAAATAGGTGTCCTGCATCTCCTACCGTATAACATCTCATAGGGTGGCATGCCAATACTGGCATGATAGCTGTTATTGTATGAGAATTCAGCTAACGGTAAGTGGTCATCCCAGCTTCCCCCAAAGTCGATAACACATGCTCGGAGCATGTCCTCTAAGGTCTGAATGGTCCTTTCCGAGTGACCATCTGTTTGAGGATGATAAGCAGTGCTAATATGTAATCTCGTCCCCATAGCATCATGGAATTTCTTCCTGAATTTGGATGTAAACCGGGTGTCACGATCAGACACAATCGACACCAGTACACCATGACGAGTCACAATCTCCCTGATGAAAAGATCGGCCAACCTCTCGGATGAATATGTCTCGTGTATCGGTAGGAAGTGAGCACTTTTCGTCAGACGGTCCACAATCACCCATATTGTATCATACCCTTTCGGGGTACGCGGCAGCTTCGTGATGAAATCCATGGTGATGTGCTCCCACTTCCATTTCGGTATATCCAAGGGTTGAATCTTTCCATACGGCTTCTGGTGCTCGGCCTTTATTTGCAAACAAGTAAGGCATTTACTCACATACTCCACCACATCACGTTTCATACCCGGCCACCAATAATCTTTCTTCATGTCTTGGTACATCTTGGTAGCACCGGGATGAATGGAGTACTGAGTCTTGTGAGCTTCATCCATGATCTTTACCCGTAGATCCCCAAGACGAGGAATCCACATACGCCCAAACCGGGTTCTAACACCAATTGTGTTTTCACCCAACTCCGCGACCAGACCTCTCATTCTTTCAGAGTTAAGATGATCTTCTTTCAATGCCTCATCTTGGAACTCTTTGACTTGCTTCATCACGTCAGAGGTCATGATCAGCTGGTACGCCTTCACCCGAATCAGCTAGGGCCTCTCCTTTTGGCTAAGGCGTCCGCCACCACGTTGGCTTTGCCCGGATGGTAGTGGATTTCACAATCATAATCCTTTATAAGTTCCAACCATCGCCTTTGCCTCATATTCAAATCTTTTTGCTCGAAGAAGTACTTCAAGCTCTTGTGATCGGTAAAGATGGTGCACTTCGTCCCGTAGAGATAGTGCCTCCAAATCTTCAATGCAAAGACCACAGCTGCTAGCTCCAAGTCATGAGTAGGGTAATTAACCTCATGAACTTTCAACTGTCGGGATGCATAGGCTATAACCTTTCCCCTCTGCATTAACACGCACCCCAATCCCGAGTAGAAAGCATCAGAATAAACCATCAGATCTTCGCTTCCATCGGGTAATGACAGAACAGGAGCTTGGGTCAATCTCGTCTTCAATTCTTCAAATGCCTTCTCTTGAGCTTGACCCCATACAAACTTCACATCTTTCCGGGTCAACTTGATCAGTGGAGAAGCAATCTTGGAGAAGTCTTGAATGAATCGTCTGTAGTAGCCCGCCAAACCCATGAAACTACGGATCTCGGATGGCGTCTTTGGAGACTTCCATTGCATTACTGCTTCCACCTTAGTCGGATCGACCATAATCCCCTCCGGATTAACCACGTGACCCAAGAACTGAACTTCACGCAACCAAAATGCGCACTTGGAGAACTTGGCGTACAATTTCTCCCTTCTCAACGTTTCTAGTACTTCTTGAATGTGACCGGCATGCTCCGTTTCGCTTCTTGAATAAATCAGGAATCACTGATTTATCCAACATCGGCCGACACACTCGGTTCATCAAATCCATAAAAGCAGCTGGCGCATTGGTCAACCCAAAAGACATGACAAGGAACTCGTAGTGACCATAGCACGTATGAAAGGCTATTTTTGGGATGTCTTGTTCCTTCACTTTCAGTTGATGGTAGCCCGATCAAAGAGCTATCCTTGAAAACCAACTGGCACCCTGAAGTTGATCAAACAAGTCGTCGATCCTCGGCAAGGGCTATCTGTTCTTTACCGTCAGCTTGTTTAACTCATGATAATCTATACACATTCTCATGCTACCGTCTTTCTTCTTCACGAACAGGACCAGAGCACCCCAAGGTGAGATACTCGGTCTAATAAACCCTTTATCCAACAACTCTTGCAACTGCTCCATCAACTCTTTCATTTCCATTAGAGCCAATCGATACGGTGCTTTGGCAACAGGTTGGGCGCCCGGTATCAGGTCAATCTGGAACTCGATCTCTTGGTCGGGTGGCAATCCTGATAAGTCTTCCGGGAACACATCTGGAAAATCACGCACAACCGGAACATCAGATAGTTGTGGTGTTGGCGTTTCTACATCCTTTACATAGCATAAGAAGGCGCTAAATCCACGCCTCATACATTTTCCCGCCACCGCCATTGAGATCACCTTCGGAATTGTCGTGACCCGATCCCCATAAACAGTTATCGAACTTCCGTCAGGCGCTATCAAACAAATCATCTTCTTTCGACACACTATATTCGCCTCAAAGTCCGCCAACCAATCCATCCCAAGCATCAAATCAAAACCACCCAAAGTCATCGCAAATGGTCTAATCGGAAATTTGTGGCCCTCTAATTCTACATCATAACCCTCTATCACCTCGGAAATCCTAGTAGATTTACCTATAGCAGTCTCCACCTCAAACGGTACATCCACACGTCTACTACTAACAGGCAATTTGGTACAGAACGTAGTAGAAATAAAACTCCTACTAGCACCCGAATCAAATAATACAGAGGCTAAAGTTTGGTTCACCAGAAACGTACTGGACACTACATCAGGGTCCGTCTTAGCCTCTTCCTGCATCATCGTGAATGCCCTGGCGCTTGCCTTCGACCCTTCATTCCCCGTCTTCTTCACGCCGGAACTTTCAGACCTCGGCTTCTTGCAATCTTTATTCATATGGCCACTTTCCCCACAGTTGAAACACCTCATACCCTTACACTCTCTAGCCATATGACCGGGCTTTCCACACTTGAAACAAACATTCAGCCCCAGTCTGCACTCCCCACCATGCTCCCTTCCACATTTACCACACCTCCTCAGTCCCGTACCTGGTGTGGCCACACGACGATCGTCCACCCGGGCCTTCTTGTTGCTCGTCGAAGCATCACCCGGGCCTTCTTGTTCCACATTTACCACACCTCCTCAGTCACCAAGGCCTGTGACCTTTTTCCTTGGCTTACAAGTTCATCAGAAAACAGATGGAATTTTCATCAACCAAGAAAAGTACATACATCAAATTTTGAAGAAGTACAATCTTACTGATACATCTTCATGCAAAACACCTGCTTCAACAATAGACAAGATTGTGCCTGACCCTGCTAGAAAATCTGTAGATCAGAGATTGTATAGATTAATGATCGGATCCTTAATGTATTTAACTGCCAGTAGGCCTGATATAATGTTTGCTGTGTGTGTGTGTGTGCCAGGTATCAATCAGATCCAAAGGAGTCTCATTTGAATAATGTGAATAGAATATTCAGATATCTGAAAGGAAAACTAGCTCTAGGACTGTGGTATCCAAAATATGGAGATTTTAATCTTTACTCATACTCAGATAGTGATTTTGGAGGGTGCAACAATAACAGAAAATCCATAACTGGTGGATGTTAATTTTTAGGACCAAGACTTGTTTCATGGCAGTGCAAGAAGCAAACTAATGTGTCTGTGTCCATAGCTGAAGCTGAGTACATAGCTGCTTCAGCTGGTTGTTCTCAAGTACTTTGGTTGCAAAACCAATTACTTGATTATGGTTACAATTTCCTTCAAACACCAATTCATATTGATAATTCAGCTGCTATGTTCATCACTGCTAACCCAGTTCAACATAGTAAAATAAAGCATATTGAAATCAGATATCATTTTCTAAGGGATTGCTCAGAAAAGGGTTTAATCAAGTTAATCAAAGTGGACACAACAAATCAGCTTGCTGATTTGTTCACTAAAGCATTTGATTCTGTTAGATTTAATTTTCTAATTGAATCTTTGGGTATGATTAACTTAGACTAAATCTTCAAAAGCATGTGACTGTTCTTGTGTATAGTAATCACTAATTAAAAAATAAAAAAATAAAAAAAATATAACCTTTCATTTCTGTGTTTATTTCTGCATGACATATGTATGGGAAATGATAGTACACTATGCCTTGGCTTACTTCATCAGCATCACTAAACTTCAAACTGATTTACAACATTTTGATATGTGAGTAGGTTCATATTGAGTGGAAACTACACTAAGAGCATGCCAAACATAGTGAAAAAGGTGACTGTCTGTGGGAACTCCATTTTGAGGATCAGGCAAGTAAGTCATATCCTGATGTGATTAAATCACTTACCCAAGCACACTATGTAAAACACTTTATAATCTTCTATCTTTGTAAAATTCATATTCCCTCTGTTTTGTGTGAACAAAGACCTGGGTATATGATTAAAGAGTATGATCTTCATTCTCCCTCTGTTTTGTGTAAACAAAGACCTGGGATAAGTACACCTCTGTTTTATGAAAGTAAAGACCTGGTGACTTTATGAGGATCATATCTCAGCTCTCAAAAGAATCTCTTGTGATCAACTGTATATTATCTTGAAGAGCTTAAACATCAAAGCATTAATGAGACTGTAATTCTGTCTCAAGATATAACTTATAACTTAATGTACATAGTTTCTAAGTATGAAAAGTGATGATTTGACTTACCAATGGAAGACAAACTCTACTGAGAATTGACAGTGGAGCATATGACAGTTACTGATTAACAAACTTCAAAACATGATAAACAACATGCCTAGTTGATACATTACTCATGCATGAATTTCAGTGGATCTATATACTTACAATCAAGTGTGCACCAGATCAAGTGTTATTCAAACAATCAACATCAGCAGAAGCCTAGAGTCATAGTATGATCCCTCTACATATATGCATGCTTGTATCGTTTGAGTCCTTAGTTTAATTTTCTTCTTAAATGATTACTTATTCATTGGACTGTCATATGCCTTTCATGATTATTTCCAACATAAATTTATGATGAATAAAACAGTTTAACATTAATCATAAATTTAGGGGGAGTAGGTAATGCATGAAAACCAAAAAAAAAGCTGTTAATTCACTTTGAAGGAATTGGAACTTGAGCACTAACTTGGATGCAGGATACAGGAAGCTTGCTTGCTTGTACTCAATTCATACAAACAAAGTCAACAAGGTCCAACATCAAGAAATGATTCTATCACTTGATAGGAATCATACATTTAAAGTTTCAATGAAAGTTTAATATCCGCAGAAGTTTCAGTCAAATTTCTGCATCCGCAGAAGTAACAGTGAAATTTCTGCATCAGCAGAACGAACAGTAAAAATGTATCTTTTTGCATAATCGTAGAATTCGTAAACTAACGGATATGCAAATGATTTTGAAAGTATAATTCATTTTCATAGAATGGTAATCTATGAATAAGATTTACTCATCAGTAATGTTGCATTTAATTTTTAACTAGTTAAGGCATCCGCAGATGCTATGGCATCCGCAGATGTTATGGTTCCGCAGATGTTCTGCGGAAGCGGTGATACATCCAGAATAAATGTTCACGGAAAGGAATAAAAGGGAAGTGGGCCCAACATAATTAATAAATAAAATTAATGTGTCCGTTTATAAATGAGGTTTTGAAATTAAGAATTTATTAATCACTTTTTAGAGTACTTTTCACTTTTTAACCTAGAAAAACACACTCCCTTTTCCCTCTTCCACAAACATTCAAACCTCAAAACAAACACGTAATCTTGATCACAGACTACGGTTTTGAAGGTAAATCATATCATAATCATCAATAATGAACTATTTGATTCATGATTATCGTTAACACTGTTCATATTCATGTCTGCACCACCGATACTAACATACTCCTCATTGTTCTTATGTATAGATGACGAATAGCTTTGCGAAAGAGCACAATGTGTGCACATTCCTAAACACTGATGATCCTGCATCAGAAGGATGTCGAGATATTATTAGATATCTTCGACGATCCAGGCTTTTCTATGCCCTTACGGCAGACCCTGTGATCCATCAGTAGCATATTATTGATTTCTGGAACTCAGCGCAAATAGAGCAAGATGGAGAAGATGAGGTGATTGTTGCTGACGTCCAATCTGAAAGAATAAGGATCAATGAACATACAATCAGAAGATCACTTGAGTTGGGAGATCGAGAAGTAGGGCACCCAGATGTGTTTGAGAACGAGTACATTAAGAAGGTGTACAATTTGATGGGTTACGATGC
This sequence comes from Flaveria linearis, assembly GCA_024085815.1. Taxonomy (NCBI): domain Eukaryota; kingdom Viridiplantae; phylum Streptophyta; class Magnoliopsida; order Asterales; family Asteraceae; genus Flaveria; species Flaveria linearis. The sequence goes on along the minus strand of CM044003.1, from coordinate 32,722,587 downwards.
TGATTTTGATAAAGGAGAAATCAAGAAGGGGAGACTGTGCAAGCCTTACCGATTCCTATGCCACACTTATCTTAAGTGTATCTCTAACAGGAAGTCTGGGCTGGATAGATTTTCAAGACACATCTCTTCAGGCATCATAGGAATCTTTGAGGGAAGAACTTACAACTATGCAAAGTACATCCTTAATTGTCTCTGTGACCAAGTAAAAGTACAAAGGTCAGACAAGATGTACATGTTCCTAAGGTTTCTGCAACTGATCATCAATGCTAAACTTCCGAGGATTGCAAAGGAAGGTGATGTGTTTGTACAAGCCCATCATGGTAGGTCTGTACTGAATAAGATCAGTGGCAAGTATCAAGGTGAAGATATGCCCATGTTTGCTCATGTAGTGGATGCACATGCTGACATACCACAAGAATTGGTATGGATAGATGAACAAGGAGAGATATCTGCTGATTCTGATCAAGCATCACACTCACCAAATCAAACACCCCCTCACCAACACCAATCACCAGCCAGCATAAACACAGAGCCCATCTCACCTATTCATCATCATGCATCCCCACAACTATCTACTTCCACCCAAAACACCCAGCCTATCTCTCCTATACTTCAAGAATTATCCTTGATTTCACTCTCATCATCACAAAACACTGAGCCAGTCTCACCCTTCCAAACCATATCCCCTATGCATCCGCTCCCTGATACTCCTAGACAAAAATCTTCTGAGAGTACCAATACTGAGCCGTTACACATATCTCAGTCTCAGAACTCAGTTCACTCTGGTGAGACTAAGTTAATGTCTCAAGCTAGCACAGTACAGCTCTCAGTCTCCAACTCCCAGAACACTCTCTTGACAGATCACACTGAACCAATATCTCCAATTATTGATTCTCAGCAATTGTCCCAACCTCAACTTAAAGACAATGTTGATGATCAATCTGCTGGTGAACCAATGGAAGAATAACAAGATAATTTTGTGGATGTTGTTGCTTATAATGAGGATGATCTGAGTTATAAGGACATACTAGTGAGCAAAAGTTATCTGGTTGCTGAGTACAACAAACTGGTGATCAAGTCCAACAAAAGGAAACAGAGAATCCAAGAGTTAAAAGGAGTGATCAAAGAAAAACATGAAGAGCTGATGAAACATGAAGCTAGACTGAAAAGACTTAGAGAAGATGCTCAAAGTAACACTGAAGTGATTGATGCTCTGCTTTAACATGAACAAGAGCTGCAAGAATGTATGAAACATGAGAAGAATGAAAAAGAAAAGCTGATCTCTAAAGTGGAGCAAATCTCTGATGATGTGTCTGCAAAAGCTGAGCTGATAAAGCTGAAAGAACAAGAGATTGAGGGTTTAAAGATGAAGATTTGTGCATTGGAAGATACCCCATCTTTCAAACAAACACAAAAATTTTCTGAAGCTTCAAAGAAACTTATACTATATTCACGGAAGAGAAAATACTTAGGTGCTACTGAAAAGAAGGTGATCAATGTAGAAGATTCTCCTGAGAAGCTAAAGCACATATCTGCTGAACACACTCCTTCAGTAGATTTATCTACTGTGAAGTTGAAATCCAATGATGATAGTGACAATGATGATGAATGGAATGAGCTGACAAAGATGGACTCTCCAACAGATCAAAAGGGATCAAAGGTTGATGATCTCCTAACAACAAAAGATATTCTGGAAGAGAGGCCTGAGTCAACCATGTTTATGACCTTTATAAACCATGGGTTCCCCTTTGACATGGTCGAAAGGCTGAACATGACTGAGATGAAGAATCTGCTAAAAGAGTTTGAGCTTGCAAGATTCATGATTCCAAACTGTGATTATGAAGCATTCAGCACCTTTCAATCAATTCAAAGGATAAAGAAAGAGTTGGGCCATTATGACACAACTAAACTAAGCAAATACAACATGACATGCTGGTTACAAGGTCACAACTACAAACCACATGAGTTAAAGGGAAGGTCAGATGGAGAGCTTAGAAGGATGATGGAGCATGTGATGAAAGTGGAACTTGACACTGGTGTGCGATTTAGAACTGAAGCTCCAAAACCTGCAAGTGAACACCATAACAAAGCGGATGATGAACCAGTGGTTGTTGAAAGCAAGGATCAGCACAAAGGGAAAGACAAACTGATCAGAGAACCAAGAGAAGTCATCCTAGGCAAAGTGTGGCCACTTGGTACTACTGTCAGAGAAATCACTGAACAAAAGTCTACCCTGATTCAGCTGATTGATCACCTCACAACTCCCAGTTCTGTGGAAGAAAATAGGATTATGGCCTAGAAATATGATCCATACTGGGATTGTGCAGTAATTAAGAGAACATATGGAAGAGTGGAATACTTCCAGGATGTGTTTTCAGTGTTATGCTTACCTGAGAGTGATCTCAAAGACTTACAAAGTCTGATCATCTCTAATTACCCTATACACCCAAGAGGAAGAGATTTCTCAACTTTGGTGGGTAAAGTGAAGACAAAATTCATGGATGATGTGCTTGCTGAGGCTAAAAGAGAAGATGCTAAGCACATAAGAAGAATTAAGGGCCTTAAAAGGTTTAAGTCCAATGCCTCGAAATCAGTAGATGATGAATTCTTGAAGAGGATTGGATACAATAACAGAAATACAGCAGCCATCAAGTCCATTGAAGGGAATCAATACACATATCCCATAACTAAATGGGGATATGTTGAGAAAACAAAGGAATTAGTGCTGCTAAGGAATGCTGAGAACAAGAAAGCTGAACGAATCAGGATCTTTGACCCTGTGGAAATCAAGTTACTTCATCCTAGCTACACTTCATACTTATATGACAAATTCTTTCCCAAGCTGACTGATGAAAGAGCGTAAAATGATCTGTTCCTGCATGTCCATGTAATATAAGTGGTTGACAAACTTCATGCAAAAGCTTATAAGAGAAGAAGACATAATGCTGGACTGCTGAAGGGAACAAATTTTGATGAAGTCTCAGAACTTAGAATATCAAAACAGGATGAACTAGAGGTGGTGTATACCAACAAAGTGTTAGACACACTCACCAGTGAAGAAGATGTTCTGGGACTTAGTTTTGAAACTCTGAAGAAGCTCAGCAAGATGAAGATCAACTACAAGTATGATGATCAGAAGACTACTGAGTCTTACTTCTACAACAAGATTATAGCTAGAGTCAAAGAGCTTTTAGTTTTGAAGGATTGATTCAAGGATCTAAGCCTAAGGGGGAGTATTGTTAGATCTAGGAATAATAGGTCTAGATCAATATGTATAGGCTTAGAACTTTACTCAATTCTTGTAATAAATGATTGTAACTGATTGTTAGTACATATATATATATATATATATATATATATGAGTATATAGGTTAACCCATATAATTTGTGTTGCTTTTTGTATGATGACAGGCGCAAACATTATACTTGGTTGATTTTTGAAATCGGCTAAGTGTAAGAAACATCTACGGATGAACATTTGTGTTCTTCCGGAGATATGTTTCTTGCAATACCAAGCATTCAAAGATTGTCTACGGATGAACATCAGTAACCACTGATGGAATCACCAAAAGATGAAGTGCAGACTATTGCGGAAGAACAAGTTCCTGCAGAAGACGAAGTTCCTACGGAAGACAAAGCTTCTACGGAAGACGAAGACTATGAAATTGTCAAAATTCAACAAGTCAACAAATCAACGTTAATTTCAAATCCCAAGATATCCGGTGTTTCCTTAACTGACTCAAAGTGCCTATAAATATGAGTCCTAGGTTTCACATCTCCATGAACACAATTAAGCAATATTACGGCTGTCAACCATCACATCATTGTGCAACCCTAGCCGCCGTCACATCAACAACAACATCAATTCGATTGAAGAAATCATTGTTTATAGTTTTTATAACTATTCTTTTGTAATCATTACTCAATATTAATGAAATACATTTGAATCAATTATTATGTTCGTATTTACTGTGACATTATGATTGTGTTCTTCAATTAACAATTAACACAATTAAACAACAATTAATGATTATTCCGCGATCATTAACTTGTTTCTATTTTAATACTGATAATTCCTGAATTGAGATCCTTAGATTCACACTTAGCTGTTTCCTTCCTGCTTAGAGCATTGGCAACCACAGTTGCCTTCCCCGGATGATACCTGATAGTGCCATCATAGTTGTTCAATAACTCCACCTAGCGTCGTTGCCTCATATTCAGTTTCTTCTGCCCAAAGATATGCTGAAGACTCTTATGATAGGTGTAAATGGTGCATTTGGTACCTTACAAGTAATATCTCCAGATCTTCAAAGCAAAAACCACTACAGCCAATTCCAAGTCATGGGTGGTGTAGTTCTTCTCATGCACCTTCAGTTGTCTCGAGATGTAGGCTATCACCTTATCTCACTGCTTCAAGACACAACCCAATCCTTGTATGGATGCATCACAGTACACGAGAAAATCATTCGTCCCTTCCAGTAATGCCATTAACGGTGCGCTGTAGAGTTTCTGTTTCAACAATTAGACGATTTTTTACTTTCTCCCTATTTAAACACTGTACCTTTATTTGTCAAGGCAGTGAGGGGTTGGGTAATCTTGGAAAATCCCTCAATGAAGCATCGATAATATCCTGTTAGTCCAAGGAATTTACGTATCTCATTAGGCATCTTAGGAACCGTCCAATTCTTAATTGCTTCTACTTTTGAAGGATCAACATGGATTCCTTTCTCATTCACAATATGACCCAGAAACTGCACCTCTCGTATCCAGACGTCACACTTAAAGAATTTAGCATATAGTTGTTCCCTCTTTAACAGTTCTAAGATTAATGTAGATGCTATTCGTGTTCTGCCTTGGTCTTGGAATAGATCAATATGTCATAGATGAACACAATAACATATCAGGGTTTGTACATGCGGTTCATGATGTCCATGAATACCGCTAGGGCATTAGTCAACCCAAACGGCATGACCAATAATTCGTAATGGCCATAGCGGGTCCTGAATGGTGTCTTCGAGATGTCTTCTTCTCAAACTCTCAACTGGTGATATCCAGACCTTAAATCAATCTTTGAATAGTAACTTGATCCCTGTAGTTGATCGAACAGATAATCAAGACGAGGTAGGGGTAGCGGTAATTGATCGAACAGATCATCAAGACGAGGTAGGGGTAGCGGTTCTTGACTGTGACCTTGTTCAACTCCCTGTAGTCAATACACATCCGAAATGTACCATCCTTCTTCTTAACGAATAGAACAGGGCTCCCTAAGCTGATAAACTAGGTCAGATAAAGCCCTTATCCAATGGCTCCTGAAGTTGTTCCAACAACTCCTGTAACTCATTCGGTGCCAATAGATAAGGTGCTCTAGCGATTGGGGCTACATCGGGAGTCAACTCGATCTGGAATTCCACTTGGCGATGAGGAGGTAATCCAGGCAGGTCCTCTAGAAACACCTCTGGAAAGTCACGAACCACTGGAATATTCTCGATGTTCCTTTCCTCTTATTTCTTGTTAGTTACCAAGTCTGGTATACCTAGTTGACCTTGACGTAGCATCTTCTATGCTTTCATGGTTGTTATGATGCCTATCACAACACCACTCCTTTCACCCTTGACTGAAAGAATTTTGCCATCCTTAAGAGGAATACATACAATCTTCTCACAACACACTACCTCTGCCTGCTTCCCTGATAGCCAATCCATTCCCATAACCACATCAAAGCTCCCGAGTATAACGAGCATAATATTTATGTCAAAAAATGTCCGACCAGTTTTATCTTACAACCCTTGTGAATGTGTGTGATGTGAATTAGTTTACCATCAGCTAACTCTACGGTATAGGTGAAATCCAAACTAGAAGGCATATAATTCATAAGGTTACTGAACTTAGTGAAAAAAAAGCTCCTATAGGATCCATTGTCAAATAATACAGTAGCATATCGACCATTTATAGGGAATTTACCAGTAACTATAGCAGGATCGTTTAAAGCCTCACTGAACCGATGACGAATGTTCTCCCTTTGGCTCCACCATTGTTGCCACCGTTGTTTCCATGATTTCCAGCATTGTTGTTGTTGTTTCCATTATTCGTAGTGCCATTGCCATTCTTCTTCAACTGAGGACAATTCCTTTTATAGTGACCCTCTTTTCCATATTCAAAACAACCCTTAGGTGTTTCTTGTGGTTGTTGTGGTTTTTTCATCAGCTCGCCACGTCAATCCTTTACCACATGTCCCAACTTTCCACACCTTTGGCACTTGAAGTTATCACACCTGCCAGTGTGATGGTAATTGCAGTGATTACAATTAGGATACTCCCCATGTATCCTCCCTATCCTTGGTTGGTGTGGTGGTTTGATTGAAACCTCGTTTATCGTCAAACTTCCTCGGTTGTTGCTGATATTGTTCTTGCTTCTAGTTCCCTATAGTTGATCCCTTGTTGTTTGTACCATCCCATTTGTGTTTGTGGTCTGGTACACTCGCCATCACTGGTACACTCACCACCGCATCCCATTTAGGCAGTTTGCCCTGTTCCACTTCCTGGTCGGTCAACTTGTGAGCCAACCGTATTGCCTGCTGAATTGTTATGGGGTTGGAGGCAGTAACCATACTTTGAATCTCCGGGACCAGTCCATGCAAATACAGTTCTATCCTTTTGTGTGCCGAGGTCACCATCCCAAGGCACAATGTTTCCATCTCATGAGACCTGGTGGTGTAGGCCTCAATCTCTGAACCTTACATTTTCAGTTGCCACAACTCCATCTCCAAATTTTGAACCTCATCCCTAGGGCAGTATTCCCCAGTCATCATCATTTCAAATTTATCTCAGGGTAGGCCATTTGCCATTGCCTGACCCAGCATCTGCACCTGGGCATTCCATCAAGACAGTGTTACGCCTTCAAGTGTCCAGATTGCATATTTCACCTGATTAGCTGGCAGGCAGTTGCATTTGGCGAAGACAGACTTTGTCTTCTCAAACCACCTCACCAGCCCTACACCCCTTAAGCTCCACTATTGGTGTGGGGCTTATAATCCATGAAGGATTTATAGGTACAGTGTGGGGGTCCTATTCCAACAAATCAAAATATTTAGTTTAACGGTTTAAACAAGCAACTAGAGTGTTTGTCAAGTCACTTGTATCATTTACTTGCTGGCTGTGCAGCAGGTGCACTTGTGCAATGTGCACTGCAACCACCGTCGCCTGCACATGCTCATTGATCAGGGCAACCAGTTCTGCGGGGGTCATGTTGACTGTTCCCGCGTCGTGTCCACGTCCAGCACCAAGTCCATGACCACGTCCTCTACCACCGGCTTCCATTTTCACTTTACATTCACAAACACAAAAATGAGCAACATGTAACATATTCACCTAATTAGAACATGTAAATAGTAAGAAAATAAAGCAGTTCGACAACCACAACATTTATAACCAAAATAATAGCCAAAGATAAATAAATTGTAATCAATTCACAAAATATTCCATCAATGTTAAAATTTTTACTTTTTCAGTTGGGTGGGAAACAACCCTTCCTACATAGCTCTTCTTCCTCTTCTGGGGCTTCCTCCAATTCTTCCTCAGGCTCCTCTTCAGGCTCTGCCTCGGGTTTCGTAGCTATGTGCATTGCTACGAACTGTGCCTCCACGACAACAAGTCTCACCCCATGATCATGTATGGTTTCGTCTCGAGCCTCTGATCGGTGGACCGTCTGAGTCATCCTATCAGTCAAAGTGCATTGATGTTGATAGCACTTATATTGTAAGTCTTTCACCTCTACCACTTCCTGACTCATCTCTCGCATCTGATATCATAGTTTAGCGACCAATTCATTAATCCATTGAGTGCGTCGTTTTTCTGTGTCCAAGGTAGCAACTAAAGCTACGATCACTTGTTCGTTAGGCTTGTCTATCGGAGGGAGGGAAGGTGTAGATTGCTCAGAACTGTTCCTAGTCCTTGGTCTCTTAGTAGGCACACGCTCCTTATATATTATGTGGTCCACATAATCAGGATAATAGCTCCAATCCCGCAGAGCATCGCGCTCCATCAGCGTGAACAGTTGATCCCAATTCATCTCTTTGGGAGGGTAGTTAAGTTGAGGCCACTCAGGTTTTCGGTCAGTACAGGAGGCAGAGGAGGGGAATCAGAAAGTGAAGGGAATCAAAACCTACTTGTCTCTTACCCACAGCTCATGAGAATGATGCTATACTACAAGGTACGTGATGTGTATGCCAATAAGTATATAGTAGGGATAAAGAACGAGTAACTAACTAACTGTGTGCGGTTATAGAGTAGTGTGTATGTAACCTAGTTCCCTATAACCAATTGCTATGATACCAATATATCACACGCTCAAAATCCACGTGCGGGGTTTTCCCGCGAGGTGTGTAAACAAACCAGGATCCTGGTCATTAGTTACTCAGAACGACACTATATGAAGTGTTTAAATAAAAAAAACAATCAGATTTTAAAACTTGACAACTGCGCGAAAGCGTTTGTAAGTAAATTAAAGCCAAAGTATTTAAAATGTAGCATTGGCAAAACACGCAACACTATATGCAACGTTGACCTAGATCATATGAGTTTGTAAGAATTCATGACCAGAAAGACCTAACAGATCCTATGAGCTCAAAAAATAGATTGACCAAAGTGCTATGAAACATAATAACAAAATTGACCTAGTTGACCCACTTGACCAGTTAGTGACAAGTTAAGTAGAGTTATTTAGCCACAAGTTGTATCACATTATACGTCATGATTTCATACGTCATCACACAAGCTAACCATATAATCCATATTGTACATCTTAAGTCTGACCAAGATCATCATTCATCATACACATAATTGGTATAAAATATCATACTTATATTCTTACATATTGCAGGATCTTTACAACTCACTCAACACAATGGTTCTCTCTTAAATTCACTTGATTTCACTCAAATAAAGAAACAGAATTTTCTAAGAGTTGATAGTAATATATTAAGTAAGCAAGACATAAGAATAAGTATTTTAAGATACTCGTATATATTAATTTTCAACTCAAAGATTACGAGACTCTTATAAGCATACTCTAATGAGCTTACAATACTATCTACAGTCGGTTATACTTAGAAAACCAGCTAGGAAATACAACTAGACAAAATACTACAGTTGCTAGAAGTATGTTAACCAAGATAAAGTATTATCCTAGTATTAGGTAGTCATGACAAGTCCACGACTTACCTTTTGTCACCAACTAAGTATGGTAATTGTACTAATCTATAATGAGTAAACAGTGGATAAAGTAAAGTCAAACATACCCACATGGAGAAGCTCCATGCAGTCTGTCAGTAAAGTAGTTGACTAACTACTTTACTGAAAGGAACCTTACTTTTGTCCACTAGTCATAGTTGGTTCTTTCGAAGGTAAGTATACTTCAGAAGACATGAAGTCTTCCGAGGTCACTTTGGCTTCGGAAGAAACAACTTCTTCTGAATCAGCTACTCCTTGTCTTGGTCTTCATTATACTTCCGAAGAGTAACTCTCTTTGGAAGTTCTTCTTGCTTGACTTCGAAAGACTCTTGACTTAGCTTCGGAAATGCAGCATTGTCTTCGAAAGTCCATTGTAGATGTACCAAAATAAAGCTAAGTATTGGGTTTTGGTTGCACCAGCCTCATCAGACCCAACACATATTTTCCAAGAAGCCTATATTTTTCCAAATAGTTCATCAACTATCCAGTTAAGCGCATTAACAAAATCCAGCACATTAGACATCATCAATAAACATTCTAACATGATCCTAGTATCATAAACATGTCTAACTCATAATATCCAATGATCTTCAAAATTAAAGTTTCCCTTTTGGGAAAGTAATATCCCAAAATCTATTCTTCCATCAATTTCAACACAAGTTCATCAATAACTTACAATTCACATAAATCTTCATGAATAAAAGTTTCCACTTTTGGCAATGTATGAACTAGACTACATAAATCATGGATTTCTTGCACCATCTACATAGATTAACAGTCATACAACATCACTAACATCATTACATCATCAATCCATCATCAATTCATCAATCTCATGATCAAAAGTTACTATTTTGGGTAAGGTATGAACTACATATCAAAATCATGGATTTTTTGCACAATCAACCTAGATTAACATTCATATAACCTAACTAACATCATTTCATCATCAAATCATCATCAATTTCATCTTTTCATCACTAATTTCGAATTCGGGTTCATCATCATCAAAACTATGAAAAACTTGATAAAACTTACCTTTAGGTGTGTTTAGATGATGATTAGCACTTGTATTCAACTTGTACAACTTGAAACCAAATCAAATTCAACTTGTTCTTGATGTTATTGATCAAAAGCGAATGGTTTGAGGTTTGGGAGAGGTTTCGGACGAATGGGATAAGGGGGCTAGGGTTTGGGTTTTTGTTCCACTTTTATTAATTAACATTTACCATTTAATCCCTCCTTAATTATATTTTATAAAAAATAGTCTTTTAGCATCCTTTATAAATCATTTTAACTACAAATTACTAGTATTATTAATCAACAATAATAATCATAAATATTTTTCAACTAAGAGATTTCCTTAGCCTTGTAAGAGATTTCCATGGCCTCGGAAGTAACTTCCTTGGCCTCGGAAGTAACTTTACTTTCTGGCCCTGCTAAGTCAGGTGCTGGGCCATCAGTTTGTACTTCCTTTTTGAAATTAAGCTCAGATTCCACACTCCCCTTAGCTTGACCAACACCTTTCCCAGAGGTTGAATGTCCAGTTAACCTTTGAAGCTCTTCAGCTCTAAAGTAAGTAAGAGTATGATCAGGGAGAGAATGTTCAGATGGGGACTTCATTAGAAATTGGTCTACAAGATTGATGGAAGTCCTGAGTTCCATCTGAATAGAAGAGATTGGCTCAGGAAGGGTATATGCAGGGGATGCTCGGTTAGAGGAGGTAACTCCAAGAGGAGGGGTTATGGCAATAGTAGGCTCAATGAGGGTTGATGCCTGCTCTAAAGAGTGAGCAGGCATCTCCTCCTGAGGTGGTACCTACTCCAAAGAATGAGCAGATACTCCCTCAGTATTTGTTTGATCCTTCAAATTCTCCCCTTTTTTGGTGGCATCATCCTGAGAGTCAGATGAGCTAGAGGAAGAGCTTGTTGAGAACTAGATCTATACATGCCTAACAGATCTCTCTATCTATTTCTTAGCTTGTTAGGCCTTGAGAGTGTTAATCTTAAGTTGCTGAGTGGCAGATCTACTTACTAAAATCCTAACCTGAGATTCTAGGTTTGAGATTTTAGAGAGTTGATACTTGATGGTAACTTGCATACTACCCTCATCCTCATTGGAGGAATCATCGGGAGATGAGATAACATAACTAGTATGCTCATCCTCACCACCTGATATGGTTTCTTGGCACCCAGGGTTCCTCTGCTGATCCATGTCTCCTTTGGAAACATGGACTTGCAAAGTTTCCTTGGATAGAGTCTGATTGATGTTACCACTGTCCTGAGGGACTAATGAAGCATCCTCAGTAATGACAGCTCTATCCATATAAGTCCCCTCCATATCTGTGGGACTCACCTTAGTACTTCATCCAGATGTAGGTTGAATATCAGGGGCTACAGAGGGATCTATTAATCAAAAAACTGGTGAAAAGGATTAACTTCATTGCCTTGTTGCAGTATGATATTCTCATCAGGACTGGTTAAAAGGTCAAGGAAAGATTCAGCAAATATATCTAATGACCCGGGACCTTTGTCAGCACCTAAGGATTCCCCTGCATCAGCAGTGGATTCCAAGATGTGGTTGTCCATTTTAGGCTGCTCAGGAGAGTGTTGTGACTCAACCTGAGGGCATAAGGCTTGGTTAGTGGGCTCGTCTGGTTGAGACTGAGAAGACTCAACCATGACATTGAGGTCTATGTGGGAGGAAGTTGAGACTTCAGACTGAGTGGGAGCCCATGTTTCCACTCTAATATTTTTGGGTTGAACAGATGGGGCTTGATCAATCAGAGCAGATTGATCAAGGGTTCGTTTTTGGCGTCTATGATAAGTGAGTTGAATGGGATGACGGATAATGGTTGAGACTGGTGGGGTTTCATCACCTGCTGGGTTGGCAAGGATGTCACCATGAGCCATTAGCTCAAACATACCTTGGGGCAGATCAGTAAACCCGCCAGTGAAATTGGCTAAAACCTTCTTCAAAATCTTGAAGATACCAGGCTTCATGTGAGGAGCCGGCAGTGGTTAACCAAGTTGTAATCGGTCCTGCTCCAACTCACAGTTTATAAAGTGCTGGATGAACCGGGAATACATGAAGAAAGAATCCCTAGTCAGATTGCTGATTAGGTTCATTAGCACAAACTTGGAGTAGTTAAACCTTTGGTTCTTTACCATCCCAATGACCAGGCACCCGAGATCATATGGGATTTGATCCCATCCCCAGACTTGTTTAATAGGCAATGGAGTACGATGTGCAGAAGGAACTTCCAGTTGAATAAGAAGTTGTACGTATATACTGTCAACCTCTGCACATTTCCGCTATAGCCCATTTGAATGTACGTTTCTTCCAAATCTGTTTTAGGGAAATCCATAGGGGCACCCGCATCATGGAGCTTCAGAGATGATCAACTCCTGGCCGCTTATCATCGACCGGATAACTCGCTGATCATTTAGAAGTTCAATCCGTCCATTGGCCCAGAATTCGGCCATATGGTTGGATTAAATAGTTGGGTTCATGGTGATGGTGGTGAAGTATGTTGCTTGGTTTAGGAATTTGATGATTGGGGCATAGTCGACATCCTTGGTGGAATCAAGGAGTATGACCTGATTATGTTCGGGATTAAGGGCCATTGTTTCAGAAATCTAGTTGAGTGGAGGAATAGATGAAAAAGATGACGGTTAATATGGGATTTGGGAGGGTTTCTCTGGAACGTGGTATTTTGTAACGGTAAGAAGAGTGGGATAGTCGGTAGTTGTGTATAAATGGAGTAAAAAAAACCTTATCGGATAGGGTGAAAGGATGTGAAAAGACAGTTTAGGTTTGTGATAAGATTTAGGCGGCAAGATAAATCCATTTAAATAATCCGACATCATTTCCTTTTGCTAACAAAATTTCACTTTTTACAGAGTGGGGCCTAAAAATGCATCCGTTACAGTAAATGTTCTTCCAAGGATTAAATTACTTCCGAGTAAAAACACTTTTAGGTTCCTCAAAGTGTTTCTTCCGAAGCAAATCTTTCCTTCCGAAGGCAAATGATGTCCTAAGACACATTGCTTCCGAGAGTAAGACTGCTTCAGAGAACATAAGTTAAAGAGCTTCAGAAGAGAATTTTGATTGATCAAAAGTTTTCTGAAGTCAAAAACTTATGCGGAAGAGGAAACACTTAGAGTAATTTACCTTCGGAAGACTGAGAAAAGCTTCTTCCGTAGGTAAATTTCTCTTCGGAAGAATTCTTACTTAAACAGTTTTGAAGAAAATTTCTGTAACAGGGCTTAAGTTTAGACAAAAAGGCCATGGCATATTTAAAAGGTTTTCAAAAGAGGTCTAGTCAAGGTTGATCATCACAATAGCTGTAATTAAGTATTTAAATCATTGTTCATTAAGTGCCTTTATGAACAAGTTAGCATATTGTTCATTTGAATCAACCTTAACAAGTTTTATGAGATTCTTCTCATGAATATCTCGAATGAAATGATGCCTGATGTCAATATGCTTGGTCTTTGAGTGCTTCACTAGATTCTCTATAATTGAAATGGCACTCTTATTGTCTATATGGATAGGAGTCTCTATGAAGTTGAAGCCATAGTCTAAAATCTGGTTTTTAATCCATAGCAGTTGACCACAGCAGCTAGCAGCCACAATGTATTCAGCCTCAGCAGTTGATGTAGACACACATGATGTATTCAGCCTTCCATTCTCTAGCAAAGTGTCCGAGTTGGCTGCAGTTGTAGCACTTTGCCTTGGTCTTGTCAAACCCAAACTTGTTGTTAGTTGGGTTCTGAGGGAACTGTCTTTCCTGTTCTTTTGAAGAACTTCTTGGCTCTGTAGGTTAAAAGGGCCATCTGTTGGACAATGTCCATGTACTCCATATCATCCGGGTTAAAGCACTCTAGATCTTTAAAGCAGAATTGAAAGTCACTAGAGTGGTCACTTCCTGAGACAAAGGCACGGCTATCTTGGAAGGGATTTTGCTGAGCCTACTGAGACTTGGGTGTTTCAGGGAAAGTGATTTATGGCCCAGAGGATGAAGAAGGCTATTGAGAGTAGTTCAGGTATAACTGGGACTGACTGGATCTTGGTCCTTTAGCAACATGAAGAGCATTGCTAGTGGAGGGACCATAAATTCTGTTCATCTGATGGCCTTTTTGAGTCTCCATCTCTACATGGTATCCATCAAGAATACCGAATAGTTCAGTCATTGTGAGAGTGTATAAGTTCTCTATTCTTTTTATAGAGGCACTGTAGAAAGTCCACTCTTGAGGAAGTGCACTCGTGAACTTCCTTGTTAGGTCTCTTTTCTCAAGAGCTCCAACTGACTGAAGTGATGAGATAAGATCCATGAACCTGAAATATTGCTGGCTAAGAGTTTCACCAGTAATATAGGTAAAGTTTTCAAACTGCTGCTTCATGGAGTCTTTCTTGAAGTCATTAGAATCAGAGTACATCTGAGTCAAAGCATAAAGAGTTCTTTGGCTGTCTTGCAGTGCTTAAAGCCTACTATCATATCATCATCAAATCATCATCAATTTCATCTTTTCATCACTAATTTGGAATTAGGGTTCATCATTATCAAAAACTATGAAAAAACTTGATAAAACTTACCTTTAGGTGTGTTTAGATAATGATTAGCACTTATATTCAACTTGTACAACTTGATACCAAATTAAATTCAACTTGTTCTTGATGTTATTCATCAAAATCAAATGGTTTGAGAGGTTTGGGAGAGGTTTCGACGGAATGGGACAAGGGGGGCTAGAGTTTGGGTTTTTGTTCCACTTTTATTAATTAACATTTACCATTTAATTCCTCCTTAATTATATTTTATAAAAATTAGTCTTTTAGCATCCTTTTTAAATCATTTTAACTACAAATTACAAGTATTATTAATCAACAATAATAATCATAAATATTTTTCAACTAATAACAAACTCATGAAATATATATATATCACGTTATTACGTTATCAAGTAAAATTCACAAAAAATCTTTAAAATTCATAAAATCACAGAACCATGAACTAATAATCAACATTATTAATTAGGTTATTATTTGTTTATCATAATAATTGTTATTAAGTCACCAACGTTCAACGTCAACTAATGTGTGCTCACGACACGTGTATGCAAGACCTAACGGAAGTAACGGAGTTTGGTAACGAAAAATTACCGGATGTCACACATAGTAAGCCTTGGACTTTTGCCGAGTAGGTAGCATTTTGTGAAGGTTAGGTCCATGTTTTCGAAGGATCAAAAAATCAGTAACAATCAAAAATCAGATTCTTGTTGTGTTAGAGTTATTGATAACTTTAAGTCTATAATCCATGAAACAACCTGTTTGGTATATACAATGAATACGATGTTAGGATTTAGATAATAATTTTAACTGGTTTTATGACATCTACATCATGATGGTATACTTTTTTTTTAATATTCTTTAATATTATTAAGTTGATTATATGTTATTTTTATTGAAATATAGATACAATGATGAGCTAGTGGAGTCTTGGACGAAAATTTTATTACCAAGGCGTTGATGGAGTACTTGTTAAAAAAATTGGATCAAGCAAAACTAACAAACATCAATTTATTAAGGACAAAACTACACTTTTACAAAAACCCTAAACTACTATTTATACTCAATTTATACTATTTATAACCTAACTCAAACACTATTAAACAATCCACTAAAATAGTAACAAAATTACTAATAATTATCCCCAAATATTTTCTTCTCTATCTTGATTTTTCATCCAAGTATATCTCTAACAAATTAGGTTTAACACCATTAGTACAAGGTAAGGCATAAGAAACCTTTCTAATGCTTGGTGGCATGACATGTTTTAAAAGACCATGAGAATTGGCAAGGCGCTCTGTTTGATGGTTAAGGAGTTAGAAGAACACTAAAAAAAAGAACGCGTAGTCGGGTAACTAAACAAGCTCAAATGAAGATTTTACAAACAACTAACTTAAAGAACTTGAAAGAAAAAGAAACACAAGATAACATAGTATTCAACGTAAGATGGAATAAACAAAATAAAATGAGATAGAAATGGCAATTGCAGAGATGGAATTAGAAGAAAAACAACACGATTAGAAAATGTTCACGCAGCCCTATGACTATTCGGCCAAACCATTCTTAACAATAGCACTAAAAGTAAAATTTGAAGTAGTGGTGATGTGGGATTGGTGTTGTGATTTTTAGGTTTTTATGTTTATTTTTAAATTCGTAATGTTATGTTTTTATTAATAGTTTGAAAGTTTCTTTATTTTATGTAATAAAAATATTTTTTATTTAATTTTTAATTAAAAATATTTAGGTTAGTTTGGGTTGGATGTCTCTCTATTTGCTACAGTTTGGAGTAATTTGTAGTTAAAATGAGACACTCTGATTGGTAGACTTTAGAGTTAATAAATAAGCATTTTTCTAGTACCATAAGGGATATCATGATAATAACGCCATTCTATTTAAAGGCATGGATATTTATATACCTCAAAATTATAAATTGACACGAAAAATTTCTATACTTGTCGTATAACCAATACGCGTTGTATAGGGGGTCGTATAGGCCAATACAGGGCGTATAACCCCTATGATAGTCCCTTGATTTTTTCCTCGTACTTGGTGTCGAAATTTGCTATACGCGTCATACAGCCCCATATGTGTCGTATAGGGGGTCGTATAGTGCTATATGGAGCGTATAGCCATTGACGCCCCTCCTGAATTTTCCTCGTTATTAGTATTTTCGACCCCATACGCCACGTATTTTCGATGTGTAGGGGGGTATCGATTTATCCAAATAAGTGTCCCTATATGATGACCCTATTTAAAAAATTGCCGGATTAAATTACTCAAGATACAAATATATGTGATAAATAAAAGTAACTTGTTTTATTCCTTGCGCACGTTACCTCAACATCTTCTGATTTTAATGTACCTTCCTTCTATCGTTAAAATTTTGTAAGATATAAGTATGAATGTTTAATAAATTATCTCTCCGAAAATCTCACTTTTTAAACTACCACACAATCTATATCTTCTTAATATCATTCAAACCGTGAAGACGGTGACCGCCATGGATGTTGTATATGCTATTAAGAGGCTAATCTTTAATTCCAATTACTGTATTAAATAGAATTGGAATTAAATTGTTTGCTTGGTTTCTGAGCAATTAGATCTTATTGTAATGCAAAATATTCATAATTAATCATGTTTTGCTCGAATATATGATCCCTCATGTTCTTATCCGATGAACTTCATGCCTTTCATTATGCATATATTATTTGAAGTTCCCTTAAATTTGTTTAAATAACCCAGCAAAATGCCAACCGATTTCCAATATCATAATGTTAATTCATTAATTCCTTTGAGAAGCAAATGAAGGGCCTAGGTTCACACTTGTTCATGAACACTTACGACCCAACATAACACGTCGAAAAACCATGGACGTATCTTAGAAAATCAATAAACAAACACAAAAACTCAAATCATAACGTCTACTGGAAGTAGACTACTTAACATGCATTTTTGTAACTACAACGTAGTGGTCCGGCATTGGCGGTAAGAAAGGCACTTGAGACCCATGAGCGACGGGGAAAGACTGTGCTCTAGTGTAGCCTGGAGCACAACTTCCCCATCCAGATGGAATGAAATACGCTCCACCTATAAACACGTCTTTAGACGACCTCCATTTCCAATTCTTCCAACCTTTGTTCACCTCCCTCTTTGTCACCTACAAATGATTTCACAAATATATCTTTTAGAGTTTTAGACACGTAAACTTGAAGGAAGAAAAATCCAAACTACCTACTGATACAGATATATTGTACCTCTTTGTGAAATGGATTTTTAGGCGCGATATAATAGTTCCCTTCGCTTAATATAGTTGGATTCGCGCTTCCACCAACCGCATACATATCCCATGCATCGTATCGATTGTTTGCCACATGTGCATAACCTAACCGCACCCTGAAATTTTTATGTTTGTAAGATAAAGTTGTAAGTTTTCATCATATTCGTTTCATGAACATAATATTAAATTGTTATGTAGGATACCTTGGCATCCTTTGAACTAGTCCCGGGCCAAAATGGTTATAAACAACAGTCACTTTCATGATTTTATCTTCAAGATTGTTGTCCTTGTGCCCGAATAACATAACCTGCATCATTTCGAAATGATCAACAACATGAAACGAATGCGATATTATCATTTAAGATGCATGAGAAGCTAGTATTTTCACCTTATCGTGTTGGGAAAAGAAGTTATTAGATATTGTGACAAAGTTTGAAGCATGAATGACATCAATTAGCCCATCAGAAGCTCGAGTTAGGTAGCAATGGTCAATCCATACATACGATGATGCGAATATTTCAATGGCGTCCCCATCTGCGCCTAGCCGATGGCCCACATGCGTGGGAGTGCTTCGTACAAGGCCTGGTTTCCCGGGCTTACAGTCATGAATGCTGATGCCATGGATGATCACATGGCTTACTTTTTGTATAGTTATACATGGCCCGTATGCGATTTCCACTTTCGCCCCTCGCCCATCAATGGTCTTGTAACTGTTCATTATAAGCTCGTTCTTGAGAGTGATCACCATATCTTTAGCGAATATAATCCATAGCGGCCTCGTCTGGATCACCCCATAACGAAGTGTGCCTGGTTTAGGGTTGATGGGATCGTCTGAAGGGTTTGTAACCACATATATTGCACCATTCTTTCCTCCTATAGCACCTTTACCAAAGCCAATGGTACAATCAGCTAATGCACGACGATTAGACACCCAGTTTGAGGTTTTAAGACGACATGCATCGATCAAGTTCGAGGCTTTTGAAGGGGCATTCGGAATGTAGGTGGTAACGGGTTCAGGGGCATTATAGTAGATTGCATGTGAGACTGAAGCATGAAAGCATAGGAAACTTAGGATGAAGAAGACTGACGCCATATGGATTTTGTCAAGTGAAATATGATAAAATCATTAGAGTTCATCAGAATATATAAGGTTTGATATTACACTTCTATACCCTTATCATTGTCTTTTCTTTAATTTGCACCCTCCATCAACATTTTATACTTTAAATATTGTGAAACGCGTCAATTTGAGCATGAGCTTAACTGAATTTGTGCCTGACTTGTGTTTAGTTCGGTGTGTTAAGTAAGGACTCGACTTATGAATAGAGCAAGCTTGATTTTTGCTCATGTTTAGTTTAAAAGCTTAAGCTTAGTTCTTTTATAGACATTTTTTTATTTACCTAATATAACATTTATATAAAAAATAATATGTATTATTTACTTCTTTTATTTTAGTTAAAAACTTATACAAAATAATTTCTTATGAACTATGTATTACCTTATAAAAATATAAATATATAAGTAGACTTTTATTTATGCTTGTCAGTATACATGTATGTATGAAACTCGAGCTTTAAACTCGGCTTGATTTAAGCTCTCCCATCTCCGGTTTTTATCAAACGATTGTACAATTTGGGCAAAGGTTGAGGTCTACATAAATATGAGGTAGCCATATGTAAATTAATCTATAACTTTGTGGTACACACGATTTTGACTTGCAATTAGTGTGGAGACGTGAGTGCACGAA
Source organism: Flaveria linearis (assembly GCA_024085815.1). NCBI lineage: Eukaryota > Viridiplantae > Streptophyta > Magnoliopsida > Asterales > Asteraceae > Flaveria > Flaveria linearis. The sequence goes on along the minus strand of CM044003.1, from coordinate 32,702,768 downwards.
CTTAAAAAATAAGGTTGGGTCAAACATGTCTTCTTTTATAAAAATGTCGACTTTAGTAAAAAGGTCTTGGATAACTAGTTTGGATCACAGCCCAGAGATATCTGCAAGACCCATTGCTTCATAAACAAAAATGAACTCATAAACATTAGAATAAAAAAAGAGAAAATAACGAAGAAAAACAGTGTATACAAAATATAAACGTAACGATAAATAGAAAATAATATGAATTAATTTATCTTTGATCTGTTATAATAAAAAAAAAGATTTTGAGTGGTCACTTGTTACTATTCTAGAAATCCTAATTTTAATTTTTAGTTTATCTCTCATCTTTACTCTAATAAAAGAAAATAACTATAGATACATGTGTCACACCCTCAAAATCCGCTAACGGGGTTTTACCGTCAGACGTGTGACATAACCAGGATCTCAGATAAGCATCAGTTACACCAAACGACTCGATAATTACAAAACATATATATTGCTTAATAATAATGAAACAAACCAATTATGTTTAAGTAATGCGGAAGCGAATACATTAAAACATTTAATAATAGTTTTGAAACACACAAACATGTGTCCAATCCAGTTTATGTAAAGCAAATGCAAATTAAATCTTGAAAACAGTTTGTGATGAGTACAGAATGACATGCTGTAGATGCTGTGCTCCTAAACGTGCCACATCAATGTCCTGAGAGAAAACATGCAAAAATCTCAGTACAAGACTGGTGAGTTTACAGGTTTATCAGAAAACAGTAATTATCAGTAATGAAGTTCCCGGATTATGTAATCCGTCAAGTATGTAATTCCCGGATTATGTAATCCGTCAAGTATGTAATTCCCGGATTATGTAATCCGTCAAGTATGTAATTTCCCGGATTTAGTAATCCGATAAGTATAATGAAATCCCCGGATTTATTAATCCGGTAAGTATAATGAAATCCCCGGATTTATTAATCCGATAAGTATAATGAAATCCCCGGATTTATTAATCCGATAAGTATAATGAAATTCCCAGATTTATTAATCCGATAAGTATAATGAAATCCACGGATTTATTAATCCGATAAGTATAATGAAATTCCCGGATCATGTAATTAAAGCATATAATGGGTAGCTAATCCATAATGATCACTATGTGTATGAAATCGCGGTCGAGCTGACATGTAATCAAATAAATAAACAGGCCCGGATGTGGATCACACACCACAACACTTGTAATTAGGCTAACGGTTCACCCGTTTGACGAACGTTGTGCTAGCGCGACTAGCCCTGGTGGGGTATGTCAATCCCAGTAGTACTACTAACAATTACCTCGCTAAGTCCATATTAACGGTCCGTTGGGCAAGTATACACCATAGTATCAAGTATATGCAGTATTACAAAAATCCAATGTAATGTAACGTTTATAAAAACAGCATGTTTCTCTCCCCCAAAAAGAGTATAAAGTAAAAGTGGGGCTGTAAACTCACTTGGCGTATAAGTTTGTGTATAAGATGATAAATTAAGATGATAGTCGTTGTTCCAATGAACGCCTTCACGAGGTACCTATACAAGTATATATATATATTTTTTAAGATTTTAGGTTATTAATAAAGTTTAACAATTAAACGCGAACTAGGGTTTCAATAAGAATTATGGGGTTTTTGATAAATAATACTTTACAAAGTAATTATTTACGTTCTTAATTCATTAGAAGAATTATATATGTATATATTTTAGAAATGCCTTTAAGTATAATTGTTACTATGATTTAATGTATAATAAATCTTTATAATTATTTTACAAATATTTAGAATAATATGTAGATGAGTATCAATAATATTAATCTAAACCATTTGTTATGGTATTTTGTTATAAGAAATAAGATTTGTAAATAACTTTACGAGATTATAAATTATATAATTTCTACTATTATTATGACAAAACCTTAATTAATATAATGTCCTTTACTATTATAAAGATTTATTATTTCAAATCCAATTATTATCTTAAAAGGAAACATTATATAATATCAGTGTTAAATATAAAATTTAAACTAATATTTTAAGTCAACCATGATTTTAAAATGATAACGTCTGAACCGAAATTATTTTATTAATTGAAACTCATTTTTAATAGGGTTTAACTAAGGATAATATTTGTTAGAATGTTTTTAAAAAAATTATTTAAATAAAATAAAATCCAGAAAATTATTTGGTGCCCAAAAATATAAGCAATGTTTATAAAAATTATTTTTATAATTTTTATAAATTTTCTGTAATTTTTATAAGCTTAAAAAGACTTTAAAAAAATAAAAGAGGGTGCCCGGGTTCGAACCCGGGACCTCTTGGATTGCAAAGGGACGGGGGACCAGTGAACCAAAGGCCTAAGCCGCGATAAGTCTCCGCCCCTTTTAGTTTTAAATACAAACAACTCGAAACCCCCAAATTCGAAGAACCCTAGATTCGAATTTGGTCAAATTGAAGTCCAATTTGATTATGATAACGAGCGGATTCATGGGGCTTTTATTCCCCATGATGAAACGATTACATAGATGTTTTCAATTTACCTGATTGTGTTCGAATTGAAAGTGAACACCACGATGAACAGGTCGCGGTTTCTTGATGTTCGATTAATGCTCAAACGATGATTATAATCCAATTCCTTGAACAGGAAGTTTCTAATGATGTTAATGGTCAAAAACCCTCTGTTAATTGCTAGTTAGAAAGGCCGTAGGGTGGTGTTCGAGTAGGTTGCAGATCGCGGTCGAAGGTGGTGATCAATGGAGGTGTTTAATTCGTTTTAGATGTGATTGAAGGTCGTATACGATTAGGAATAGTTATGGGGTCTTATATACACGATTAATTGGATTATTTTAGCTGTTAGTGGCGATTGTGGAGTGTTTGTTTGGCCGACAATGGAGATAGTCGGTTTTAGTGGTGTTTGCACTTGTATTATTCAATTGAATGGTGACTCACGTTCGACTCCACCACGGGAATATGTAGGTAACTTTAGTTAGGTCAAAAGCGCGTTATTTTGGCGTTTATGGGGGTCGCCGGAGCCGCTCCGGCGGTGGCCGGAGGGTCGGCCGGAATTACGGGGGGGAAAGGGGGTTGGGTTTGGTTAATTACACAAATGGTCCCTGTGGTTTAATCTTGTGTCATTTTATGTTAAAACTCCCTTTTAAAGTTTCTAAAATGACAATACAACCCCCCGACTTTATTATTATTTTTTTTATTATTAGTATCATTATTATCATTATCATTATTAGTATTATTATCATTATTATTATTATTATTATTGGTACTACTATTATTATTATTATTATTATTATTATTATTATTATTATTATTATTATTATTATTATTCTTAAATGATAAATTGGTTCAATTTATGATAAGCGGTGAAAATTAGTTTAATAGTATTTACCGAAAACTCGGGTAGTCACATTATCCCCTTGTTGAAGGAGCCCGAAAATTGGAAAACCGGGGTTAACAAACAAGTATACGGAGAATTTGGTTAAACCGATAAATAGACTATGAAAATATATAAGAACGGTTAATACACACAGTGAGTTAACAAACTTAATGCTAACTGACGTACTGGTTACATTCACCACATGATCTTCAACAAGAAGAATCTTAGGTTTCCTTTCTGATTTGGGAATATCTTGAATGTTTCTAGCACTTTTGTTCATCATCAAGTCCATCTGTATTATCTGAGCTATCACACGCGCGTGAAACAAATATGAAAGTAGACCCGCAATGTTCTTTGCTTGATATCGTGAGATGTCACAGTATCCCTCAGTTGAGAGAATTTCGTCCTGAAATTCAGTTGTAGTTAGGTTCTGAAGTTGTATCTACGAACAAGTGCGGATATTTAGACTTCATCTGATCCTCCCGTTCCCACGTGAATTCTGGTCCCCGTTTGGAGTTCCATCTTACACGCACAATGGGAATTTTGCTACGCTTTAGTGTCTTGACCACTCGATCCATGATTTCCACTGGTTCTTTGATGAAATGTAGTTGATCATCTATCTTTAGTTCCTCTAAATGCACGATCAATGATTCATCAGACAGACATTTCCTCAGATTGGATACGTGAAACACATCATGTATCCCCCTGAGTTCTTCAGGTAAATTCAACTGATAGGCTACTGGGCCAATCCGTTTGATAATCTCGAATGGCCCCACGTATCTTGGGCTTAACTTCCCACGCTTTCCAAAGCGTATTACACCTTTCCAAGGTGAGACTTTCAGCAGTACTTTGTCACCAACCTGAAATTCCAATGGCTTACGACGCTTGTCAGCGTAAATCTTTTGTCGATCACGTGCTGCTGCCATACGGTTACGAATTTGCACGATCTTCTCAGTCGTTTCGTGCACCAGTTCAGGTCCTGTAAGTTGGCTTTCTCCTGCTTCTGCCAAACAGATAGGTGATCGGCACTTACGTCCATACAATGCCTCAAATGGAGCTGCCTTGATCGAAGTGTGATAACTGTTATTATAGGAGAACTCAACTAATGGTAGATGAGTTTCCCAACTGCTGCCAAAATCAATCACACAGGCACGCAACATATCTTCCAGTGTTTGGATCGTACGTTCACTTTGACCATCGGTCTGCGGGTGATACGCGGTACTCATATCCAACCGCGTTCCCAATGATCGTTGTAATGATTGCCAGAAGTGAGAAGTGAACCGAGCGTGACGATCAGAAATGATAGATATCGGCACGCCATGCCGAGAGACTATTTCCCTTAAATAGATACGTGTCAGCTTCTCCATTCGATCAGTCTCTCTGATTGCCAGAAAGTGTGCGGATTTCGTTAAGCGATCTACTATAACCCAAATGGTATCGCATCCGCTGAGAGTCCTAGGTAACTTCGTGACGAAGTCCATTGAGATCTGCTCCCATTTCCACACTAGAATTTCCGGTTGTTGGAGTAAACCGGATGGTCTCTGGTATTCCACCTTAACCTTCGAACAAGTTAGGCATCTGCTTACGTATGTGGCTATCTCCGCCTTCATTTTCGGCCACCAGTAAAATTCTTTCAGGTCCTGGTACATCTTGTCTGATCCTGGATGAATCGAGTAACGTGACTTATGAGCTTCGTCCATTATCAGCTCTCGCAAATTCCCGTACTGTGGTACCTAGATCCGTTTCATAAAATAACAGATTCCATCAGCTTTAACCTCCAACTGTTTCTCCATGCCTCGCATGGATTCTGCTTTGAGATTCTCCGTCTTCAAGGCCTCATATTGAGCAGCTTTAATTTGCATTGGTAGGTCAGAGTGGATAGTCATTTGTAATGCGCGCACCCGACGAGGCTTTAGGGTTTCCTTACGACTAAGGGCATTGGCTACCACATTAGCCTTACCCGAATGGTACTTGATCACGCAGTCATAATCATTGAGTAATTCTAACCATCGTCGTTGCCGCATATTTAGTTCCTTCTGGTTAAATATGTGCTGGAGGCTCTTATGATCTGTATAGATCGTGCACCTGGTTCCGTATAGGTAGTGCCTCCAGATTTTCAAGGCAAACACTACAGCTCCTAGTTCAAGATCATGCATTGTATAGTTCTTCTCATGCACCTTGAGCTGTCTAGATGCATAAGCTATGACTTTGTCACGTTGCATCAATACACACCCCAAACCTTGGATGGATGCATCACAGTAAACAACAAAGTCATCAGTTCCTTCTGGTAAGGCTAGGATTGGTGCGCTGCAGAGTTTGTCTTTAAGCGCCTGAAACGCTGTTTCCTCTTTGCTACCCCACTTATAAATTGTTCCCTTATGAGTCAGGGCAGTCAAAGGTTGTGCCAATTTAGAAAATCCTTCAATAAATCTCCGGTAATAGCCTGCCAAACCAAGGAATTGTCGCACCTCAGTAGGCGTCTTTGGTGCCGGCCAATCCTTGATTGCTTTAATCTTTGAAGGATCAACATGTATTCCCTTTTCATTCACCACGTGCCCAAGGAATTGCACTTCACGCATCCAAAAGTCACATTTTGAGAACTTTGCATAAAGCTGTTCATCTCTTAGCAATTCCAGTATGGTTCTCAAATGTCCCTCATGATCTTCCTTATTACGGGAGTAGATTAGTATGCATTCAATGAAGACAATGACAAACTTATCCAGATAAGGTTTGCAGACACGGTTCATGAGGTCCATGAAAACTGCTGGGGCATTAGTCAGCCCAAAAGGCATTACAGTGAACTCGTAGTGCCCATAGCGTGTTCGAAACGCAGTCTTGGAGATGTCTTCTTCTCGAACCCTCAACTGATGATAACCTGATCTCAAGTCAATCTTGGAATAGTAGCTAGATCCTTGCAATTGGTCGAACAAATCATCAATGCGTGGGAGTGGATACCTATTCTTGATTGTCACCTTGTTCAGTTCGCGGTAGTCATTACACATCCTGAAGGTTCCATCTTTCTTTTTAACGAAAAGCACTGGAGCTCCCCAAGGTGAAGAGCTGGGACGTATGAATCCTTTGTCTAATAACTCTTGCAATTGCTTAGACAGCTCTTGTAGTTCGTTCGATGCCAGACGGTACGGCGCCCGAGCGATTGGAGTTGCTCCTGGTGCTAGTTCAATTTGAAATTCTACCTGTCTGTGTGGAGGAAGGCCAGGTAGGTCTTCAGGAAATACCTCAGGAAAGTATCTAACAACAGGAATATCTTCAACTCGCCTTTCACCCGCCTTCGGTTTAGTAACAAGTGCCAACAAGGCAAGGTGTCCTTATCTGAGACATTTCTGAGCCTTCTAATATGATATGATGCCGACCACCGCACCCACCTTTTCACCTTCCATAATAAGAATTTCATCGTCCGAAATAGGTAACTTGATCAGCTTCTCCTTGCAAATGATCTCAGCACTATTCTGGGATAACCAATCCATCCCGATGACTACATCGAAGCTTCCTAGTGTGACAGGAATAAGGTCTATGCTGAAAGTGTGTCTGGATAAGCCTAGCTTATAGTTTTTAAACACTTGTGTTGCTGTTATCGTCCTACCATCGGCTATTTCTATGGTATAATTAGAACTCAAATCAGTAGGCACCATCCCTAGTGTTTTACTAAACTTGGTGGACACATAACTCTTATCAGCACCAGTGTCAAATAAAACAGAGGCATAACACTCATTAATAGAGAACCTACCAGATACTACAGTAGGGTCGTTTCGAGCCTCACCTGAGCCCATGATGAAGACTCTGCCTCTGCCACCGCCACCACCATTGTTGTTGTCTTTGGGCTTATCAGCAGCACCATTGTCACCATTCTTTTTCCGTCCTTAAAGTGTCCGGGTTGACCACATTCATAGCACACAGTCTGATTATGGTTCTGCTGTTGTTGAGGTGCTTTTCCCGAGAGATTCACCCGGCAATACTTGGCAACATGCCCGAACCTCCCACACCTCTCACACGTGCTCCTTGTGCACTGCCCAGTATGATGGAGCTGACATTTGTTGCACTTTGGGAGATTTCCCTGATAGCCGCCCGAATGAGAAGGTTGGGACGGATTAAACTTCTTGTGTTGAGGTTGATAAGTGGAGGGTGAAGATTGCTTTCCGCTGGTAGATGGTTCCCATTTCCTCTTATTATTATGGAAACCAGATGCAGCACCTCGCAGGGGCAGTTTTCCTTGCGTGACAGCCTGGTCAGTCAACTTGTAGGCTAGTTGAACAGCTTCCTGAATGGTAGCTGGTCTAGCAGTGGTGACCATGCTCTGGATTTCAGGTACCAGTCCGTCGATGTATCTTTCAACCCGTTTGTAAGCCAGGTTAATCATAGTAGGGCACAGAGTAGCCAACTCGTGAGAACGAGTTGTGTAAGCTTCAATTTCAGAACCTACCATCTTCAGGTTCCAAAATTCGGTTTCCAGTTTTTGTATTTCGTCTCGTGAGCAGTACTCCTCTTTCAGTAGATTCTTGAATTCTACCCATGTTATGGCGTTTGCAGCTTCAATGCCCAGCATCTGAACTTGTGTGTTCCACCAGCTCAGAGCAGCACCATCCAGTGTGCCAGCAGCATATTTTACCCTATTCCTAGCAGGGCAGTTGCAGATTTCGAACACCGATTCTAGCTTTTCGAACCAACGGAGCAGTCCCACCGCTCCCTCGGTTCCATTGAACGGATTAGGCTTGCAGTCCATAAAGGACTTGCAGGTGCAAGTCGGTTGACCAATAGGGTTCTGCTGTGGAGGGGGTTGGTTTGCCAACGCTGTGGTGATACTATGATTGATTATCGCTGCCAACTCTGCAGGCGTCATTGAGATGTTACCTCTCCCGCGTCCACGTCCTCTTCCAGACATTCTTTACATTACCAAATATCAAAAGCTATCAGTCATATGAAAATAGACCTTTTGTCTTGGAATGGAAAGGAAGAGAAATTCAAAGATTTAAAGAAATAGACAAGCTAGAGAATCAGTCCGAATTTGAGGGATTAAAATAAATGTCTTGGTTTGAATTTTGTCCAAATTCAAGGTAAGAGCATTCCTACAAGTAGAACTGATAGATAGTTTCCACATCAGTGGCTATGTTCTATGATGACCGAGACTTTCTTGCTCAAGGTGTAGGAATGATGACTTATACTGACTGCAATGTTACCACCCGACCAGATTCACCGGATTTAGCATGCACGACAAATTACAATTACATGTGCACCCGTAATGGTAATTTGCTTTGCATGATCACCCCGGTTCCTCCTATCAGGTTAACATATCTTGTCAAGTATAGTGGTCATCAAGTACCAAATATGTATGTATTATATTGGGGTCGATCAATCAAAGTATACGAAAGGATCAGTAGAGTTTGGGAATCATTGACACGCCAAGGTAATTTGACCCATTTGCCTTAGAGACCTGTGTATTGACCATAGTTTATCACTTATCCCAGAAATCCCCAGGTAAGCATACCAGGTCTCGTAATGAGATTTATGCGATATGCTTGCCTTAGCCCGAGGGCCTTTTGCCAGGAAATCCAGAATACAGGTGTCTATGTGTCACACAAATCACGAAGAACATTTAGGCGATGTCAAATGCACACAAACTCTCCTGTGACTCACAGCAACTCGGAGCCACCATCCCGGTAACCATATGCTCACAGGGATATGTTAAAGCAAAAATTTCCAGGCAACCAATTTAGTAGGCATAGCTTAGTAATCTATGTGTGTGTAACTAATGCAAATCCAGCTATAGTCTAAAATGCAATGCAGATGAGATGCAAAGTTCATTTTAGTTCGCTATAACTAATGCTCTAATACCAATCTGTCACACTCTCAAAATCCGCTAACGGGGTTTTACCGTCAGGCGTGTGACATAACCAGGATCTCAGATAAGCATCAGTTACACCAAACGACTCGATAATTACAAAACATATATATTGCTTAATAATAATGAAACAAACCAATTATGTTTAAGTAATGCGGAAGCGAATCCAGTAAAACATTTAATAATAGTTTTGAAACACACAAACACGTGTCCAATCCAGTTTATGTAAAGTAAATGCAAATTAAATCTTGAAAACAGTTTGTGGTGAGTACAGAATGACATGCTGTAGATGCTGTGCTCCTAAACGTACCACATCAATGTCCTGAGAGAAAACATGCAAAAATCTCAGTACAAGACTGGTGAGTTCACAGGTTTATCAGAAAACAATAATTATCAGTAATGAAGTTCCCGGATTATGTAATCCGTCAAGTATGTAATTCCCGGATTATGTAATCCGTCAAGTATGTAATTCCCGGATTATGTAATCCGTCAAGTATGTAATTTCCCGGATTTAGTAATCTGATAAGTATAATGAAATCCCCGGATTTATTAATCCGGTAAGTATAATGAAATCCCCGGATTTATTAATCCGATAAGTATAATGAAATCCCCGGATTTATTAATCCGATAAGTATAATGAAATTCCCGGATTTATTAATCCGATAAGTATAATGAAATCCCCGGATTTATTAATCCGATAAGTATAATGAAATCCCCGGATTTATTAATCCGATAAGTATAATGAAATTCCCGGATCATGTAATTAAAGCATATAATGGGTAGCTAATCCATAATGATCACTATGTGTATGAAATCGCGGCCGAGCTGACATGTAATCAAATAAATAAACAGGCCCGGATGTGGATCACACACCACAACACTTGTAATTAGGCTAACCGTTCACCCGTTTGACGAACGTTGTGCTAGCGCGACTAGCCCGGGTGGGGTATGTCAATCCCAGTAGTACTACTAACAATTACCTCGCTAAGTCCATATTAACGGTCCGTTGGGCAAGTATACACCATAGTATCAAGTATATGCAGTATTACAAAAATCCAATGTAATGTAACGTTTATAAAAACAGCATGTTTCTCTCCCCCAAAAAGAGTATAAAGTAAAAGTGGGGCTGTAAACTCACTTGGCGTATAAGTTTGTGTATAAGATGATAAATTAAGATGATAGTCGTTGTTCCAATGAACGCCTTCACGAGGTACCTATACATGTATATATATATATATATTTTAAGATTTTAGGTTATTAATAAAGTTTAACGATTAAACACGAACTAGGGTTTCAATAAGAATTATGGGGTTTTTGATAAATAATACTTTACAAAGTAATTATTTACGTTCTTAATTCATTAGAAGAATTATATATGTAAATATTTTAGAAATGCCTTTAAGTATAATTGTTACTATGATTTAATGTATAATAAATCTTTATAATTATTTTACAAATATTTAGAATAATATGTAGATTAGTATCAATAATATTAATCTAAACTATTTGTTATGGTATTTCGTTATAAGAAATAATATTTGTAAATAACTTTACGAGATTATAAATTATATAATTTCTACTATTATTATGACAAAACCTTAATTAATATAATGTCCCTTACTATTATAAAGATTTATTATTTCAATTCCAATTATTATCTTAAAAGGAAACATTTTATAATATCAGTGTTAAATATAAAATTTAAACTAATATTTTAAGTCAACCATGATTTTAAAATGATAACGTCTGAACTGAAATTATTTTATTAATTGAAACTCATTTTTAATAGGGTTTAACTAAGGATAATATTTGTTAGAATGTTTTTAAAACAATTATTTAAATAAAATAAAATCCAGAAAATTATTTGGTACCCAAAAATATAAGCAATGTTTATAAAAATTATTTTTATAATTTTTATAAATTTTCTGTAATTTTTATAAGCTTAAAAAGGCTTTAAAAAAATAAAAGAGGGTGCCCGGGTTCGAACCCGGGACCTCTTGGATTGCAAAGGGACGGAGGACCAGTGAACCAAAGGCCTAAGCCACGATAAGTGTCCGCCCCTTTTAGTTTTAAATACAAACAACTCGAAACCCCTAAATTCGAAGAATCCTAGATTCGAATTTGGTCAAATTGAAGTCCAATTTGATTATGATAACGAGCGGATTCATGGGGCTTTTATTCCCCATGATGAAACGATTACATAGATGTTTTCAATTTACCTGATTGTGTTCGAATTGAAAGTGAACACCACGATGAACAGGTCGCGGTTTTGTTGATGTTCGATTAATGCTCAAACGATGATTATAATCCAATTCCTTGAACAGGAAGTTTCTAATGATGTTAATGGTCAAAAACCCTCTGTTAATTGCTAGTTAGAAAGGCCGTAGGGTGGTGTTCGAGTAGGTTGCAGATCGCAGTCGAAGGTGGTGATCAATGGAGGTGTTTAATTCGTTTTAGATGTGATTGAAGGTCGTATACGATTAGAAACAGCTATGGGGTCTTATATACACGATTAATTGGATTATTTTAGCTGTTAGTGGCGATTGTGGAGTGTTTGTTTGGCCGACAATGGAGATAGTCGGTTTTAGTGGTGTTTGCACTTGTATTATTCAATTGAATGGTGACTCACGTTCGACGCCACCACGGGAATATGTAGGTAACTTTAGTTAGGTCAAAAGCGCGTTATTTTGGCGTTTATGGGGGTCGCAGGAGCCGCTCCGGCGGTGGCCGGAGGGTCGGCCGGAATTACGGGGGGGAAAGGGGGTTGGGTTTGGTTAATTACACAAATGGTCCCTGTGGTTTAATCTTGTGTCATTTTATGTTAAAACTCCCTTTTAAAGTTTTTAAAATGACAATACAACCCCCCGACTTTATTATTATTTTTTTATTATTAGTATCATTATTATCATTATCATTATTAGTATTATTATCATTATTATTATTATTGGTATTATTATTATCATTATTATTATTCTTAAATGATAAATTGGTTCAATTTATGATAAGCGGTGAAAATTAGTTTAATAGTATTTACCGAAAACTCGGGTTGTCACAACATGGTTACGTTTTAGTATTTTATTTACGACTGTATATGTGTCACCATCACAACAAATTTACAATTTTGGAAAAAATCTTTCACTTTAATTTTTTTTCTTAATGACTCTTATTTAATACTATAATAATCAAGATAATTTCTTTCTAGAAAGAAATAATATTTTATTAAAAAATATTTTAATAAAACTTAATTTTATTAAAATATAGTTTAGGTTGTAACCAATCATTATTAAAACTAAAATATTTTAAAAAGATATATAAAAAGTTTTTTTGTATATTTATAAATAATAAAATATTTTTCTTCTTATACTACTTTTTATACCTTAAATATATTCATTATATATAATAATTATGTTATCTATAACATATATTAGATTATACATATATATAATCTGTTACATAATTTTGTATTTCAACTCGTGTAACACACGTGTATCTAATATAGTATTTAATAATTAAATTAACTAATAATGATATTATTTAATTCTTTTTAAGATTAAAATAGTATTTTAACAATTAAGAAAGAGTTTTTTATAAGTGTAATTTGTAAAGACATAAATGTTTATAAAATAAAAAATCTTTCTTAAACATCAAACTTTTTATGAATACAAGATATTCTAAAACCAAACTATTTGAAAAAAAGTAGAATATGATAAACTAAGAAAAAAAATTTAGAGTTATAATAAGAAACTTTTAAACGTTATACTTTTTAAAATGGTTTGTATGGAAACAAAATGCTAAAAAAAGTTTGAAAAAATATTTAAAAATAAAAGTTTAAATATTTGATTTATTTAACCAGTGTAATACATGAGTACTAATCTAATTAGCCATATATTTAAAAAAACTAATCATGTTCTTGTGAAAAAATTTGTCATAATGTTGTCTACGAAAGTGAACCTAAACTTGGGTCGATATCGAATGAAGTTTAATCATACATAAGAAAACACGTGAATGGTGTATACTTTGAACTTAAAAATAAAGATAGAAATATATTATATTCCACTCGGCTCTATTTCCAATGAAGCTTATGTAAAAACGTACCTTTAGCTGAAAATAACCCGACTTGAGGTCGATCCTCGAGAAGCAACTTGCTCCTAGTAATAGGTCAAATAGATAATCAATTCTAGGCAAAGGGTATTTATTCTTTATCATGAGCTTATTTAGTTTTTTATAGTCAATACACGTATGCAGGCTACCATCTTTCTTCTTTACAAATAGCACTTGAGCACCGCATAAAGAATTGCTCGGTGGTATAAACTTTATCGAGAAGGTCCTGTAGTTGGGTCATCAATTCATTATCTCGGACGGAGCCAAACAATAAGGAGCTTTAGCAACGGGTTAAGCTCCAAGCATAAGGTCAATCTGAAACTCTATCTTCCCATCGGGTGGTATCCCCGGTAGGTCCTCAGGGAACATATCTGGAATGGTACACACCATGGGCACATCTTCAACCTTACCATTTTAGCTTTAGCATCTATAGCATATGAAAAGAAAGCTTCACACTTGCCTCATAAACTTTTATGCCTTTATCATGGACATCATCTTTGAAATTTCACAAACTTCAACGCCATAAATCGTAACTGGCTACCGTCCTACACTATCAACCGAGCCATTTTTCTCTAAGAAACTATATTAGCCCTATAGGCTACTAACCAATCCATACCCAACACAACATTGAATCTTCCTAGGATTATAACAAACAACATAAGGGGAAATCTATGACCTTCAATTCTATGTTACATTCATCTATGGCCTCGATTATCTTAGTGGTCTTCCCAATAACAGTTTCTACTTCAAATATATGTTCTATCTCTTTAGCCTTACCATTTTATCACATCATAAAAGGTAGAAGCTACGAAGCTCTTACTTGCACCAGAATAAAAAAAATAGAAGCAAGTATGTTGTTGACTAGAAACATACCTTACACCACATTAGGTTCAACTCTAGCCTCTTCCCGTGTCATAGTGAAAGCCCTAGCCTTGGTCCTCGGCTTGTCACCAACCCTCTTCTCTTTCATCATGGCTTTCCTTTACCTGAGTTTGCCACCTTAACCTTTTTACATTCCCTACTATAGTGTTCTATCTTGCCATAGTTCTAGAACTTTATCAAATTAGGGAAATCCTTAGAGAAATGTCCAGTCTTTCCAAATCTATAACACAGGCTTCAATAGAGCTTACATTTGCCTGCGTGCTTTCGTCCATATTTGTGGCTCTCACCAAATAGTTCCACTTTCATTTTCTTCACCTTGATAGTAGACATGTTATTAATTTCTCTCTTGGCTCCCCTAGACCATATCTTCCTCCCCACATCCTCAGCTAGTTCATCAATAATCACATCATCATAAACTATCCCACATAATTCCACCACAAACTCAAAAGTCTTTGCCCCACTTGCATTAACAACGTCCTAACCTTCGAACTTAAACCCTACACATAATACTTCATCCTCCTTTCTTCAATAGTTACTAGGTGAGGCACCAACATGGCCATCTCACTTAAATAAGATGTGTACTTCCTGTGCGTCAAGTTCCCAGCCTTAAATCCCAAGAATACACTTTCAAGTCGATCTATCTTAGTCTGAGGACATAATTTTCTCATCACTAACTCACTCGGATCATTCCACTTCAAAATGTTAAACTCATGGGGTCTTTAATATAAATAACTAGTGATAAGAATTGCCAATATCAAAACGTCATTCAACACTTGTACAAACAATTCAAACGCTCCAAATCGAAACAACCAAGTACAAATATAAACAATCCAACAGACACTATTTGAAAACCATTAAACTCATAATGTTTATTGCTCTTGAAAGGACGGCGTCATCTACAGTCCATAAATCCAAGAACTTAAGCATTACTACCTAAAAAGATATGCTCTAAAAAGTTTAACATACATTATTGAGTTGGCATGCTAGGGCTTCTTTTAGAACAATTTAGATGTAATCACTTCACTAACAGACTATCTGATATAAATGGCGTCTTGGATCTCCTAGTAAATCTAAATTTCCCTAGTCAATTGTCATTCTAGTTTATTTGATCCATATGTTTGATAGCTAACGTATTCATGTTTCATAATATGTTGTTTTCTTGTAGTAATCATTTGTTAATCTTGATGGTTGTTCCATAAAAATTGCTATAACACCCACAACAATAATAATAATAATAACAATAAAAGTTCAGGGGGCATTTGTGCCATGTTAGAAACTTAAATTATTAAGTTTGTGCCTAAAACGACAAGAGATTAAACTACAGGGACTGTTTGTGTAAAATTGATAAATCAAATCTCCCTCTCTCTCCTCTACCCGCAAATCCGGCGGCTTTTTATTCCGGCCACTATTTCCGGCCAAAACCGGCTCCGGCGACCCCCCAAACGACCACTTTAATCGATTTTTTTGTTCAAACAATTATTCTCGACACACCCTCGTGGATGAATCGAACTCGTGCCCCACAATAATTGGAAAAATGGTTAGTGCGATCGATCTAAACCGACCACTCAACTTTTCGGCCGACCACCCACTCCGAATCGCACAATAAAAGTTAACAATAAACAAATTAATGGCACACTAACAATCATTTAATCGTTTACAACATTCCATTGAGTTCCAATTAATCTAAAACACTACAAATCACCACCATTGGCCTCCTCCTCGTCGCGGACCTGCTACCCTGTCAAATTCCACTTTCTGAGCTCTAATTCACGAAATTAGCATAGGGCTTTGCTTCCAGATCATCGTTAGAAGCTACCTGTGCAGTTAATTCGATTATCATCAACAATTACTCATTGAACCATCGAGCACTACGGTCGCGACTGTTCTTGATTGAGTTCAGTTTCAAATAGACACTATTCGGGTAATTGTTTACATCTACATACTCGTTTAGACATGGGGAACAAAAGCCCCATGATTATCAGCCTTCACATGATCGTTTGGTGTGTCAATTTGGATCCAAACGAATCTAGGGTTTATGTGAATTTGGGGATGATTTTGTTTTGTGGTTAAAAGGTTTAAAAACCAAGTGAATACCAAGGCTTCGGCCCTGGTTCACTGGTTAGTCATATGCTGCTCAAACTTGAGGTCCCGGGTTCGAACCCGGGCACCCACAACCATTTTTTAAGCCTTTTTGGGCTTTAAAAAAATTAAATAAAATTTCTAAAAATTGTAAAAATCAGTTTTATAAACCTTGTTTATTTTAAAAGTTATCTGATTAATTTCGGTAAATTTATTTATTTAAAAACCTTAACAATTTATATATCTTTTCCACATGGGCTATCCACATGGGCTATCCAGTTTCGAGCACTTCGAATATCTTAATTTAAAAACCTTAATTTAGTTTTAAATAGGTCATCGACTCCTAGCACTTTGAATATCTTTTCCACATGGGCTATCCAGTTCCGAGCATCCATCGGTGTAGCAGCATCACTAAAAGATCTTGGTCTTTACTTCATAAAGTGCTCAAGCCAAACATGGATCTCAGCCACAGGTGGTGTTGCATTTCCACCGGAAGATGGTCCAGTGTTGTTCCCGCCAGAAGGTGGCTCTGAGTTATTTCCACCGGGTGGAGGTCCTGTGTTGTTTCCCTCCGAATTTGCCTGTTGCATCTGCTGGATGACTGTTTGAGCAGTCTGAGTCATCAGATTAGGGAGTATTCCAGAAATAGCAGCGTTTACAGCATTAGCAATGAGGGTTTCAAGAGGAGTATCAGATGAGGGGCCACTCGATTTATTGCGGTTGTTCACACGTGTCTTAGGAGCCATCTGAAATGAAAATATACGTGTGAACACTGGAATTTAGATTGGAAAACAAATTAGATCCTAACCCAACGTCTACCCATAACCTCACAAGTTTATTATTAATGTTTAAGTTTTCTACAGGAAGAGCCTTTGCTCTGATACCACAACTGTAACACCCCAACCCGACAAGGCTGACGTGTCACTAATACGAATATCAAATCAAAAACCAATCCATGATATTACAGAAACGGTCAGATGAAATAACTTCAAACACACTAAATAATCCGAAAGAACCTAATTAAGATGTACAATACATCAATTAAAGTAACAGATAATCTTGGTCTTCAATTCACTCTTCACTAGTTTCCCGGATTACCCTGCTGACCTGACGTGCATGAAAACAAAAGCACGCCTGAGCATAACGCTCAGTGAACGGAATAGCGGATAACAAAAATAACAGACATGATGATAATTAAAGAATTGGCAGATATAAAAAATAACAGACTTGATGATAATCAAAGAATCGGCAGATATCAAAAATAAACAAACATGGTGATAATCAAAGAATCGGCAGATATCAAAAATAAACAGACATGGTGATAATCAAAGAATCGGCAGATATCAAAATAAACAGACATGGTGATAACGGAGAATCAAAGATCATAAAACATATATATCAAATAGAACATACGTCATAAGACATATATCAGATAGAACATACCCCGAGCTAATAATCATATCATATAATAACTGAACAGGGGGAACATAGGTAGCGAGCCCGTGAACCAATGTGAAATGGAGTATGGGCAGACATACAAACCATTCACCAGAGTCCTGAATGGAATGGTGTGTAACCATCCATCAGGAAATAACAGAACTAGCCTAGGATCGATCCATACGCCTCTGAGGAAATAATAATATAACAAGTCATAATTTCAGAGTCCTCTTTAGAGACACCGTGATCTCAGCTCACCGCCACGGTTGGTGTCACGTTATCGATGCCGCAATAACGCGTCTTGGTCACCCCCAAGATAGGGAGAGCTCGGGTAACAAATTCAGAAATATAAAGTAGTCTAGCTACTTATAACAGAATCAAAAACACATTATTTAAGTATGACATGAATCAAAACTAGAAATGAACGGAAATCGAATACGAGACAGAAATCAGGAATCTGTACTGCAAAGTAACGGAACCAAAAGTAAATACTTATGATAACAAGGAAATAGAATCCGTACCTTATACACGAATGACAACAATCAGAAACAAGGTCTAGGCTCGGTTAACGCCGCGAGAACCTACGATATTGTAATTCAAGTTATCGTTTAGATTTTCTTATTTCAGATTGGGAAAATTCCAGTTCTGCCCCTGTCTTTTCGCACTCGTTAAAAATACTAAACGACATTTAAAAATTCTGAAAATCTCTAGTTTACTAGATTAGTGATTTCTAAACAACTTTCATTTAGAAAAGTTTCTGATTTAGATTACCGAAATATGAGAAAAACGTGGATCTTTACAGCTGCGCAGAACTGCTAGCTGTTACGAAAACGATCGTTTGGAGGTCTAAACGAACGAGTTTTTCTATGTTTTATATATCAACAGATTCGTTTTTCGACGTAATTTGTCCTGGACATAAGGTTTAACTGATTTGAATCTGTTATGAAGAAGTTATGGCCTCCGTAATTTGGCTGTAAAATACGAGCCTAAGTCAAGGGTATTTTGGTAAACCGTAAAATTATTTCTAGTTAAAATACGTCCGTTACAGGTCTGGAAATATTTTTATAAATAAGTATAAATCATGATTGACTTCTGAAAAATTTGGCTAATCATATTATGAATCCGTTTGTCATTTATAAAATCACATCCCAAAATACTCATAAAAACTAGTTAAACGTGTGACTTGTTTAAAATGCTCGGTTATGGTCTAAATCTTAATTTGGTCAAAATACTTATATTTCCTGTAGCTAAAACAATATCAAAATGGGTTCATATCAAGTTTGCTAAGTTAAGCAAGGAAAATATGTTTAAAACGTAAACCGAATATAAACGAGTACTTATGCGAACGGGCATCACATGATCAAGGGCAATGAACTAAAATACTAATTAGGATATCTAAGATTCAGGGATAACGTAATGACTAATGATATTTTAGTGATTCCCACTATTTAAAGTTTATTTTTATAAAAATAAACTAATTATAACTTTTGTTAATAATTTATATATAAATTGTTAAGGTTTTTAAATAAATAAATTTACAGAAATTAATCAGATAACTTTTAAAATAAACAAGGTTTATAAAACTGATTTTTACAATTTTTAGAAATTTTATTTAATTTTTTTAAAGCCCAAAAAGGCTTAAAAAAATGATTGTGGGTGCCCGGGTTCGAACCCGGGACCTCAAGTTTGAGCAGCATATGACTAACCAGTGAACCAGGGCCGAAGCCTTGGTATTCACTTGGTTTTTAAACCTTTTAACCACAAAACAAAATCATCCCCAAATTCACATAAACCCTAGATTCGTTGGATCCAAATTGACACACCAAACGATCATGTGAAGGCTGATAACCATGGGGCTTTTGTTCCCCATGTCTAAACGAGTATGTAGATGTAAACAATTACCCGAATAGTGTCGATTTGAAACTGAACTCAATCAAGAACAGTCGCGACCGTAGTGCTCGATGGTTCAATGGGTAATTGTTGATGATAATCGAATTAACTGCACAGGTAGCTTCTAACGATGATCTGGAAGCAAAGCCCTATGCTAATTTCGTGAATTAGAGCTCAGAAAGTGGAATTCGACAGGGTAGCAGGTCCGCGACGAGGAGGAGGCCAATGGTGGTGATTTGTAGTGTTTTAGATTAATTGGAACTCAATGGAATGTTGTAAACGATTAAATGATTGTTAGTGTGCCATTAATTTGTTTATTGTTAACTTTTATTGTGCGATTCGGAGTGGGTGGTCGGCCGAAAAGTTGAGTGGTTGGTTTAGATCGATCGCACTAACCATTTTTCCAATTATTGTGGGGCACAAGTTCGATTCATCCACGAGGGTGTGTTGGGAATAATTGTTTGAACAAAAAAATCGATTAAAGTGGTCGTTTGGGGGGTCGCCGGAGCCGGTTTTGGCCGGAAATAGTGGCCGGAATAAAAAGCCGCCGGATTTGCGGGTAGAGGAGAGAGAGGGAGATTTGATTTATCAATTTTACACAAACGGTCCCTGTAGTTTAATCTCTTGTCGTTTTAGGCACAAACTTAATAATTTAAGTTTCTAACATGGCACAAATGCCCCCTGAACTATTATTGTTATTATTATTATTATTATTGTTGTGGGTGTTATAATTGCCCTCCTGGATGTTCCATAAAAATAATCTTTGTAAGATGCTTGTTCATATACGTCATTTAAATTATATTTAACAAGAAACACCAATTTGGATCTTTCTACATACGAGAGGAATGGTATGATTAGAGTATAGGGAATACCTAATGAATATGAGTTGTTTGTTAATTTACGTAGGCTTCACATAAGCACGAAACTCACTCACTCAAACACTAAGACGATAGGCATACACACCGCATTCAACATTTCACTCACTGCCACAACAACCTCAATCATTCGCCACTCCCGACGAAAATGATTTTCACTCCCACGCTTCAATTTAATATTTCTTTATGTTACTTACTTACATACAAAATAGATAAAGGTAACTGTGAGTAGGCTCATGATGGGGTTCACTAGCGTGAACCATATTTGACTGGCATTGTATTACATACGTAAAAAAGGTGACAGGTGGCTCACTACTCTGAGTGGTTTAGGGGTTGGGTAGTCACCCCAAGTTTCCTATAGTTCCTACACACTCTCTCTACTATGTCAAGGCCATGTCACCTTTGCTAATATTTCTATTTCATTTTCTTAAGCATTGGAATGGTTTCAATCTTTACTAAATTCCCCATCTTTTATTTAATATATAATAAAAATTAAATATATTTATTAAAGTCGACGGTGTCGGTCTGCATAGCTTTTCTGTCTACTTTGAGCTTCCTTTAACTTTTCTCTAGCAATAGCAACATTCTCATTCGTGATCTGAACTAACTCGGGTCCTTCGATGATTCTCTCACCGACTTCTTCCCAACAAATAGGTGCCCTACATTTACGACCATACAACAATTCGAAAGGTGCCATGCCAATGCTAGCTTGCCAACTATTGTTGTAAGCAACTCGACCAAACACAAGTATTCATCCCAGTTCCCAGTCCACTCTAGAGCACAAGCTCGAAGCATGTCCTCAAGTGTCTGAATAGTACGCTCCGACTGACCGTCAGTATGAGGATGAAACGCCGTACTAAACCTTAACTTGGTACCCCATGCAGCTTGCAAACCCTTCCAAAAGCGAGAAGTGAACCTCGGGTCTCGATCAGACACGATAGACACCGGAGTGCCATGAAGTCTAACAATCTCTTGTGTAAACACTTCAGATAGTTTGCTAACTGAGAATCCCTGCTGAATAGGTAGAAAGTGAGCCGACTTTGACAATCTGTCAACCACAACCCATATCGCATCATTCTTCTTGAATGTTTTTGGTAACCCGGTTACAAAATCCATGGAAATATCATCCCATTTCCATACAGGGATAGGTAGTGGCTGAAGCAAACCACTAGCTCTCTGATGCTCAATCTTGACCTGCTGACAAGTAGGGCAACGGCTAACATACTTAGCCACATCTTCTTTCATTCCATTCCACCAAAAGTTTTGATGAAGATCACGATACATCTTAGTAGATCCTGGATGGATAGAGAATGGAGAACTATGTGCCTCAGCTAATAACGATTCTCGAAGAGAAGAATCATTAGGCACACATAAACGTTTACCACACCAGATTACTCTATGCTCATCTACTCTGAATTCTGATTGTTTACCAATCTCCACATTCTGTAAGATTGCCCAGAGTTCACCATCGTCTTTCTGTGCGTTCTTAATCCGGAATATTAAGTCTGATTCAGTCTGAAGACTAGCGAGATATCCGTCACTCTTGCCAATATGTAGGCCAATACCCAATCTATCAAGATCGGTAATGTTCTGAGGCTGTAGCTGTAGGGAGGCTACTGTTCCTGAGCTCTTCCTGCTAAGAGCATCAGCTACCACATTGGCCTTTCCTGGATGATACTGAATATTGGCATCATAATCTTTTAACAACTCTAACCATCTTCTCTGCCTCATGTTTAGTTCTTTTTGTGTGAAGATATATTTCAAGCTCTTGTGATCAGTAAAAATATCACAAGTCTCTCCGTAAAGATAGTGACGCCATATTTTCAACGCGAAAATAACAGCAGCGAGTTCAAGATCATGCGTAGGATAATTAACCTCGTAAGGTTTCAACTGTCGTGAAGCATAAGCAATGACCTTTCCGTGTTGCATCAACACACATCCAAGTCCTTTCTTTGAGGCATCACTGTAAATCTGGTATCCACCCGTACCCGATGGAAGTGTAAGACCAATCTCTTCTTAAGTTCTTCGAAGCTTTTCTCCCGCTCATCATTCCAAGAGTACTTAACCCCTTTCCTCAGAAGTTGCGTAAGGGGTAAAGCAATAACAGAGAACCCTTTGACAAATCTACGATAATAACCAGCAAGACCAAGAAAACTCCGGACTTCTGTGGCTGAAGTAGGTCTTGGCCATTTAGTGATTGCCTCTATCTTTGCTGGATCCACCATAATACCATCTGCAGAGACCACATGACCCAAAAAGGCTACTTGACTCAACCAAAATTCACATTTTGAAAACTTAGCATAAAGCTTCTTTATACGCAGAGTTTCAAGCACGATACGAAGATGGTCTTCATGTTCCTCCTTACTCTTAGAATAAATAAGAATGTCATCTATAAACACGATGACGAACTTATCCAGATAGTCATGGAAAACTCGGTTCATTAGGTTTATGAAAACAGCTGGGGCATTCGTTAACCCGAACGGCATAACCAAGAATTCATAGTGACCATATTGCGTACGGAAGGCAGATTTAGGGACATCAGAATCTTTGATCTTTAGCTGATGGTAACCAGACCTCAGATCGATTTTAGAGAAACACTTTGCACCCTGAAGCTGATCAAATAAATCATCAATACGAGGTAGAGGGTAACGATTACGGATAGTGATCTTGTTGAGTTCTCTGTAGTCAATGCAGAGTCTCAAAGAACCATCTTTCTTCTTCACGAATAGGACCGGTGCACCCCAAGGTGAGAAACTTGGTCTAATAAATCCAAGATCTAATAACTCCTGTAATTGCTCCTTCAGTTCTTTGAGTTCAAGTGGTGCCATACGGTAAGGTGCCTTGGAAATCGGTTCAGCACCAGGAATAAGATCAATAGTGAATTCCACCTCGCGGTATGGTGGAAGTCCAGGTAGCTCCTTAGGAAACACATCGGGAAAATCACAAACAACCAGATAATCAGAAATACTAGGCTCTTCAGGAGATAAAATTTTAACTGAAGCAAGGAATCCTGCAGCGCCATGCAGTAGGGATTTACGAGCCTTAAGTGCTGAAATTATTTGAAGAGTTTTTCGAGGTTTAGTCCCCTGATAAATAAGTTCAGGATGATGGGGATCTCCAAACAGAATGCGACGAGTCTGACACTCAATTGTAACATGATGTCGAGTTAACCAGTCCATTCCCAAGATGATATCAAAATCTTCCATTCGCATGGGCAACAGATCCGCTGTAAGAATGAGCGATTCAACTCGGATCGGACAATCCTCATACACATGAGAGATTGTAACAGAGTTTCCCATAGGATTCATAATATTCAAAGTATTTTCTAGTAATGTTGGGCTCATCGTTAGATATTTAAGAAAAGATTGAGAAACTATGGAGTGTGTTGCTCCAGTATCAAATAAGACTTGAACTTCACGAGTTCCTAACATAAGAGTACCAGAAACAGTACCTAAAGAATTCATGTTACCATGGCACACTTAGTAATAGATAACAAGCATAATTTACATGGTAAGACTACTAGATTATTCAGATACGACAGATTCACATATGGGAGGAATATCAAGAGTCATACCTGGTGTGTTTGCTGCATCCTTTGCATTCAGAGCAAACACTCGTCCTCCATTAGTTGGTTGTTTGGCACCATTTCCAGCCTTTCCTTTATTATCCGGATATGGACAGTCTTTCAGTAAATGGCCGGTCTTTCCACATCTAAAACAGGCTCCTGAAGCTCGACGACAAACACCAAAATGACGTTTTCCACATGTAGTGCATACCGGGACTTGCTCTTTACCTTGGTTTTCGGCAGGTTTAGGATTCTGTTGTTTTTGTTTCCATTGATTACCTTGGCGGTTATTATTTCTGTTGAATTGGGCTTTCCTATCACCTGTATGGTGTTTCTCGCTTGAAGATTGCCCCGAAAGTGCGGTATGGTTTCCTTCACGATTTCTCTTTCGACTCTCCTCAGCTTTAGCTAACCTCTTCTTGTTTTCCATGTCAAGTGTTTTTACGACATCAGCTACTTCATTGATATCGTTAAACCTTTGAGTCACTATCCATCTCCGAGTTCTCTCATGAACAGCCCATTTCAACTTTTCTGCCTGGACCTCTGGGCTACCTGCAGCTTCCCAAAGAAAACTAGCCAGCCTACAGAATCTTGCCATGAATTCTTGCCAAGGTTCACCATCTCGTTGCTCAATAGATGCATATTCCCGTGCATACTCACTTCGTTCCACTTCAGAGAAATACTTTCGGAAGAATATTGTGCGGAAATCGGCCCAAGGAAGGGTAGCAACATAACCCACTCCACCATGTGCAAGTTTTACCCCTTCCCACCAAACTAGAGCATAATCCTCTAGTTTGTAAGAAGCCAACCTAGTTTTAAATAGGTCATCGACTCCTAGCACTTCGAATATCTTTTCCACATGGGCTATCCAGTTCCGAGCATCCATCGGTGTAGCAGCATCACTAAAAGATCTTGGTCTTTGCTTCATAAAGCGCTCAAGCCAAACATGGATCTTAGCCACAGGTGGTGTTGCATTTCCACCGGAAGATGGTCCAGTGTTGTTCCCGCCAGAAGGTGGCTGTGAGTTATTTCCACCAGGTGGAGGTCCTGTGTTGTTTCCCTCCGAATTTGCCTGTTGCATCTGCTGGATGACTGTTTGAGCAGTCTGAGTCATTAGATTAGGGAGTATTCCAGAAATAGCAGCGTTTACAGCATTAGCAACAAGGGTTTCAAGAGGAGTATTAGATGAGGGGCCACTCGATTTATTGCGGTTGTTCACACGTCTCTTAGGAGCCATCTGAAATGAAAATATACGTGTGAACACTGGAATTTAGATTGGAAAACAAATTAGATCCTAACCCAACGTCTACCCATAACCTCACAAGTTTATTATTAATGTTTAAGTTTTCTACAGGAAGAGCCTTTGCTCTGATACCACAACTGTAACACCCCAACCCGACAAGGCTGACGTGTCACTAATACGGATATTAAATCAAAAACCAATCCATGATATTACAGAAACGGTCAGACGAAATAACTTCAAACACACTAAATAATCCGAAAGAACCTAATTAAGATGTACAATACATCAATTAAAGTAACAGATAATCTTGGTCTTCAATTCACTCTTCACTAGTTTCCCGGATTACCCTGCTGACCTGACGTGCATGAAAACAAAAGCATGCCTGAGCATAACGCTCAGTGAACGGAATAGCGGATAACAAAAATAACAGACATGATGATAATTAAAGAATTGGCAGATATAAAAAATAACAGACTTGATGATAATCAAAGAATCGGCAGATATCAAAAATAAACAGACATGGTGATAATCAAAGAATCGACAGATATCAAAAATAAACAGACATGGTGATAATCAAAGAATCGGCAGATATCAGAAATAAACAGACATGATGATAACGGAGAATCAAAGATCATAAAACATATATATCAAATAGAACATACGTCATAAGACATATATCAGATAGAACATACCCCGAGCTAATAATCATATCATATAATAACTGAACAGGGGGAACGCAGGTAGCGAGCCGTGAACCAATGTGAAATGGAGTATGGGCAGACATACAAACCATTCACCAGAGTCCTGAATGGAATGGTGTGTAACCATCCATCAGGAAATAACAGAACTAGCCTAGGATCGATCCATACGCCTCTGAGGAAATAATAATATAACAAGTCATAATTTCAGAGTCCTCTTTAGAGACGCCGTGATCTCAGCTCACCGCCACGGTTGGTGCCACGTTATCGATGCCGCAATAACGCGTCTTGGTCACCCCCAAGATAGGGAGAGCTCGGGTAACAAATTCAGAAATATAAAGTAGTCTAGCTACTTATAACAGAATCAAAAACACATTATTTAAGTATGACAGGAATCAAAACTAGAAATGAACGGAAATCGAATACGAGACAGAAACCAGGAATCTGTACTGCAAAGTAACGGAACCAAAAGTAAATACTTATGATAACAAGGAAACAGAATCTGTACCTATACACGAATGACAACAATCAGAAACAAGGTCTAGGCTCGGTTAACGCCGCGAGAACCTACGATATTGTAATTCAAGTTATCGTTTAGATTTTCTTATTTCAGATTGGGAAAATTCCAGTTCTGCCCCAGTCTTTTTGCACTCGTTAAAATACTAAACGACATTTAAAAATTCTGAAAATCTCTAGTTTACTAGATTAGTGATTTCTAAACAACTTTCATTTAGAAAAGTTTCTGATTTGGATTACCAAAATATGAGAAAAACATGGATCTTTACAGCTGCGCAGAACTGCTAGCTGTTACGAAAACGATCGTTTGGAGGTCTAAACGAATGAGTTTTTCTATGTTTTATATATCAACAGATTCATTTTTCGACGTACTTTGTCCTGGACATAAGGTTTAACTGATTTGAATCTGTTATGAAGAAGTTATGGCCTCCGTAAGTTGGCTGTAAAATACGAGCCTAAGTCAAGGGTATTTTGGTAAACCGTAAAATTATATCTAGTTAAAATACGTCCGTTACAGGTCTGGAAATATTTTATAAATAAGTATAAATCATGATTGACTTCTGAAAAATTTGGCTAATCATATTATGAATCTGTTTGTCATTTATAAAATCACATCCCAAAATACTCATAAAAACTAGTTAAACGTGTGACTTGTTTAAAATGCTCGGTTAAGGTCTAAATCTTAATTTGGTCAAAATACTTATATTTCCAGTAGCTAAAACAATATCAAAATGGGTTCATATCAAGTTTGCTAAGTTAAGCAAGGAAAATATGTTTAAAACGTAAACCGAATATAAACGAGTACTTATGCGAACGAGCATCACATGATCAAGGGCAATGAACTAAAATACTAATTAGGATATCTAAGATTCAGGGATAACGTAATGACTAATGATATTTTAGTGATTCCCACTATTTAAAGTTTATTTTTATAAAAATAAACTAATTATAACTTTTGTTAATAATTTATATATAAATTGTTAAGGTTTTTAAATAAATAAATTTACAGAAATTAATCAGATAACTTTTAAAATAAACAAGGTTTATAAAACTGATTTTTACAATTTTTAGAAATTTTATTTAATTTTTTTAAAGCCCAAAAAGGCTTAAAAAATGGTTGTGGGTGCCCGGGTTCGAACCCGGGACCTCAAGTTTGAGCAGCATATGACTAACCAGTGAACCATGGCCGAAGCCTTGGTATTCACTTGGTTTTTAAACCTTTAACCACAAAACAAAATCATCCCCAAATTCACATAAACCCTAGATTCGTTTGGATCCAAATTGACACACCAAACGATAATGTGAAGGCTGATAACCATGGGGCTTTTGTTCCCCATGTCTAAACGAGTATGTAGATGTAAACAATTACCCGAATAGTGTCGATTTGAAACTGAACTCAATCAAGAACAGTCGCGACCGTAGTGCTCGATGGTTCAATGAGTAATTGTTGATGATAATCGAATTAACTGCACAGGTAGCTTCTAACGATGATCTGGAAGCAAAGCCCTATGCTAATTTCGTGAATTAGAGCTCAGAAAGTGGAATTCGACAGGGTAGCAGGTCCGCGACGAGGAGGAGGCCAATGGTGGTGATTTGTAGTGTTTTAGATTAATTGGAACTCAATGGAATGTTGTAAACGATTAAATGATTGTTAGTGTGCCATTAATTTGTTTATTGTTAACTTTTATTGTGCGATTCGGAGTGGGTGGTCGGCCGAAAAGTTGAGTGGTCGGTTTAGATCGATCGCACTAACCATTTTTTCAATTATTGTGGGGCACGAGTTCGATTCATCTACGAGGGTGTGTCAGGAATAATTGTTTGAACAAAAAATCGATTAAAGTGGTCGTTTGGGGGGTCGCCGGAGCCGGTTTTGGCCGGAAATAGTGGCCGGAATAAAAAGCCGCCGGATTTGCGGGTAGAGGAGAGAGAGGGAGATTTGATTTATCAATTTTACACAAACGGTCCCTGTAGTTTAATCTTTTGTCGTTTTAGGCACAAACTTAATAATTTAAGTTTCTAACATGGCACAAATGCCCCCTGAACTTTTATTGTTATTATTATTATTATTGTTGTGGGTGTTATAATTGCCCTCCTGGATGTTCCATAAAATAATCTTTGTAAGATGCTTGTTCATATACGTCATTTAAATTATATTTAACAAGAAACACCAATTTGGATCTTTCTACATACGAGAGGAATGGTATGATTAGAGTATAGGGAATACCTAATGAATATGAGTTGTTTGTTAATTTACGTAGGCTTCACATAAGCACGAAACTCACTCACTCAAACACTAAGACGATAGGCATACACACCGCATTCAACATTTCACTCACTGCCACAACAACCTCAATCATTCGCCACTCCCGACGAAAATGATTTTCACTCCCACGCTTCAATTTAATATTTCTTTATGTTACTTACTTACATACAAAATAGATAAAGGTAATTGTGAGTAGGCTCATGATGGGGTTCACTAGCGTGAACCATATTTGACTGGCATTGTATTACATACGTAAAAAAGGTGACAGGTGGCTCACTACTCTGAGTGGTTTAAGGGTTGGGTAGTCGCCCCAAGTTTCCTATAGTTCCTACACACTCTCTCTACTATGTCAAGGCCATGTCACCTTTGCAGGGGCGGACCTATGTGGTGGGTAGGGGTAGCCTCCGCTACCCCTCAATTTTTAACGCGTAGTGTAAAAAAAAAAAAAAAATTATACAGAATTTTTTTTTATGGTTTTACGTTACCCCTGAGAAAATTTTACGTTACCCCTAAAAAAAATTTATACTAAAAACTTTATAGGAAATTTTAAATTTTATAAAAATTAATGTAATTTTAATAAAAATATTACCTTTTATAAAAATATTAAAAAACCCAATTCAATTTATTAATTTAACCCACTTAAAAAACCCAACCCAATTAAAAAACCAACCCAATTAAAAACCAAAAACACTTAAAACCTAAAACCCAACCCAATTAAAAAACCAAAAACACTTAAAACCCAAAACCCAACCCATTTAACCCATTAACCCAACCCTGATGCTCCTCACTGCTCTCGTTCACTGCTCTCACTGCTCTCGGCCTCTCCCTCTCGTTCGCTGCTGGCTCGACATCATTTTGAGGTTGAGATTTTTAATACGGTTTTGGATATGCAAATTCAAGAATTGGGGAATCGATTTAATGAGGTATCAACTACATTGGTCGAAAATATGTCGGGTTTAAATCCTTGTAATGGATTTTCAAAGTTTGATATATCTAAGATAGTGGCTTTTTCGGAGATGTATCCGGTTGATTTTAATATGAATGAAAGAGGATGTATTTTGGGTGAGCTTAAGGTGTTTTATCACTCTGTAAAAGAAGATGATAGATTTATAAACTTGAACGGAATGTGCCATCTTGCTCGGCTAATGGTGGAAACCGGAAAAAATCTATCTTTTCCTTTGTTTTATCGGATATTGAAGCTAGCATTGATTTTGCCGGTTGCAACCGCGACCGTTGAAAGATGTTTTTCTAAATTGAAGCTTATCAAGACGGATTTACGGAATCGAATGGGGGAGGAATATTTGAACAATGCTCTAGTATGTGCGGTTGAAAGGGAAACGTTTGACGAAGTAACAAATGAGGATGTAATGCTTCGTTTTCAAGCTATGAAAAACCGAAGAGGAGAGTTCTGAGATCAAACAGTATTTTTTAACTATCTTTATTATCATGTTTTTTTCATTTATATTAATGTACCGTACGATAAAAAATTTTTTAACTTGTATTACGTTACCCCTGAACTAAATTCCTAGATCCGCCACTGCACCTTTGCTAATATTTCTATTTCATTTTCTTAAGCATTGGAATGGTTTCAATCTTTACTAAATTCCCCATCTTTTATTTAATATATAATAAAAATTAAATATATTTATTAAATAATAAAATGGTATAAGAAAATGCATTTTGTTATTAATAAAACTTACAAATTAAGTAAACTACATTATAATAATATACTAAAATTCAAAAAATATAGACTTTATCGAGTGCCGTTTGTGGACTCTTAAAATTTGCTCAATGAGATTCTCTCCGATATTGTGGAAATGTATACAAATGGTGTTAGAAATGGAATAGTTGTGTTTGAATTTATTGATATTTGTTTAAATTTCTAGCCATTGCATGAGGGGTACTTTTTGATCACTGTAGGACGTATGAGTCAGTAAACCCAAACCGAAACCGGTGTTCCTCTTCCCTAACCCTAAGTTGCATGGCTAGGCAGTGTTCCAGGTGGTGGAAGTTAGCCACGCCTAATCCGCTTTGTGTTCTCATTGTGAGTTATTTTGAATTATTTATTATTAACTTTAAACAACTAACTATTTAATAAATATAAAAAAATAAAATATCTATACTATTTTACTTTTTAAAAACATTACGTAATAAAATTACAAAAAAGAAAATAAATGATAAAGTCATTTTTCACTTTATCCATGTATATTTATTTTAATTACAAAGTAACAAACTAATTCTATATAGGTATATGATCTTTATAGAAATAGTCAGAATCGCAAGAACTCGTTTGGACCCTTAGATTATTTAATCAATGGTTTAAGACATAATGGTAACATAATTCAATAAAAGATTATGGATATAGTTAAACAAGAAAATGACATTTTAGGGTTTTGAATTATTTTGTTTCTTAACATCTCCTATAATCTTTTCCTACCCATTCTTATATGAAGTTTGGTAATATTAAAATTCAAAACCCTTTTCTTGGCACACCTATGTAAGAGTCACCAAATGAATTCACCAACGTCTTAATTTTCCAGCAACAAAATCACCACTATGAAGAAGAAGGATGGGACGTAACTTCCTACACTCCTAAGGCATGAACTCTGATTCATCATATTCGATTGGCCACCAACTATCACCTGGCCAATCGACAGAGAAGATAATAATCAACGGTCGATGTTTGCTTCAGTGATAAATAATGACTACAATATCGATGATAATGCTATGAGATTGAGTCGGTGGTAGAATATAAGCAATTAAGGTAACTGATTAGTATTTGCTTTATTGAAACAATGTTCTTTAACTATGGCCCTTATGCTCATTCTTGTATGATTAAACCATGCTTAATTTAAAGTAGACTGAATAGAATTCGATCCTAATTTTTTCTATAGGGA
Source organism: Flaveria linearis (assembly GCA_024085815.1). Taxonomy (NCBI): domain Eukaryota; kingdom Viridiplantae; phylum Streptophyta; class Magnoliopsida; order Asterales; family Asteraceae; genus Flaveria; species Flaveria linearis. The sequence continues at coordinate 32,671,072 of CM044003.1, read as the reverse complement.
TTATAGATTCACCCAAATAGAATTTGATATACAAAGCTGTAAGATTTATACTTAAAGGTTGATGCAACCAGAGCAACCAAAGAGCTCTCAGCATGCGTGCATGATGTACATAGTAGAGTTACTTCGGAAGTTTTAGACAACTCAAAGGAAATAAACTAAGTGTAAAATCTTCCGAAGCCAAATGACAAAATCTTCTAAAGCCTAAGATGAAGTCTTCCGAAGCTTCAGAGACAAAGTCTTCCGAAGCCAAAGACTGATTTCTTTCGAAGACAGAGAAAGCATGCTTTCTCTAATAACCTTTTGACAGAAAGCTAAATAACTTTTGGTTGCCACTCTTAAGACTCTCCAACTTAGATAAGTTGGTAAAAATGTCCATGCTTTTATCAACTGTAAATTATGGTCATCGGTCTGTAACTTTCTACTTTTGTACCTTTTATCCTTTTTGTAATATATTAGGATATGAGCTATAGCATGTCATAATCATAAGTCAAAATCTAATCTGCCTTTTGTCTATACATTGATCTTGTTGTCTAGATTAGTGTTTCTAACTAGCTTTCAAAGTATACCCGACTGTAGGATGTAGTATAAAGTGCCTCAGGTTCTTGTATTTATCTTCATACTTTATAACACTTGTAATAGCACTTGAGAGCAATATATAACATTATTGAAAACTAAACCTATCTTGTTCTTGTTCTTGTTCTTTGTTCTGTGTCATTCTTAATTGTGTTCTTAGCATCTTCAACTTAAACCCATTTTCCTATTTGATATGTTAAGTATTCTAAGTCTCTGCTCATTGTGAAACAGATTGTATTGGCAACCCTCACTCGATCCTGCAATTGGTATCAGAGCTTTTTAGGCTCTTAATTTTAAGATCTCACCATCTTAAATCCCTTCAGTTTCCCAAACACTTAACAACTCAAATGGTAGCTCTTACCAAGTCTGATATGAAAACCGGTACCATGACAAAATCTCCACTGATCACTCTTGATTACTTTGATACTTGGTGCCAAAGAATGGAAGGCTTCATCAAGTCTCAAGACAGCAATATGTGGGGATCTGTTGTATCAGGACCTCATATACCATGCACCTCTTCAGCTGCTGTTGCTGGTGGCATGATACCAAAGGAAGTTGCTGACTACTCAGAAGAAGATTGGAAGAAGATTGATGTAGATAAGAAAACCATGACTGCTCTCCAAGATGCTCTTCCAAACTCTATCTATAGAGGCTTCAAGAAGTGCGAAAATGCTAAGCAACTATGGAATGCACTGAAACTCCTGTTGACGGGTGGTTCAAGGAACAACCCTTTTATTACGTTAAAACGCGTAATATTCTCATATTTGGTCGTGTAATTATCTTGAATTAGATAACTACTGTTGCTTTTGTTTCAGGCACATTATGGAGCTTAATACGGAGAGAACGCAGCTTTGGGCGGACCACGACGGGATGGAGCAAGATAGGATGGGAAGAAGGAATAAAACAAGGAAGTGGGGGTCTACCGTAATTTACGGTAGCCACCGTAAATTACGGTGGCCCCCAAACTCTCATTTTTCCACCGTATAGCAGAAGGTTTCTACCGTAGCATCCTTGTGGCTACTGTAACTTACGGTGGCTACCGTAAGTTACGGTAGAGGTGATTTCCTGGAAAGTTGATTCACTTATTAAAATCCAAGTGGATGTCTTTTTGCTCAATATATGGAAAAGTGACGAATTGTGGGAAGGATGTCTGGAACTTTTGGTTGGAATGTTTGTTTAAAATGATTGGAAAACATTTGTTTTGGGTAGTCATCTTCTTGGAACAAAAACACATTCGGGAGATGAAGATTTGAAGTTTCTCTTTGGTTAAGCTTTGGTTGATCTTTTTAGTTGTATTGAAGAACAAGAACTTGTGGTACTTTAATCTTTGTTATTTTACTTTGATTGTTATGAATTATCTTTTGAATCTTGTTCTCATGCATAAAACTATGAGTGGCTAAACTTCTTGTATGTTTCCTTTTGGTTTGAAGGATTTATAACTTTGATCATGTTGGTGTTTTCTATTTATGGGATGATGAAATTGATCTTGTGATTGTTTTGTCATGATGATTGTGTATTATGTGTAACGGGTCATTCATAAATTGCTTAACTTCAACCATACGTTCTTGATGCCATAGGCAAATCTTGATTTAGTGGAAATCTTGAGTAATTTGATAGTGATACTGATTATTGAGAGATAACCTTGCTAATACAAGTACTTAGTCCTCTTTGATCACACATAAACACACACTCATGAATCATGTCCATGTGGTTCTTCCCAATTAACACCAATATCATCATTTGTTAAAATCCGGATACCAAAGGGAAACATATTTCTCATTACTGATTTTTACAAACCAATTCACTTTTACTTCTTGCTTTAAGCCAATTCATAAATCAACAAATTATTGAGCTTTACTTATTTATTATTTTAGTTAAACCTAGGTAATTGCAATTTGAATTAAGTTAACACATATTCCACAAACTCCCTGTGTTCGATACCCACTTACCGCTAGCTAATTAGTTGTATTTGGTTTTAAATTTGATTGAGACTTCGACCTCACGTCAAATTTTGGCGCCGTTGTCGGGGAGTTGTGCGCAACGTGTGTTTGCTTATTAGTTTTGTTTTGTTATTTCGGTGTTACGCTGGTTGTGTGTAGTGTGCAGGTTTTGTTTCAGGTGTATGCATACAAGGAATTCAAGCTCATCATCACCATTAGTGTTTGATCCAGAAATTGAACGAGCTGCTCGTAGAAACAGAGTTTTACATCGACAAAACAGAATCAGTGGTTCACCAATAGCACCTACATCACCCGTTACACCACGAAACACAATGGATCCGTTTTCACCACCTCTTACTACGGGTCAAACGACACCATCCGAGCCTTTACCAAATCCTACAGTACCACCGGAGACTAAACCAACCATACCCCATTACCTACAAGTACCCAAACCGAACCTTCCTTTAGCTTTGACCCATCAGCACCTATTCCACCCTTTTCATATTTCTTCCCAACAACCGGTCAATCATCATCGTCTAGACCAGTTCCAACATCACAACCATATCAATCCAACCCATCCATATTTCATACTCCCTCTACCTCTCAAATGCAAACGGATACACAAGATCAACAACCTCAAGTTGTACAAACATCGAGAGTAGGACGAGCTGGTGTTGATGGTGGTTATGGTGATGAATTTAGGAGATATGAGGAAGAAGGGTACACGTACGAAGGAGATGCTGATCAAGGAAATTATGTTTATAGTCAAGGACAAGCTATGCAAGGATATGGGAGACTACAACCACAAGTTGTGCAGCAACAAGTTATCCCACAACAAATGCAACCCCAAGTGAGGCCACAATTTCAAGAGCAGATTCTTCCACAACATGGGGGAGCAAACTTTCAACCACCATTTCAGCAATTTATGCCTCCAGGACCACAAGTCCAAAGACCAATGGGTCCTCAGCGACCAAGAGTTAGGTTGGGTGTTCCACGAAGGCATAATTGGGATGCTGCTAGGGGTATTGAGGCACATTTTCGTCCAATCATCACAAATAATCCATCACCAGTGGTCATTCCTCAAAACAATCAAGGGAGAACGTTTGAAGTCCGAACAAATTCACTTCAAAGTTTGCCAAAGTACAAAGGGTTAGCAACGGAAGAACCCTATTTTCATTTGGAAGCTTATGATTCAATTTGTAACACAATTGGTGGTCAAGGATTTTCTGCGGATGATGTCAAGTTGGTATTGTTTCAGTTTTCATTGGAGGATAAGGCAAAGAGGTGGTTCTACACTTTGCCATCCGCTTCAATTTATACATGGGCTGAGATGCAACAAAGGTTTTTAGAAGAGTTTTTCACAGCTCAAAAGACTAATGATGCTAGGAGAAGCTTGAGAAGCTTCCAACAACAGCAAGGTGAAATGTTCCATGAGGCGTTTGAGCGGTTTAACATGATGACCAAGAATTGTCCTCATCATGTAATTGAGTTATGGGAGTTGTTGAACGCTTTTCACGAGGGGCTCCATTCTGAAGATGCTCGTGATTTAATGTCTATCACAAATGGTACATTTGGTACGAATTATGAGCAAGACGATTGGGCATTTTTGGAACAAATGGCGGTTACATCGAAGAGGAAGGCTCAATCATCAAGACGAGCACGACCAGTCATTACACGAGCTCCAGTTCATGCGGTGGATGATGGTAATGTACAATCTACAAATCAAGTTTATAATTTTTGTACAAACTGCAATGAGTTAGGGCATGCTGTGGATTCTTGCACGGTAACTTTTGAAGTAGACTGAATAGAATTCGATCCTAATTTTTTCTATAGGGATTATAGATTCACCCAAATAGAATTTGATATACAAAGCTGTAAGATTTATACTTAAAGGTTGATGCAACCAGAGCAACCAAAGAGCTCTCAGCATGCGTGCATGATGTACATAGTAGAGTTACTTCGGAAGTTTTAGACAACTCAAAGGAAATAAACTAAGTGTAAAATCTTCCGAAGCCAAATGACAAAATCTTCTAAAGCCAAAGATGAAGTCTTCCTAAGCTTCAGAGACAAAGTCTTCCGAAGCCAAAGACTGATTTCTTTCAAAGACAGAGAAAGCATGCTTTCTCTAATAACCTTTTGACAGAAAGCTAAATAACTTTTGGTTGCCACTCTTAAGACTCTCCAACTTAGATAAGTTGGTAAAAATGTCCATGCTTTTATCAACTGTAAATTATGGTCATCGGTCTGTAACTTTCTACTTTTGTACCTTTTATCCTTTTTGTAATATATTAGGATATGAGCTATAGCATGTCATAATCATAAGTCAAAATCTAATCTGCCTTTTGTCTATACATTGATCTTGTTGTCTAGATTAGTGTTTCTAACTAGCTTTCAAAGTATACCCGACTGTAGGATGTAGTATAAAGTGCCTCAGGTTCTTGTATTTATCTTCATACTTTATAACACTTGTAATAGCACTTGAGAGCAATATATAACATTATTGAAAACTAAACCTATCTTGTTCTTGTTCTTGTTCTTTGTTCTGTGTCATTCTTAATTGTGTTCTTAGCATCTTCAACTTAAACCCATTTTCCTATTTGATATGTTAAGTATTCTAAGTCTCTGCTCATTGTGAAACAGATTGTATTGGCAACCCTCACTCGATCCTGCAATTGGTATCAGAGCTTTTTAGGCTCTTAATTTTAAGATCTCACCATCTTAAATCCCTTCAGTTTCCCAAACACTTAACAACTCAAATGGTAGCTCTTACCAAGTCTGATATGAAAACCGGTACCATGACAAAATCTCCACTGATCACTCTTGATTACTTTGATACTTGGTGCCAAAGAATGGAAGGCTTCATCAAGTCTCAAGATAGCAATATGTGGGGATCTGTTGTATCAGGACCTCATATACCATGCACCTCTTCAGCTGCTGTTGCTGGTGGCATGATACCAAAGGAAGTTGCTGACTACTCAGAAGAAGATTGGAAGAAGATTGATGTAGATAAGAAAACCATGACTGCTCTCCAAGATGCTCTTCCAAACTCTATCTATAGAGGCTTCAAGAAGTGCGAAAATGCTAAGCAACTATGGAATGCACTGAAACTCCTGTTGACGGGTGGTTCAAGGAACAACCCTTTTATTACGTTAAAACGCGTAATATTCTCATATTTGGTCGTGTAATTATCTTGAATTAGATAACTACTGTTGCTTTTGTTTCAGGCACATTATGGAGCTTAATACGGAGAGAACGCAGCTTTGGGCGGACCACGACGGGATGGAGCAAGAAAGGATGGGAAGAAGGAATAAAACAAGGAAGTGGGGGTCTACCGTAATTTACGGTAGCCACCGTAAATTACGGTGGCCCCCAAACTCTCATTTTTCCACCGTATAGCAGAAGGTTTCTACCGTAGCATCCTTGTGGCTACTGTAACTTACGGTGGCTACCGTAAGTTACGGTAGAGGTGATTTCCTGGAAAGTTGATTCACTTATTAAAATCCAAGTGGATGTCTTTTTGCTCAATATATGGAAAAGTGACGAATTGTGGGAAGGATGTCTGGAACTTTTGGTTGGAATGTTTGTTTAAAATGATTGGAAAACATTTGTTTTGGGTAGTCATCTTCTTGGAACAAAAACACATTCGGGAGATGAAGATTTGAAGTTTCTCTTTGGTTAAGCTTTGTTTGATCTTTTTAGTTGTATTGAAGAACAAGAACTTGTGGTACTTTAATCTTTGTTATTTTACTTTGATTGTTATGAATTATCTTTGAATCTTGTTCTCATGCATAAAACTATGAGTGGCTAAACTTCTTGTATGTTTCCTTTTGGTTTGAAGGATTTATAACTTTGATCATGTTGGTGTTTTCTATTTATAGGATGATGAAATTGATCTTGTGATTGTTTTGTCATGATGATTGTGTATTATGTGTAACGGGTCATTCATAAATTGCTTAACTTCAACCATACGTTCTTGATGCCATAGGCAAATCTTGATTTAGTGGAAATCTTGAGTAATTTGATAGTGATACTGATTATTGAGAGATAACCTTGCTAATACAAGTACTTAGTCCTCTTTGATCACACATAAACACACACTCATGAATCATGTCTATGTGGTTCTTCCCAATTAACACCAATATCATCATTTGTTAAAATCCGGATACCAAAGGGAAACATATTTCTCATTACTGATTTTTACAAACCAATTCACTTTTACTTCTTGCTTTAAGCCAATTCATAAATCAACAAATTATTGAGCTTTACTTATTTATTATTTTAGTTAAACCTAGGTAATTGCAATTTGAATTAAGTTAACACATATTCCACAAACTCCCTGTGTTCGATACCCACTTACCGCTAGCTAATTAGTTGTATTTGGTTTTAAATTTGATTGAGACTTCGACCTCACGTCAAATTTTGGTGCCGTTGTCGGGGAGTTGTGCGCAACGTGTGTTTGCTTATTAGTTTTGTTTTGTTATTTCGGTGTTACGCTGGTTGTGTGTAGTGTGCAGGTTTTGTTTCAGGTGTATGCATACCAGGAATTCAAGCTCATCATCACCATTAGTGTTTGATCCAGAAATTGAACGAGCTGCTCGTAGAAACAGAGTTTTACATCGACAAAACAGAATCAGTGGTTCACCAATAGCACCTACATCACCCGTTACACCACGAAACACAATGGATCCGTTTTCACCACCTCTTACTACGGGTCAAACGACACCATCCGAGCCTTTACCAAATCCTACATTACCACCGGAGACTAAACCAACCCATACCCCATTACCTACAAGTACCCAAACCGAACCTTCCTTTAGCTTTGACCCATCAGCACCTATTCCACCCTTTTCATATTTCTTCCCAACAACCGGTCAATCATCATCGTCTAGACCAGTTCCAACATCACAACCATATCAATCCAACCCATCCATATTTCATACTCCCTCTACCTCTCAAATGCAAACGGATACACAAGATCAACAACCTCAAGTTGTACAAACATCGAGAGTAGGACGAGCTGGTGTTGATGGTGGTTATGGTGATGAATTTAGGAGATATGAGGAAGAAGGGTACACGCACGAAGGAGATGCTGATCAAGGAAATTATGTTTATAGTCAAGGACAAGCTATGCAAGGATATGGGAGACTACAACCACAAGTTGTGCAGCAACAAGTTATCCCACAACAAATGCAACCCCAAGTGAGGCCACAATTTCAAGAGCAGATTCTTCCACAACATGGGGGAGCAAACTTTCAACCACCATTTCAGCAATTTATGCCTCCAGGACCACAAGTCCAAAGACCAATGGGTCCTCAGCGACCAAGAGTTAGGTTGGGTGTTCCACGAAGGCATAATTGGGATGCTGCTAGGGGTATTGAGGCACATTTTCGTCCAATCATCACAAATAATCCATCACCAGTGGTCATTCCTCAAAACAATCAAGGGAGAACGTTTGAAGTCCGAACAAATTCACTTCAAAGTTTGCCAAAGTACAAAGGGTTAGCAACGGAAGAACCCTATTTTCATTTGGAAGCTTATGATTCAATTTGTAACACAATTGGTGGTCAAGGATTTTCTGCGGATGATGTCAAGTTGGTATTGTTTCAGTTTTCATTGGAGGATAAGGCAAAGAGGTGGTTCTACACTTTGCCATCCGTTTCAATTTATACATGGGCTGAGATGCAACAAAGGTTTTTAGAAGAGTTTTTCACAGCTCAAAAGACTAATGATGCTAGGAGAAGCTTGAGAAGCTTCCAACAACAGCAAGGTGAAATGTTCCATGAGGCGTTTGAGCGGTTTAACATGATGATCAAGAATTGTCCTCATCATGTAATTGAGTTATGGGAGTTGTTGAACGCTTTTCAAGAGGGGCTCCATTCTGAAGATGCTCGTGATTTAATGTCTATCACAAATGGTACATTTGGTACGAATTATGAGCAAGACGATTGGGCATTTTTGGAACAAATGGCGGTTACATCGAAGAGGAAGGCTCAATCATCAAGACGAGCACGACCAGTCATTACACGAGCTCCAGTTCATGCGGTGGATGATGGTAATGTACAATCTACAAATCAAGTTTATAATGTTTGTACAAACTGCAATGAGTTAGGGCATGCTGTGGATTCTTGCACGGTAACTTTTGAACAAGTGGAGGAAGTGAATGCTATTCAAGGTCAAGGGTTTGGTGGAAGAAACTACAACATGAACTCAAATACCTATCATCCGGGTTTGAGGAATCATCCGAACTTTAGTTATGGGAATCCGGCGAATCAATCTAATCCAAATTTCCAAGGAAAGCCTCAAGGTAATTTTGTTCCTCGTCAACAGTACCAAAATTATCAAGGAAATTTCAGAGGGGGGAACAATCAAGGATATCAAAAGCCTTTTCAACCATTGGGAAATAACCAAGGAAATGAGACAAATCAATCTTCATCAAGTGGTGGTAATGAAGTGATGGAGATGCTAAAGTCCATGCAACAAGAGATGCAAAAGAGGAATCAATTGGATGATGCTAGAGCTCAAAAAAATGAAATTCGAGACAAGGCCATTCAATCGCTAACTAATCAAATGGGTCAACTTGCAACGGATGTGGCAAATCTCAAGAAAAACAAAGGTCAACTTCCTAGTGACACAAAGGTAAATCCCTCTCACAGTTCTTCTCGTAATGTTCCTATTAATCATGTTAGTATGTTGAGAAGTGGTAAAGAATATAAAACACCACCTTCTCCGGTTTTAATTGATGGGGTGGTTGAGGATATTACCGGGTTAGAAAGTGATGAGGAGGACCAAAATCCTCAACAAAATGTTTTGAACGAAAATGCAAATAAGAAAGTTATTGAAAAACTGGTTTTCAAGGAAAATGTGATTCAAAATGATAAAGAGGTGGACCAAAGCCAAGTACCATTTCCATCGGCTTTGGTTGACCCGGGTAAAAAGAGTATGATCTCACATTCATCATTGGAAAAAGATGATATAATGGAAGTTTTCAAACAAGTCAAAGTTAACATTCCATTAATTGAGGCCATTCAGAAAATTCCAACTTATGCAAAGTTTTTAAAAGAATTGTGTACAGTTAAAAGAAAGAAAAGGGTGCCTAAACGAGTTAAACTAACTGCAAGGGTGAGTGCAGTTGTGGAAGGAAACCTCCCACTCAAGCTCCGAGATCCGGGAGCACCATTGATAGATATCCAAGTGGGTGATTTCAAAATGTCTAAGGCGTTATTGGATCTTGGAGCCGGGTGAGTATCCTTCCGGGAAGTTTATATGACCAATACGATTTTGGTCCATTGAAACGGGTGGAGACAACGGTGGTGTTAGCCGATTTGTCTCATAAACTTCCTAGGGGGATTGTGCGGGATGTGATTGTGCAGGTGAATGAGTTTTATTATCCCGTTGATTTTTTGGTTTTGGATTATGCTTCGGTTGATTCAAACCACAGCCCAAATGTTATTTTGGGACGACCATTTTTGAACACGGCTCATGCAAGGATTGATTGCAGGAATGGTACAGTACAAATGGCATTCGGTAAACGCCAAATGAGTTTAAATGTGTTTGCTAACAAATCTTATTTTGATGATGATGATGAGTGTTTTATGGCAGATGAATTTGATGAATATGACCCTCATGAGTATGAGGAAGATTCGGTGGAGGTTTGCTTGTGTGATTTTTCTGAACAGGTACAGGTTTGTGCATTGAGAATGGAGGAGCAAAAACAAGATGTGTTGGCTGTACAGGAAGGGAGGCCACCATGGACTCACCAAATTGAAAGTTTACCGGTTGAAATTAATTCCAATACAAAGCCATCTTTGGAATGTCCACCCAAGATTGAGTTGAAGATTTTACCGAATCACCTGAAGTATGTGTTTTTGGGAGAAGATGAAACATTACCGGTCATCATAGCATCCAACTTGGAAGAAGCTCAAGAACACAAACTTCTAAAGGTGTTAAAAACAAACAAGGCCGCAATTGGATGGACAATAGCCGATTTGAAAGGTATTAGTCCTTCTTTAGTGATGCACAAAATCATTACTGTTGAGGACGCAAAACCAACTCGTGAGACTCAAAGGAGGTTAAATCCCAACATGAGAGAAGTGGTGAAAAAGGAGGTTATCAAGTGGTTGGATGCAGGGATCATCTATCCCATTTCGGACAGTGCATGGGTAAGTCCTACACAAGTGGTACTGAAAAAAGTCGGCATTCAGGTGATTAAAGACGAAAATGGTGAGCAAATCGCCACCCGACCGGTAACCGGGTGACGAGTATGTATTGATTATAGAAAATTGAATTCGGCCACTTCAAAAGACCATTTCCCGTTACCCTTTATTGACCAAATTATTGAAAAACTTGCGGGTCAAAAATTTTATTGTTTTTTGGATGGGTATTCGGGGTACAACCAAGTGGCCATTCATCCGGATGACCAACACAAGACCACCTTTACATGTCCATATGGCACTTTTGCCTTTAGAAGGATGCCATTTGGATTGTGTAACGCTCCAACCACTTGAAGCATATGATTAACCCCGCTTTACACTCTCCAAAATGCTCCCTATGACACATCTTACACTTTAATCTTACCTTTCTCCTTCTTGGATCATGTATCTTGCTTATTACTCTCGCTAGTCGTCCCTTTCCATTTTATTTAGGTACTTTTTGTAGAGTTTGATTCTCTTCTCAATAATAAAATTAATAATAAAATTAATAATAAAATTAATAATAAAATAAATAATAATAACGATACTCTAGTTATTCTAAAAAACATGATATACAACGCCGAATACGTAACAGAATGAAAATAAATATATAATGCCAACTATACAATAAACTTAATTTAAACCAGTGCCCCCAATGAACACTTCAAGAGCTCGTTTTGACTCGAGTCTTCAACCCATTAAGTATCTTTACTTTTGTCCTTAACTGCACAAATGAACAAATGAATTGTTGATGATTATGGCTGAGGATTCGTCTTCAACATGAATCCTTTAAAACAAATTTCACGTCTTCACTTAGACAGTGTATCTATCTCCCACGTATATGAACCGAAGAAATATGTGTTACCAAAGATTTTTAATGCAATAGATGAAATGATGTTTTCAAGATTAAAAAATAAAAGATGTAGTTGATGATGTGATGGAAGAAATTAATTGAAGTTCTCCTCTATAGTTGGTTGTTTGACTCTCACAATTATTGAATGAGTTACAGTTTTTCACTCTAAAAAATTAATCAAAGATTCATTTAATCTTTATACCAAAGCTTCATATTTAATTTAGTTATTTAACCACAATAATGGCATATTTATTAGTAAAAATCAAAACATACATTTGAATTATTTCAATTTATTGTGAGCTTTAATTAAAACTCATTATTTATTCATGAAAGTGGAATTATATATATATTGTAAACAACAATGACAGTGTGTGAGAAGAGATTATTATAGCTAAAAGTACCTCCTCTCAAGCATAGTGTACACCCATCATAGGCATCAAGTTTTAAGCTTCCACTTGCTCCGCCGCCGGTAACGTCAACGACGCCTCCGCCTGGTGGTGGTGTTAGTTGCGATTGTATGGTGGACTGGCCGGTGGTGGCTAAAGACATGAGGAGTGTGGTGGCCGAACGTAGTGATGGTCAGAGGTCGTTGTCGTCGGAAATAATGGTGGTCGGAAGTTGCAGTAGGGGGGGCAGTCGGTCGTGATTGACGGTTTGCAGGGTTTCGGAGTGAATGACATAAGAAGGAACCTTAGAGAGAAGGTTTGGTGGCAGTGCGGTGGTGGTGGTGACCGTGGTGTGGTGACGATGGGTGGCGGTGGATGGTGGTGGCGGTCGTGATGTGGTGACGGTGGGTGGTGGTAACGACTATGGTGTGGTGACGGAAAGTAGTAACGGTGGTGTGGTGGTTTATCTGGTTTTTTAAAAAGGTAATACATAAAAGAAAACTTTTTTTGAAACTTGAAATAAATTAGTTAGGTGATGTCTTGATAAGAACACCTTTTGCATGTAGTAAGAGGTAATTATTAGTGAAATGTTAATCCTAAATAATACATTTAAAATAATAATGATCAGAGTAGCTTTATAGACAATAGACAAATTATATTTTAATTGTTAAAAAGGGTTAAAAAAACAAAACAAATTATTAATATAAGTATAATAATTTTAAAAAGTAAGTTATGAAAATAAAGTATAATTAGTTAAAGCAATTTACTTAAAAAATATGTATATAAGTATTATAATGATACTTAACAAATTATTAATACCGTCACGAAGCGCGGATGCATTTTACTAGCTATGAGTTATAAAACAAATCATTATTTTTTGATTTATAACATAGATTTATGAGTAAAAAAAAACATCCATATTATTATATGACATGTTTTTGTAAGGCCCCGATACCGGGACGCTTACAGTTGGACAATCATCGCATTATTACATAATTCATAAATTATGCAGCGGAATCGAGTTAACAAAAGCCTATTCTTTTCATTTATATTTACTGTTGTTAATCAATACATCATTTTTCCATAGTTACAAAAAGATTGTTTAAATGCATTACAAAACAAAAATACCATCAAAATATGAATGGATGTCAGTCTTGTCCCGCCGAGTGAATTCATCCTCGTGACATCCTCAGTCATAATTACCTGCCAACTGAAAATTTATAAAGGTCAGTGTTGTCGAGTGAGTTCTAGTTTTAAAAGTATTAAAATACCTTGTATAGATATATGAAAATATCCCTATTTGTAAAATATTTCCTTTATTTAGGTATGTGCTCACACATCATACATACATCAAGGTAATATTTTCTTTCATTCTTTAGTGTACGCATTTGTTCATTTCACACTTTAATTAGTATTTTTTCTCTTTCTTCCGGACCAATGTGTAATACCCCGAACATTATGCACGAAGCTAATGATGTGTCTGTGGTCTATAAATAGACCACGAACATTATGCACTAAGCTGACCCAGTCACCTAGGGTATGCTACAAGGGTCCTTGTCAATCTCAATAACTGACCCTGTGTGCATCTTTCGGATTAGCTAAACCGCACAGAGTTGAGTTAACGACAACATGGTCATGCTCCTCCTTTCATTTGCTTGCAAGACTTTCATTCATTCTTTTATGTTCCATTTTTTATCATTAATATTTCACTTTTATTAATGATAATACTTTACGCTTATGATCATAAACACACCAGGTAAAGTCACATAATAATAAGTAATATGGAACATAAAAATAGCTCATAACCATGCATAATAATGACAATTAAGACCCTTGTGTCAAACTAGGGTCAAACCCAAATCATTCTGTTTTTTCTCCAAAATTCCAGAAAATTTCTAAGTGTTTGGACGCATGGGAACCATGTAGGCGCATGAGGCCTGTTTAGGCGTTTTTTAACTATGTGGGCGATGGGCTACTTAGGCGTTTCAACACTTAGGCACATGAGCTACTGTTCAGGAGCATGGACTTACACATAGAATTTTTAAGGCAATAGTTGGGCGCATGGGGTACTGTTTGGGCGCATCAGCCACACTTGAACTTTCTAAGTTAATTTCCCAGGCGCATGAGTCCTATTTGGGCGTATGACCACACTTAAAGTTTTCTAAGGCAAATTTCTTAGTCGCGTGGGCCTTGTTTGGGCGCATGACCACTTACATATATGTTACTAAGTGATTTTTCAGTCCCAAACATCATCTTAACATATTCTAAGCTTCTCACTACCATTCTAAATGTCAAACAAGCATGAACTACCATAAACATCAACATACAAACATAAATACTTACGGGTATACATACAACTTTTGTAAAAATCATTTATATACATTTTCAGCCCCATAATTTATAAAACATGTAAAAGACGGGGTCTAGAACTCACCTTTTATTGCCTTGAAACAACTTCTTCGAATTGAAGCTTTTAAAGAGTTCTAACACCTAAAACAAGTCACCACAAACACCAAAACACATAGAACTCTCAACATTCGGTTTCTAAGAGTGAAACCATTAAGAAAACTGAACTAATTACACAAAAACACCTACCTTTGAGACTTTCAGCTTTTTTTTCTTCTTGAAAAACCATGAGAAAGACTTATGTTCTTCTTATTTCTTCTTTCAGCCAAAATAAAGGATGTGAAAACTTGTTATGGGCGGCCATACCCATACTATAATAAAATATTTTAACTTTTGTATTTTTTATACTTTAGCCCCTCCTCTTTATTCCATTTCCTTTTCTATTTAGATACTTTTCTTTTTCCTTTCTTATTATTTTCTTTCTTGTATTTTGACAAAATTTTCGGGTGTTACAAGTCTACCCCCTTAAAGAGGTTTTGTCCCTAAAACTTATCACTCCTCGAACAACTGTGGGTAATGTTGTCTCATCTCTTCTTCAGTCTCCCACATAGACTCAGAACCCTTTCTGTGTTTCCACTGCACACGCACCAGTGGAACCACTTTATTCCTTAGTCTCTTCTCCTTCTGGTCGATGATTACCACTGGTTGCTCTATGTAATTTAGCTGTTCATCCACCTCGATATCCTCTAGTGGTACAACCATACCTTCATCGACTAAACACTTCCTCAGATGAGATACATGAAATGTCGGATGAATTCCACTTAATTCATCAGGCAGTACCAATCGATAGGCCACCTCTCCTACTCGTGCGATGATTCGGAAAGGTCTTATGTATCTCGGGCTTAGCTTACCCCGTTTCCTGAATCGGATGATCCCCTTCCAAGGTGAGACCTTCAACATGACTCTATCACCCACGTTGAATTCAACCAGTCTTCTCCTTTTATCGGCATACGACTTCTGTTTATCCTTCGCCGCCTTCATAAAGGCTTTGATCATTTCTAACTTTCCCGTTGTAGCCGCGATCACCTCGACACCTCCTAACTCCTTCTGCCCAATGTCTCCCCAACATACGGGCATCCTACACCTTTTACCGTATAGCATCCCGTATGGTGGCATGCCAATGCAGGCATGGTAGCTGTTGATACACGATGTCCCTAGTTAATTATACTTAAATATTTATGTCTTTCAATCTTACATATGTTTAATACAAGGATATTTTGGTAATATGATATGTGTTTGAATGTATATTTACTATTAAATGTGTCTTATTCTTAATTCATTTACAATTACATGCTTGAATGAATATTATATATGGGTTTGTAGTAGTTAGTCACATTTAGGAGCTAATAATGATTCAGGAATGTGTTTGACTTAGTCTTATGGTTATTCATGCTAATAGACCATGCTTATGGACCAGTCCTACATCTGAACCAGGTGATTGACTCAGTCACACGACTGAGGCATGAGATTGGATCAGCCGCACGATTGAACCAATTGCATAGTTCAATCGTGCGTATGAACAAATCGTATGGCTAAGTCGCACGACTGAACCATGCTAATGGCTCAGTCGTACGACTGTACACTGAAACCTATAAATATCACGTAATTCATGGAAAAACATAACACTTCGAATTCTTTCATACCCTAGCCCTCCAGAGAGTTCTATCTCATCCATCCAAGTTCATAGTTCGTCCCGGATCGTTTTCTAATCATTCTTAACGTTTTTCTATCGTTAGATTGATTCGGGTTTTCGTTCTCACTGATTGGATCGCCAATCAAATAGGATTCCGCACTATTTGATTAGGTTACACGTTGAATCAGTTAGTACTCCATAAGTACACGGTCCTAACAAGCCTTGGCTCTTGATTCTTTGTGGATTCGATCGGTGTTTTGGTTAAAGTTCACGTTTTTTATTCAAAAATCCTTGTTTTTGATACAAAACGAGTTTTTGATGTGTGCCTGATTCAAAAGTTTTAAACTTTTCGACTTACAACAGTTTAGGGTTTGTGCAAAATCATTTTGAGTCTAAACGTGTTCAAAATCTCGAATTTTTCAAATTCAACAGTCTCAGTCTCATGATTGGCTAAATCGCTCGACTGAATCCCAATCGCACAATTGACTCAGTCGCATCCCCAATCACACGATTGACTTGAATTGTATGATTGAATCCATTCGCACTCTCCATTTGTACGATTGAACTCATTCGCATCCCTCAATCGCATGATTGACTCAGTCGCATAAGGTTTTGAAGTTTGAATATTTGACTTTGGGTATCCTCAAGTTTTGATAATATGGCCGATCAAAACACCGCGCTTACTGCCGGAAAGGACTCAAGAATCCAAAACCTCTTACTGCTGGAAAATGAAATTGGAAATCACAACAAACCTCCAAAACTTTTGACTTTGGATGAATACCCACAATGGAAACAACGGTTTGAGATTTATCTTAATGGTGTAGACCCGAACTTGTGGATTGCTATTGAAACTGGTTGCTCTACACCGGTTGGAGCTAATGGTGTTAAGCTGACTTTAAGTGGGATGAATGAAGTGCAAAAGTTTGCTCACAATGTTGAGAACAAAGCATATGCCTTACTGACACAATCGATTCCTAAAGATATATTCCATCAATTTTCAGAACATAAACAGTCCAAGAGGTTGTGGTCAGCTTTGGAAAAGCGACCACTTTAAAGGCACTGAAGGTCAAAGCCCTCAAGAAGGAATTTAACAACTTCTCATCCATTGGAAATGAATGCTTGGATGATATTATAGACAGATTTTATCATCTAATGAGTGAGTTGCACACACATGGTGTAACTACATCAATGGAGGATAAAGTTGCAAGCTTTGCTGATGGATTGCCGGATAAATGGGATCCCTTTGTTTTTAATATGAGATAGAATGATACTTTAGCCACTCTAGACATCAATGATTTTATCTTGAAGCTGAGGGAGGAGGAGCTGAGGCTAAAATAAAAGTCCAAGAAGGGGTCATATACGTAGAATCCATCACTGTATAAAGTTGTTCCCACACCAACTTCATCAGGAGCACCTCTTCAAACAACGTTCGTATCCAACACGTCTGGAAACTCTCAGAGTGGGTCATCTGGAAGTGAAGTGTCAGGATCATCTGGTACTCAATACAATATCACAGAAGCAAATCCACCAAAGCTAAAGACTGAGAATCTAGGAAATGTTACTGTTGAAGTAGCCAAGGAACACATGGATCTTCTTGCTACTATTGTGCACTCTTATGATGGATTAGTTGCTGGAAAAATTGGAAATTGTCATCTTGCTGATGAAGACTATGAACAGGTTGATGAGGCTGAATTGGAAAGAATGGACATAATGTGGGCTCTGGCTAGTGCAATTAGAAGAGCGAAGAAGTTTGTGAAAAAGACTAGACAAAACCTGATTGGTACTAAAGACACAACCTTTGGTTTTGATAAAACAAAAGTAACATGCTTTAACTATGGTGAAAAGGGACACTTCAAATGAGAGTGCGTGAAACCAAAGAAGACTAGAAATGGTAACCCTTTCATATCAAACAACCGTCAAGACAAGGAAAAGAATGTGACTTCAACCAGTCAAGATTCCAAAACTATCGTTGCTTAAGGAGATGGAGGTTAAGGTGGTGGTGGTGAAGCATCAAACCAATCCCGATCTGCTGAGACATTCACCGCAGAACCACTTACGCAGCAGGGTGGATCATCTTCTGTTGGGGGGTCTGAGCAGGCTGCTATCAAACCAGACATCCCTATCTTCGAGAATATAGGGAACTTCGACTTGGAAGAGGAGGAAGTAGACTCTGCGGAAAAACCTCTAGTTAGGCAGGTAGGATGGAAATGGGGCGCCACTGAACGAGGTAAAGAGATGGTGGGTGTGCGATAGAAGAAATCAGCTGCGGTGGATACTAAAGAGGCTAATCCATCCTACACACCTGATTAGCCGATCTCAAAAGGAAAGGAACCTGTGACTCCTTTTGGCTCAAGAAAGAAGAGAAGGGCCAGGCCTTCCCATAAGAAGGGTAAGCGCCAGAGATTAGTGCTGATGAGCTCTTCCTTGCCTTCACAAACCTCTCCAGCTATATCCAGTGCTACTACCACAGTCTCACCTACTAACACCATCTCACTCACCACTACACAAATGCTCATACCAGCCTCACCCAAAAGAACCACAACCATAGTTCCTCAAACCTTACCCATTCCCACGCCTGTATACACAACCTCAACAACTAACCCATCCATCTCATAAGTTGGCACCTCAACCCATCAAGTTCACCTACTTCAAAGATCCCCTTTACCCACAGTTGGTCTGGAGGAACAGCTGGCTAGCCTTAACATGTTGGTACTCAAGCTGTTAGCTGCTGATGATATCAAATCCAACCAAATCAGCCAGTTGATGTTAGTGAACGTAGCTCAAGGACAACAGATTGCCAAACTGACTGAGAGAAATGATGCTCATGAGCGTGCCTTGGTTCGAGCACATAAGGCTCTACAAACTCAGAATCAGTTGCTGCTAGCATCCACCAAGAAGATTGATGCGTTGGAAAAGAAGAACAAGAAGATTATGCTAAGATTGAAGGGAAGGAAGGAGAATCCATTAAAGATTAAAGATAATGGAAATGATGATGATGATGATGATGATGATGAATCTGATGATGATGATGATGAAAACACAAATGAGACTGATGAGGAGAAGGAAAAGGATGATAATGATGATGAAGATCAACCAGAGGGTGAAAGCAAAGCTCCAGCATCTCAACAATCTGATAAGGAGAGACGAACAAAAAGGAACCAAGATCAAGAAGCTTCATCCGCAGCTCCTCAAGATAAAGATCATCAATAGAAAGATACAAGTAATGATCAACATGTTTACGTAATTTGAAATTATATATATTGAAATGCATTAAAATTAATGAGAAATGAATGTCAAGTTAGATGAATTTCTATGATGTTTATTAAACTTTGTTGTGTTTGATTACTCTATCTAGCAGATAATCTCACCAGGTCGATGAACATGATGTTGCACCTCTCCAGCAAATCAAGACACAGCTTACTATGATTCTTGATTTGCAGGGGATTGTCAGAAGATCAGTGAGTTATGCACCAGAAGAGGGGGAGATCATCCATGACCTATCAGATGAACGGATTGCAGAGATGTTCAGGCTAAACCCTGATGAGATCGTCAGAGACGCACCCAAAGTCGATGTTATCAGCGATGAGGAACTACATGGTGTAGATGAGGTGGAGATAGAGGATGTCACATCTGATTATTATCCTCAGTATACAATGACGATGGAGATGCCTTATCTGATTTAGGTAAGATGTTCGACAGTGAAACCTTCGACAAGGTAAATGAGAAGGTCATTGAGAAAAATCGACTAAGAAAAAAGCTCAAGCTGATGATGCCGATGTGGAGCAGAGAAAAGCTGAGTGGGTTGCATGTCTAGCTGAGATGAGAAACCAACGTGAACCTCCAAAACAGAATGCTTACACGAAGTTGTATAAAGTCAGAAGGCATCAAAAGGTGTTAGGGAAAATAATCAGCTGGGCTTATTTTGAGGACTTAAATGTTTATGCTGTAAAAAGAGAGAAGGGGATCGAGTACTTTAGACATCCTCATGATCTGAAGACTCTACCGGGTTTTGAGCTGAACAGGCTAGCAAGTTTAAACCTTCTGTATGCAAACTCAAAATAGATGTCAAGATGGTTTGAAAGGGCCTTAAGGAAAGAGTATCACACTAAGTGGGTGAACTTTAAACCTCAACAACTGAGGCGGTTTGTGAGCAAAACTGAAGTTGATCCCAATTCAGGAAGGCCTAAGGTAGTTCTGAAGTGGAGACCGCCCAGGACCTTAACAAAGATACCTTTGAGGATAATGCCACAGGACTTCACGCCTCACTTCCAATGGTAGTATTATGACTGGAGGACAGGTGAAGCTGTTATTCTACTGAATCAGAATGGAAAAATTGAGACAATCAGGGTGTTTGACCTGATGTGGCTTACAAACTTGTCTGAGGACGATGTCTACACATTATACAAGTGGCCATTAATCTATGATACTCTGGACTTAATGCAAGCTTTTCAATTCTAGCATGTAATCAGACTGTGCTTTGCATTCGAAATCCATGCTGGGGTCACAAAAGAAGAAAAGCTGAAGAAGTTTGCTGAGTGTGTGAAGAATGTTAGATGATAGAATGAACTAGGTCCAAGGGGGAGTTTGTTGATACACGATGTCCCTAGTTCATTGTACTTAAATGTTTATCTCTTTCAATCTTACATATGTCTAATACAAGGATATTTTGGTAATATGATATGTGTTTGAAAATATATTTACTATTGAATGTGTCTCATTCTTAAATCATTTACAATTACACGCTTGAATGAATATTATATATGGGTTTGTAGTAGTTAGTCATATTTCTGAGCTAATAATGATTCAGGAATGTGTTTGACTTAGTCTTATGGTTATTCATGCTAATGGACCATGCTTATGGACCAGTCGTATGACTGAATCAGGTGATTGACTCAGTCGTACGACAGAGGCATGAGACTGGATCAGTCACACGATTGAACCAATTGTATAGTTCAATCGTGCGTATGAACAAATCTTATGGCTCAGTTGCACGACTGAACCATGCTAAAGGCTCAGTCGCACGACTGAACCATGCTAATGGCTCAGTCGTACGACTGTACACTGAAACCTATAACTACCACGTAATTCGTGGAAAAATGTGACACTTTAAATTTTTTCATGCCCTAGTCGTCCAGAGAGTTCTATCTCATCCATCCAAGTTCATTGTTCATCCCGGATCGTTTTCTATTCATTCTTAACGTTTTTCTATCGTTAGATTGATCCAGCTTTTCGTTTTCACTGATTGGATCGCCAATCAAATAGGATTCCGCACTATTTGATTAGGTTACACGTTGAATCAGTTAGTACTCTGTAAGTATACGGTCCTAGCAATAGTTTTTGTTGTATGAGAATTCTGCTAACGGTAAGTGATCGTCCCAACTTCCTCCAAAATCGATCACGCATGCTCGAAGCATATCCTCGAGTGTTTGGATCATCCTCTCAGACTGACCTTCCGTCTGAGGATGATAAGCCATGCTAATGTGTAGCCTCGTCCCCATCGCATCACTAAACCTTTTCCAAAACTTCAATATGAATCGGGTGTCACGATCTGACACGATAGACACTGGTACACCATGACGAGCTACAATCTCCTTGATGAACAGATCCTCCAGTCTCTCAGATGATTAGCTCTCATGGATCAGTAGGAAGTGAGCACTCTTGGTCAGACGATCAACTATCACACAAATGGTATCGTACCCCCTCGCCGTACAAGGTAGCTTTGTTATGAAGTCCATGGTGATGTGCTCTCACTTCCACTCGGGTATATCCAACGGTTGGATTTTCCCATATGGATTTTGGTGTTCTGCCTTCACTTGCAAACAAGTAAGGCACTTACTCACATACTCCACTACATCGCGCTTCATACTCAGCCACCAATAATCATTCTTCATATCTTGATACATTCTTGTGGCACCGGGATGAATTGAGTATCGAGTTTTATGAGCTTCATCCATGATTCGCCCCCGTAGGTCTCCGTAACGAGGGATCCATATTCGTCCGTTTTGGGTCCTAACACCGAGAGTGTTTTCACCAAATTCTGCAACTAGAACCTTCATTCGCTCGGAATTAAGGTGATCTTATTTAAATGCCTCATCTTGAAAGTCTTTTACTTGGGTCATCACATCAGCTATCATAACCAACTGATAAGCCTTCACCCGAATCGGCTCGGGTCTCTCCTTTCGGCTAAGGGCATCGACCACCACGTTGGCCTTACCCGGATGGTAATGGATCTCACAGTCATAGTCTTTGATGAGTTCTAACCATCTCCTTTGCATCATGTTAAGATCCTTTTGTTCAAAGAAATACTTTAAGCTCTTGTGGTCCGTGAAGATGGTGCACTTCGTCCCGTATAAGTAATGCTTCCAAATCTTCAACACAAAGACCATCGCGGCAAGCTCTAAGTCATGAGTAGGATAGTTGACTTTGTGGGTTTTCAGCTGTCGGGTACGTAGGCTATTACCCTTCCACGTTGCATTAACACTCAACCTAGTCCTGAATAAGAAGCATCCGAATATACCACTAAGTCTTCACTCCCTTCGGGTAATGTCAAAACAGGAGCTTGAGTCAATCATGTCTTTAACTCCTCAAAAGCACACTCCTGTTCGCGACCCTACACAAACTTCATATCCTTACGAGTCAATTTAGTCAAAGGTTAAGCTACCTTGTAAAAGTCATGGATATACCTCCTATAATAATCCGTCAAGCCCAAGAAGCTATGGATCTCGGATGACGTCTTTGGAGACTTCCATTGCATCACTACCTCAACCTTTACCGGATCCACCATGATTCCCTCAGCATTAACCACATGACCCAGAAACTGAACCTCATGCAACCAAAGAGCACACTTAGAGAATTTAGCGTACAACTTCTCTCTTCTAATTGTCTCCAACACCTCGCGTATGTGGCAGTCATGTTCTTCCCTACTTTTCGAATAAATCAGGATAATATCAATAAACACAATCACTGATCTATTTAACATTAGCCGACACACTCAGTTCATTAAATCCATAAAGGCAGCTGGCGCGTTAGTCAAACCAAAAGACATAACGAGGAACTCGTAGTGTCCATAACGCGTGCAAAAAGCTATCTTAAGAATATCTCGCTCCTTTACTTTCAACGGATGGTAACCAGATTGAAGATATCAGTTCTTCACCATCAACTTGTTTAACTCCCAGTAGTCTATACACATCCACATACTACCGTCTTTCTACTTCATGAATAAGACCGGAGCACCCCATGGAGAGATACTCAATCGAATGAACCTTTTATCCATTAACTCCTGCAGTTAAGCAATTAGATCCTTCAACTCGGTCGGAGGTAATCGATACGGTGCTTTGGTAACGGGCTGAGCACCGTGTATCAGATCAATCTGGAACTCAATTTCACGATCCGGTGGCACGCCGGGTAAATCTTCTAGGAACACGTCTAAGAAATCACATACAACTTGTACATCAGACAGTTGTGGTACAGACCCATCCATATCCCGCACGTAAGCCAGGTAAGCACTACATCCATGTCTCATGTACTTCTCCACCACCACCATCGAAATCACCTTCGGAACTGTAGTAACGCATTCACTGTAGACCGTCACCGAACTTCCATCAGGCGCAAGTAGTCGAAATTCTTGCGACACACGATGTTCGCCTTATAGGTTGCTAACCAATCCATCCCTAGTACTACATCGAATCCACCTAGGGGCATAACATGTAAATTGGTAGAAAACCTATGGCCTTCTAGTTCTATGGCACAGTCCTCTATCATATCAGTAATTCTAGTAGACTTACCGATAGCCGTTTCTATATCGAATGGCTCATCAATACTTCTACTACTAACAGACAATTTAGCACAGAAAGTAGTTGAGATGAAACTCCTACTAGCACCAGAATCAAATAATACAGAGCCACAACTTTGGTTTACTAGAAACATACCTGACATGACATCGAGGTCCACTCTGGCCTCCTCCCGGGTCATCGTGAAAGCTGTAGCACTTGCCCTCTACCCTCCCTTTTCAGCTTTCTTCTTCGCCCCAAAACTCTCCGTCCTTAGCTTTTTATAGTCCTTGCTCATGTGGCCCTCCTCACCACAGCTATAACACCTCGGCACCCTATAGTCTCTAGCAATGTGACCAGGTTTCCCACACTTGAAGCACACGTTCAATCCCAACCTACACTCGCCGGTATGCTCCCATCCACATTTACCACACTTCCTCAGCCCCGAGCTTAATGTTGTCCTACGATCATCCATCTTCATTTTTTTTATTGTTTGGAGAAAAACCACCATGTCGAAACCACTTCCCGTTCTAATTCTTATCACCAGCCCCTGTCTTCTTCGCCTCCACCACAGTCTCATCTTGCTCATTATACAATCTACCCGGCAGGTCTACAACCGATCGAAAGGTACTTGGTCGGGCAGCAATCAAATGTCTACGTATATCAACCGCAACCCCTGGACATACCTCTTAATCTTCCTTGATATCAAAGTCACCTGATTAGGAACCAGTCTTGCCATCTCATTGAATTTGGTGGTATATTGTCGGTGCGTCATAGTTCCCGCTTCCAGCTGCAGAAACACCCTCTCAATCTTGTCCAACTCCCTGTAAGGACAGAACTCCTCGATCACCATTTTTTCAGTTCTGGCCACCTCATCTTTCTAATGGCCCTGGTACCCTCAACCTGGAAAATATTGTCCCACCAGCATAAGGCCGAGTCCACCAACGAGTGGGTGGAAAATTTCACCTTCTGATCTTTTCGGCACTTACTTTACTCTTCACACCCCAAGTATTTTCTATCCTGACTACATCAGTATCTGTTGGACCAAAAGAACCAATGAGCCAGATCAGAAAAACCTTTGAGTCCCACAAGACATCACAACAACTGCTGAAGGCCTCATCAGCTGTTTGACAAAGACTGAAGACTTCATCAGCTGAAGACTAAAGTGGTGAAGATCAACAGCTGAAGACTAAAGTGCTGAAGACTTCAACAGCTGAAGACTAAAGTACTGAAGACTTCAACAGCTGAAGACTAAAGTGCTAAAGATCAACAGCTGAAGTACAAAGACTGAAGAGAAAGACTGAAGATATCAGCTGATGACAACAGCTGAAGACATCAGCTGATATAACAACTGAAGTTCAAGTCTGAAGTCCAAGTACTGAAACCTTCAGACTTTGTCACAACAGCTGAAGAAGTATTCTTCAGTTGTTGTGATGGTTTCCCTTTCAGTCTTTTCTTTTCAGTAGCTCTTTTGTACTTCAGTACTTGTAAAATGACTGAAGATCATGTTCTTCAGTCGTTGTAGTTACAATAGTTTCTTTTCAGTAGTTGTAGTGAGTTAACACTTAGGCTTTTGTAAGAAGATGTCAGCTGTTTGACATCTTCAGTAGTTGTGTTAACTCTTCAGTAGTTATGTTCATTTTAGTAGTTTGTTGAATAACAGTTAGATGTCACTATCAAGTGACATCAGCTGACGTCAGCTTTCCCTATAAAAGGAAACATGACCTAATTGTAATGTAGTCGAAGCACATATTGAATGAAATACATCTTTTGTGCAGAAACTCTCTCTCATTCTATAACCGTACTGTTACCTTGATAAATCTATTGTGTTCTTGTTAGAATTTGTCTAATTCGTGTGCTAATTCCGCTGCAAATCTAATGTAATTGATCAAACTAGATGCTAAGACCCTTTCAAATGGTATCAGAGCTGGTTAATCATTGATCGATTTAACAATTGATCATTGAAACTGCTTTTTTGCTATCTACGTTTGATCGAATTAGCAAATTTGCAAGAATCGGTTATAGAGATTGAGTTGCTGTTGCTTCTGGCCATTCAATTTGAGGTTCTAAGTGGTTTTGAGATAGATTTGTTTAGTTTACCTTGAATTTGTCTGAATTCTGAAATGGCAACACCAACAAATGATCCTCACAATACTGGCTCCTCAACAAAGCCTCCGATGCTTGTTAGGAGTGAGTATAACATATGGCAACGACGTATGCTCCATCATCTGTTTATCAACAGCGCTGGCTGTTGGAAATCAGTGGTGCATGGACCATACAAGCCTATGGTGAGGGTTCCTGAATCAAATGAGAAGGTTCCGAAGAAACCTGATCAATATTCGGACGAAGATCTAAAGCTGTTCGAAATTGATGCTAAAGCCCATGAAATTCTGGCCATGGCACTGCCTAATGAAATCTATTCAGGGCTCATGTATCATGAAACTGCTCATGATCTCTGGGTTGCTCTGAAGGAACAATTCGGAGGAACTGATGAGGTCCTAGCAAACACTAGGGAAATCCTTGCCCAACAATATGAGACATTCTCTCATAGGAAGGGTGAGACTCTGACTCAATAGTTTGAGCGATTCTCTTGTCTGATTTCTGAGTTGAAAATGGTTAAACAAGAGTATTCAAACAGCCAGATGAACAACCGATTCCTCAGATCCCTGCCTGAGAGATGGGACACATACACTGTTGTCCTACGCTCTTGTCCAAATCTGAGCACTCTATCTCTCACCCAACTTCATGGGAAACTGCTTACATTTGAAAGAGAGATAGAACAAAAAGGAAGTTGTCATCATCTGGTAAGCTCACTGATGACTTTGTATCAGGCAATACTGCACTGATCGGTCAAGAGTCAGAATATGCTGCATCAGAGAGTGCCTATGATGAGCATATTGATTTCTCTACCAATGCTGAGCATGCTTTTGTTGGTGTTGATGGTAGTTCAGGTGGTAGCAGTGATAACTTGTGTTTTCTGATGGAGGATCTGAAGGGCATTCCAGATGATGATCTGGAAGAGATGGATATTTTGAGCCAAATGACAATGATCAATATCAGATCTCAAAAGTTCTACAAAAGAACTAGTAGGAAATTCCCTGGACTCTCTGGCAAAACCAAAGTTGGTTTTGACAAGAGCAAGTTGAGGTGTCACAAGTGCTATAGGCTTGGACACTTTGCTAGAGAGTGTAGATCATCTGGATCTAACTCATCAGCATCCTTTATGACTTTTCCAAGCAATAGCTCACAGAACAAAGGGCAACATTCTACCAGTTCTGGTCATCCATCACAAGCTCAATCATCACCTGCATATTTTGTCCCTCAAGGTCATATGACATATCCTTACCCCTGTCTCTACATGCCACAGACCAGTCAAGTTCAAGCACCCATTGCTCAACAACCACATGCTCTTCCTGAGCCCCAATCATCCCAATCTCATTAACAATCTCAACCTCAACAACACAGCTTCTTCACCCCAGGAGTTGTTGACTGGAGCAGTTTACCAGATGATATGTCTGGTCATGAACAACTGTTTCCTGGTGCTGGTCAATATGGTGGTGATAATCCTTTTGGGAACCTTGCTCTCATGGCCCTGGAGTATGCTGATACTCACATTATCAAAAAGTTGATCACTTCAGGTGTTATCTCACAAAGTACTGAAAGTACTGAAAAGCAAGTTATAACACCTGAAGTGCAAACCCAGACTACTGCAAGTACTGAACAGAAGAAAACTGCAAGTAGTAAGGGTGGGAAAACTACTGAAGAAGATATCAGGAAAGCATGTACTGCAAGAAAGAAAACTATAAGTACTGATAGAAAACTACTGAAGAACAAGTCTTCAGTAGTTTCATCTTCTTCAGCAGATGATCAACTTAAGATGAAGAAAAAGCCATGTGAAATATGTGGCTTATTCAATCATCTTACTAATGATTACTGGTATAAAAAGGGTTCCAAACTCAAACAAAATGAGAAAATTAAAAAGAAAATGAACAAAATGAAAACTGAGTTTGAGACCAAGTTTGTACCAGCCACATCAAAACCTGTAACCCCAAAGTCCAAAAAGAAATCCAAAAAGGAAGGGGTTAATCAGGCAACAGCTGAGGTTGCTCAAAGGAAGATGGTTCAACACAGGAAGCCATCAAACTCAAGTACTAATGTGTCTGATGAGCTGAAAGCTTTATCACAAAATCCGACACAACTTGTTATGATGGTTCAACATCTATTGGGGAGAGTTAACCAATTAAATGCTCCTATGCTGAAACCTCAGAAAAGGAAATCCAAGCCAAAGGAATCCTCTTCTACACCATCTCCCCCACCTCAGGCTGTTACTCATAACAAACAAGTTAGTGTAACATCTGTTGATGAGAACAGACCCAAAACCAAAAAGGTTTGGGTCTCAAAAACTAACTGATTTGTTGTGAATGCAGGGTTCTTCAACATGCCAAAGAAGCATCTGGTATGTAGACAGTGGAGGATCCATGCATATGATAGGGAGCAGCTCTCTTCTTCATGACTACTCTTAAGGAAAGAAGGGGTTTGTCTCTTTTGGCAATGATGCTAAGGGTTACATCATAGGCAAAGGCTTTGTTTCCAATAGGGAAATAAGGTTTGATGATGTTAACCATGTGTAGAATATCAAGTACAACCTCTTGAGTGTCAGCCAAATGTGTGATAAAGGCCATGTTGCTCTTTTCACCAGTCAGAACTGCAGGATCCTGTCATCCAAAGTTCTGAGTTTGATTGACAAGGTGTTGGATGAATATACTCTCCTGAAGGCCAACAGGACAGGAAGAGTATATGCCTTAGATCTTTCCAAGAAAATAGATCTAAAAGGCCATCCTTGCCTATTCTCCAAGGCTTCTTCTCAAGAATCTACTCTATGGCATAGAAGGCTGGGTCATGTGAATCTCAAAAACATAAACTAGCTGATACACCATGGTTTAGTAAGAGGGTTGCCTATGAAGGAGTTCAAATGTGAAGACAACTGCACTGCTTGTTTAAAGGGAAAGCAACACAAAGTTTCATTCCCTCCAATAGAAGAGCCAAAGTCCACTGCCTTCTTGCAATTACTGCATATGGATCTTTTTGGTCCTGTTAGAGTGATGAGCATGGCAAAGAAGAAATACTGTCTGGTAATTATGGATGATTACTCCAGATTTGTATGGACTTTCTTCTTGCATTTCAAAGATGAAGCTGTAAAAGCTATTATGAACTTTATGTTATATGTGGAGAAGCAGTATTCCCTTCCAGTCAAGTGTGTGAGGAGTGATAATGGCACAGAATTTAGAAATCACAAACTTGATGACTTCTACCTGTCAAAGGGAATCAAGAGGCAGTTTAGCATTCCAAGAAGTCCTGAACAAAATGGAGTGGTGGAGAGAAAGAACAGGACCCTTATTGAAGCTGCAAGGTCAATGTTGGCTGATTCAAGTTTGCCACTGACCTTTTGGGCTGAAGCTGTCAACATAGCTTGCTATGTGCACAATAGAGTATTAGTGAATCAAAGGTTAATGAAGACTCCTTATGAAGTTCTACATCATTTGGCCGCTCTGATTTCATTCTTTAGAGCATTTGGGTGTCCATGTTACATTCTCAACATAAGCAATCCACTCCAGAAGTTTGAATCAAAGGTGGATACGGGGTATTTTGTTGGTTATTCATCAACTTGCAAGGCATACAGAGTTTTCAACTACAGAACGAAGATGGTTGAAGAGACTTTGCATGTGAAGTTCAATGAATCTCCAAAGGACAAGATTCCACAAAACCCTGTGGAGTTATTTGATTTGGACATACTGCAATATGTTCCTTATCAAGCTCCAGCTGTTGCTTCTGTCAACAGTTCTCCACCTGGTGATACTGATGATGATGTAGCCAGTACTCACCTTTTCAGGTTTAGTAACCATCTGCCTGAGTCATCTAAACCTGATGCTCCTGTAGCTTCAGCAGCTCCATCCACAACAAATGCTGATGAGATTTCTGCATCCTCAACTTCATTTGAGTTGCCATCACCAACCTGGTTTTAAGAATCTTCATCAACATCTGTTGCTGCTGAAGGTCCTACAAACACTTACCAAGATCTCATTGTTTATCAAGAGCTGAAGAATCACCCAATGTCTCAAATCATTGGTGATATCAATGCTGGAGTTTCAACCAGAAGTCAATTGTCTAATTTCTGCTTCTATGCTCTCTTCATCAGTCAGTAAGAGCCAAAGAACTACCATGTTGCACTAAGAGACAATGGATGGGTTGAAGTAATGTAGCTTGAGCTTCTTTAGTTCAAAAAGCAGCAAGTGTGGGAGCTTGTTCCTTTACCCCAAGGTAAGTGTGCAATAGGCACTAAATGGGTGTTTAGGAATAAAACAGATGAAAAGGACCAAGTTGTTAAGAACAAGGTCAGGCTGGTTGTACAGGGGTTTGCATAAGAAGAAGGTATTGATTATGATGAAACCTTTGCCCATGTAGCCAGACTGGAGGCAATTAGATTGTTTTTAGCTTATGCTGCTTTTCATAATCTTAAAGTTTTTCAAATGGATGTCAAAAGTGCATTTTATATGGTAAAATAAAAGAAGAGGTTTATGTGTGTCAACCACCAGGCTTTGAGGATAATAAACATCCAGATATATGGGTTGAAGCAAGCTCCTAGAGCCTGGTATGAAACATTGTCTAACTTTCTTCTTCAAAATAATTTCACTAGAGGCTCCATAGATAAAACTTTATTAATTAAGAAAGTAGGGCAGCATAAGCTACTTGTTCAAATTTATGTTGATGATATAATTTTTGCATCTTCTGATCCACAGTTGTGTGATGAATTTACAAACTTAATGCAAAAGAAGTTTAAAATGAGTGCCATGGGAGCATTACAGTTCTTTCTAGGTTTGCAAATCAAACAAAGGAATGATGGAATCTTCATTTATCAGTCTAAATATACAAAATATCTTTTGAATAAGTTTGATTTACAAAACTGTAAGCCTGTTCTACTCCCATGAGCAGCACCACACAACTGGATGTTGATCAGAAAGGTAAAGCGGTTGATGAAACCCTTTACAGATGTATGATTGGGTCCTTGATGTACCTTACAGCTTCTAGACCAGACATTATGTTTGTAACATGTGTCTGTGCTAGATTTCAGGCTGCACCTAAAGAATCCCATTTGATTGCAGTCAAAAGGATCTTTAGATATTTGCAAGGTACTCAATCACTAGGACTTTGGTATTCCACTAGGCATTCTTGCAAATTAGTTGCTTTCTCTGATGGTGACTATGCAGGATGCAAAGTGACCAGAAAATCAACTTCTGGAGGATGCCAATTCCTAGGCAATTGTTTAGTTTCTTGGCAGAGTCAGAAACAAACATCAATTGCTACATCCACTGCTGAAGCAGAGTACATTGCTGCTGCAAGTTGTACATCCCAGGTACTCTGGCTTCAGAATCAACTATTGGATTATGGCATTACAGAGACTAAGACTCCATTACTAATGGATAGTGCTTCAGCTCTTTGTATTGTTAAAAATCCAGTCCAGCATTCTAGGACCAAACATATTGAGATTAGACATCATTTTATAACGGATTGTTATGAAAAAGGTCTGATTGATCCAAAGTTTGTGCCTAGTGCTGATGAGCTTGCAGATATATTTACTAAGCCTTTAGACAGTGCAACTTTTCAAAATCTTGTACTAAGGCTTGGTATGCTGCAGCTAGAATAAATTGACTAATACTAGAGCTGATCAGATAAGTACCGATGAGCATTAGTATACAAAAGTCAAAAATAAGTATAGATGAGTTATTTAGTCTTCAGCATTTTTCATAACTACTGAAGACTGAAATACTTCAAAGTACTGAAGTGCATTATTTGTTGAAAACAACTAATGTAGTTACAACTACTGATGTGGTTATAACTACTGAAGCTTATTTTCATAAATAAGTACTGAAGAACAAATTCTATCCACAAGTACTGATGAGTAATCTTACACATAAGTACTGAAGACAATATTTGTTCACAAGCTCTGAAGAATAATTTATTTTCAGATCTTCTAAACATCTGTTCATAAAAGCTGAAGAATAAATATTCACAAGAGCTGAAGGCCAATGAAATATCTAAAAATCAGACAAAGTCTAATGAGTAAATGTTGAGTTCAGAATGAAACTACTGAATTGACGACAATAGCTGATGAGTAAATTTACTCTTCAGCTGATTTCAACATCTGCTGTTTTATTTACAAACAACTGAAGGACAAAACCACGTCTTCAGTAGTTTTACAACTACTGATGACTAACACCAAGTCATCAGTTGTTTACAACAACTGAAGCCAAAACCATGTCTGCAGTAGTTTTACAACTACTGATGACTAACACCAAGTCTTCAGTTATTTACATCATCTGAAAGCAAAACCATGTCTTCAGTTGTTTACAACTACTGAGGACTAAAACCAAGCATTCAGTCGTTTACAACCTCTGAAGGTTAAAACCATGTCATCAGTAGTTTCAAACAACTGATGACTAACACCAAAACCTTCAGTCGTTTCATTTCAGCTGTTTCATAACCATTATAAATACCCAACCCTAACTTCAGAGTTTTTTATTCTCTCATAACCTAACGTTCAAAAGCTCTGAAACCTCTTTCCTAATATTAATGGCGACCATGTAGCTCAAACCCAGACACAACTGTGTTGCCTATCTTACCAAATCACCATTCTGGACCAAGTTCGACAATGCCATAGATCTCATGGTCGACTCCCAATACCAAACGGCCTTTCTCCTAAATCCAACCATATATGCTGACTCTCTACATCAGTTCTGGACGAACGTCACCCTCACTGGGGAGAATGACACCGAGGTCTCTCTCCAGTCGTTCGTTAACAACCAGCAGGTAGTCATCACTCCGGCAATCCTTTGCCAAACCCTAAAACTGGATGATGCCACCTTCCCCACTGAATATCCAAAGGGCACCACTGATCTATCCTTTGCCCACCATGGATACCAGGGTGACCTCAGTGCTTCTACCATCCTCAAGAAGCATTTCCATGATGCGGAACGTCTTATCTTCCACATGGTGAATGTCTGCTTGGCCCCAAAAACCTCTTCATGGGACCAAATGTCCTCCAGGTGGCAGCAGGTATTATTCTCTATCCTTGAACAACAAACTTTAAATTTTTCTGAAATCATATTTTTAGAACTCAAGGATATGGCCTCAAAACCTATTGCTAACCGATGGATATTATATCCACGGTTCATAATGGCCATCATAGAGAATCAACTGAAAGCTGAGGGACTTGTTGGTCTCGGGGTCCCTGCCATGGCTGTATTGCCTGACGTATACTCCAGGCACAACTCTGACCAGACACTGAAAAAGGCTGCCAAGCTACGCAAACCCACGCAGCTGGAACCCACAGGCTCCACCTCCAAATCCAAAGTCCCCAACAAACCCAAATCCAAAAATCCCAAAAAGGCTAATCAGGGAGATGAGTCCCCTGAGGATGCCCCTGCAACACAAAGGCAGGATATATCTACTGGCATTAATCCCCCAGTAGATACAAGGACTCCACCAACCTCAACCGCTCAGGCATCCTATCAACAGGAGCCTGAAGCAACCATATCAGGGGCACCCATACATCTGGAACCTTTCTCACTTGAGGAGGTTGCCATTGAAAAGCACCAATCTCCCCGGGTGCACACTGCTTCTACCCCATCTCCCAATGCAACCGCCCCTCAAAGCCTAACACTTATTATTGCAAAAATGCTGACTCAGCTCAACACTCCACCCTCTCCCCAGGAACCTATAACAACTGGGAAAACCCCAACCAATGAGAGAGAGGAACAAAGTGTTGCTGAGAGCCCACAGCATAGGGATTATCATGTTCAATCTCCTAGTGTGACAGAGGAGATTAGAACATCTGGTGAGGCTGCCACTTCCCCTGCTTCAGCAAATGAGTAGGATGAAGCTGGTAACATAGCTAAGTCCTCACCAGAAGCAACTGCCGATGAAGGTTCTAATCCTGAGGCAGGAAATCCCCAGTACCAAGAACAAGGGGCACATGTGATAACTGAGCCACACTCAGCACATGTTCATCCTGATTTAATCAGGAGGTCAGGTGATTCAGCTACAACTGATGATGACCTGAGCTTCTTCTATGACGTTTTAGCTCAAACACCATTCTTGAGGATGAGGTGAGTAGACTCAAAGAGATACTTGCCAAGATGACTCAGGAATCAAGTCCATCTGCCACCAACATAACCCAACAGATGGCACATTCATTCGAAGGTCTCACAAACACAGAGCCACTCCTAAAATCTCGACCACCACCCTCTGCTTCTGGCACTATTTCTCAGGGTCAGAACCCCCTGAGCAAATAGCTGCTATCTTTCAAACCTCCCTGCCTCTCATCACACCCATTATCACTGACATTGTGATGAAAACCCTTGATGAGAGGCTTCCCTCTGTTATACAACCCCTGGTGGAGGATGTTGTAGCGAAGAGGCTTTCTGACAGTCAAACCCTTGCAACCAATGCAACAAAAAAAGGGGAGACTCAGTCAGTGAAAGCAATGAAAAGAAAGAGGATTGAGGAAGAGAAGGAGAAAGAAACAGAGAAAGAGGTGGAAATAGAGAAGGAGTTGGTAGTGAGACTGAAAAGGAGAAGGAAACTGACATGGAGAAAGTGGCTGAAAGTGCAAAAGACTTTCATGTCACATACAAGAAAAAGAAAAGTGGAGAGAAGGAGAAGGAGAAAGAGCTAGCAGTCCTTGTCAAGGAGGCTGATACTGAACATAGCAGGTCAATGGATAACATCATTGATCAGCTGTTCAGACAAGGCTTTGAGACTGCTGAGCTAGATACAGAGATAAGAAGGTTGAAAGTTAAGGAAATTGAAGCCCGATGGTCTTGCTATATCCAAGAAGAGAAGGAGAGACTTGAGGCTATGGCATGATTCACTTCGAAGTATCTGGGGAGATTAGTCTTGAAGATCAAATCATGGACCAGGGACAGCATCTTGGCAATAACCACCAAGATCTGTTCGTCTGAAGCATTTACTAAGGGGCTGATCATAGAAGCCCTAAATGAAGCAGGTGCTGGGAACAGGACTGCTCTAGCCAGGGAAACCAAAGCCTCACTCACATCCATACTGCTAGAACAGCCTGCCAAAATTCCCACATCAAAACAACCACTACCACAACCCACAAAACCAACTCCCTCACCCACAAAACCAATAGCCGATGATGCACCCTTGAAGAGGAAGAGAAGGGTGTTGAGGCTAGAAGAAGAAGATGATGATGATGAGGAGGAAGAAGACAGGCTGCCAATCTCAGCTGTCATTCAGTTGCCTAAGGCCAAAAGTCTCCCTCTGACAATTACTCCTGAGCTCCAAAGACAAACAGTTAAAGTGAAGCTAGAAGAAGAAGAGCATCACAAACTACATGATAAGGAGTTGTTGAAAAGGGTAGACAAAGCATATGCAGCCTCCTCATCAATCATAAGCATGAGGAAACAAGCTCAGAGGCTATACACTCTCAAGCATACATTCCAATATCAGAAAGAGAGAGTGAGGATTTGGCCTGATCCCAGGGTGTCTCACAGGATCCAAAAGAGAGACATTCCTCAGAGATACAATAGGTAAGTGAAAAGGATTGTAGATGAAGTGATCACACTTGCTATTGTAGTATCACCCTGGGAAATCCTTGAATATTTCAAGAAGGCCTATACAACCAATATGCCCCCACAAAAGATGCTGGAGAATAGAATGGTGAAAAAAAGAGGCTTGATGAAATTAGGAAGGATGAGCTCCAACTGTTGCTTGAGGGTAATCACCCGGATGAGTTTGCTTACAGAGAGATCACAACAGTGGAGCTCAAAAATGGAAAACAAGTCAAATACCTGTCTGAGTTCTATGGGCCAGAAGGATTCTTTGAAGGTGAGGTTGAAGAACTAACGATGGAGGAACAGATTGTATTTTTGGAAGCCTACACCAGAGAATCATATAGGCTCATAGTTGGGAAGTAGATCTTATGGATGGGGTAACAGCTCTGTGTCCGGTTCCCCAAGACAGAGTTCCCATCCATCCTTTGCCAATCAGATTCTTGAGACTTCTTCCTAGGCCTGTGCTGACAAGGGTCACTTCTGAGCTGATCTAGAAGACAAAAGACCAATCTTTCTGCCTTAATAAGTGGGACACTTCAATAAGCTTAAAGGTTTTGGCTGCATTGGTTCAGTGGGAGTTTGTTGGACCAAAAGAACCAATGAGCCAGATCAGAAAAACCTTTAAGTCCCACAAGACATCACAACAACTGCTGAAGGCCTCACCAGCTATTTGACAAAGACTGAAGACTTCATCAGCTGAAGACTAAAGTGCTGAAGATCAACAGCTGAAGACTAAAGTGCTGAAGACTTCAATAGCTGAAGACTAAAGTACTGAAGACTTCAACAACTGAAGACTAAAGTACTGAAGATCAACAGCTGAAGTATAAAGACTGAAGACAAAGACTGAAGACATCAACTGATGACAACTGAAGATATCCGCTGATACAACAACTGAAGTTCAAGTCTGAAGTCCAAGTACTGAAACCTTCAGACTTTGTCACAACAGCTGAAGAAGTATTCTTCAGTTGTTGTGATGGTTTCCTTTTCAGTCTTTTCTTTTCAGTAGTTTCTTTTGTATTTCAGTACTTGTAAAACGACTGAAGAGCATGTACTTCAGTCGTTGTAGTTTTAATAGTTTTTTTTCAGTAGTTGTAGTGAGTTAACACTTAGGCTTTTTGTAAGAAGATGTCAGCTGTTTGACATCTTCAGTAGTTGTGTTAACTCTTCAGTAGTTGTGTTCATTTCAGTAGTTTGTTGAATAACAGTTAGATGTCACTATCAAGTGACATCAGCTGACGTCATCTTTCCCTATAAAAGAAAAGATGACCTAATTGTAATGTAGTCAAAGCACATATTGAATGAAATACATCTTTTGTGCAGAAACTCTCTCTCATTCTATAACCATACTGTTACGTTGATAAATCTATTGTGTTCTTGTTTGAATTTGTCTAATTCGTGTGCTAATTCCACTGCAAATCTAATCTAATTGATCAAACTAGATGCTGAGATCCTTTCAGTATCTAAACCTACTAAAAGCACATTAGTCAAGTAGCACACGCACATAATACCGGTTAACATTTAGAAAATTGAATACCTAATGGCACGTATCTACTCAGGCTGACATCCCTCCATTCGGTCTCATTCTCAGTTTAAGATTAGGTTTTTGAAAATATTTACCCAATTCACTTAAACTTTAGCTCTGATACCAACTTGTAAGGCCCCGATACCAGGACGCTTACAGTTGGATAATCATCGTATTATTACATAAAACATTACATAATTCATAAGATTGTTTAACATCACCTTGGAGGGTAGGAGGAGCAGAGGTAGACCTAGGTTGACTTGGGACGAGGTTATTAGGAGAGATATGATGGACTTGCATCTCTCTGAGAACATGATCGAGGATAGAAGTGAGTGGAGGCGTAGAATTAAAATTAAGGACTTTTAGTGGGTTTTGTGGGTGGGAAGGGTATACGGTGACATATGGCCGTACCCCACACGTTAGGTGTAGTTTTCCTCATCTATCCTTTTTGGGTGTTACATGCGCATTATCTAATTCTTCTTGTGATATATATCATTGTGTTATATGCTTCGTATTATGATGGTTATTGCCTTTGTTATGCTTTGTTATATGCTTTGTATATGCGTTGTATTATGATTGTTATTGTTATTGCCTTTGTTAACGAGTCGGGGGTCTCTTCGGAAGCGGTCTCTCTATCTTTCTAGATAGAGGAAAGACTTGCCACCATATACCCCTCCCAGACCCTGCTCTTCAGCGGGAGACACTGGGTATGTTTGTTTGTTTGTTTGTTTTATAAGATTGTTTAACAAAAGCCCATTCATTTCATTTATATTTACTGTTGTTAAGCAATACATCTTTGTTCGCTAATTACAAAAAGATTGTTTAAATGCATTACAAAACAATAATATCAGCAAAACATGAATGAACGTTAGTATTTCCCCACCGAGTGGCTTCACCCTCATGCCATCCTCAGCCATAATTACCTGCCAATTGAAAATGTATAAAAGTCAGCGTTGCCGAGTGAGTTGTAGTTTTAAAAGTATTAAAATACCTTGAATAGATATATGAAAATATCCCTGTTTGTAAAATACCTCCTTTATTTTGGTATGTGCTCACACATCATACATATATCAAGTAATATTTTCTTTCATTCTTTACTGTACGCATTCGTTCTTTTCGCACTTTAGTCGTTATCTTTCACTTTCTTCCGGACCAATGTGCAATACCCCGAACATTGTGCACGAAGCTGATGCTGGGCCTGTGGTCTATAAATAGACCACGAACATTATGCACTAAGCTGACCCAATCACCTAGGGTATGCTACAAGGGTCCTTGTCAATCTCAATAACTGACCCTGTGTGCATCCTTCGGATTAGCTAAACCGCACATAGTTGAGTTAACGACAACATGGCCGTGCACCTCCTTTCATTTGCTTGTAAGACTTTCATTCATTCTTTTATGTTCCACTTTTCTTTATCATTAATTTCACTTTTTATTAATGATAATACTTTACGTTTATGATCATAAACACACCACGTAAAGTCACATAATAATAAGTAATATGGAACATAAAAACAGCTCATAACCATGCATAATAATGACAATTAAGACCCTTATGTCAAACTAGGGTCAAACCCTAATCATTCTGTTTTTTATCCAAAATTTCAGAAAATTTCTAAGTGTTTGGGCGCATGGGAACTGTGTAGGCGCATGAGGCCTGTTTAGGCATTTTTCAACTATGCGGGCGATGGGCTACTTAGGCGTTTCAACACTTAGGCGCATGAGCTACTGTTCATGCGTATGGACTTACACATAGAATTTTTAAGGCTATAGTTGGGCGCATGGGGTACTGTTTGGGCGCATGGGGTACTGTTTGGGCGCATCAGCCACACTTGAACTTTCTAAGTTAATTTTCCCAGGCGCATGAGTCCTATTTGCGCGTATGACCACACTTAAAGTTTTCTAAGGCAAATTTCTTAGGCGCGTGGGCCCTGTTTGGGCGTATGACCACTTACATATATGTTACTAACTGATTTTTCAGTCCCAAACATCACCTTAACATATTCTAAGCTTCTCACTACCATTCTAAACATCAAACAAGCATGAATTACCATAAAACATCAACATACAAACATAAATACTTATGGGCATACATACAACTTTTGTAAAAATCATTTATATACATTTTCAGCCCCAAATAATTTATAAAACATGTAAAAGACTGGGTCTAGAACTCACCTTTTGTAGCCTTGAAACAACTTCTTCGAATTCAAGCTTTTAAAGAGTTCTAACATCTAAAACAAGTCATCGCAAACACCAAAACACATAGAACTCTCAACATCTGGTTTCTAAGTGTGAAACCATTAAGAAAACCAAACTAATTACACAAGAAACACCTACCTTCGAAACTTTCAACTTTTTTTCTTCTTGAAAAACCGAGAGAAAGACTTCTGTTCTTCTTTCTTTCTTCTTTCAGCCGAAATAAAAGATGTGAAAGCTTGTTATGGGCGGCCATACCCATACTATAATAAAACATTTTAACTTTTGCACTTTTTACACTTTAGCCCCCCTCTTTATTCCATTTCCTTTTCTATCTAGATATTTTTCCTTTTCCTTACTTATTATTTTTCTTTATTGTATTTTGACAAAATTTTCGAGTGTTATAATTTTGCTATCATTGTTAAAAAAAATGTATGCTATCCTACTAATTACATAATCTAACACTAAATATGATATAAGAACACATACTATGATGAACTAATTCAATCCATTTTTTGATTGAAAAATAATTTCTAACTCTTCTATCTCAATAATCCAATCTAACTTGATTTTTTACTCACATTCACAATCTAATCTACCCAACGCAATAAAACTATAATAAATATATATAGTTTATGATTATATTTAAAGTATTAAAATACTTTATTTAATTTAAAATGAATAAGACATAAGATCAGAAAAATAAACTTTCTATGTTTAATTTATATTAAAATGCGATTTTCTTAAAACAAGTCCATTTTTAATAAAGTTTATGTTGGGATGTTCCTAATAAAACTAAACAACAGCGTGTTTCTAATTTTTATTAAAAGTAAAATATTATAAATATTAAATAAAATTATATTAGGGGTTAATTTAATTATAACGAAAAAGAGAAATTTAGTTA
Organism: Flaveria linearis; assembly: GCA_024085815.1. NCBI lineage: Eukaryota > Viridiplantae > Streptophyta > Magnoliopsida > Asterales > Asteraceae > Flaveria > Flaveria linearis. Next base: position 32,631,068 of record CM044003.1, on the reverse strand, counting down.
ACAAGTAACCCACTATATTTTTGATACGTGGCGTGGTGTCGATTTTAAACTAGGTTACCTCACCAACCAGGTTGTTGTAAAAATCATATTTTTTTCCTTAATTCTTTTCATGACCAACCCATTAAAAGGATCAACATAGTGGTTGGTCTAATTAGTAGCAAGTTGAATCATCCAAGTTCAACCATATTAGTTCAAACTACACTTAACTTCAAGCATTGATATCGTATTTATCTTAGCTTTATTTTGATCTGATGGGAATGATGGACGAGATTGATAAGAAATGGTTAGGTTTTTCAAGAAAATTATATACGGCATAGGTTTCGAAAAAATTAGATGATAATCCACTTACTAATTTGAATCTAGATATTGCATGATATTTTGGTGTATACTAGACGTGTAGTACATAAATTCTTAGCGGAACAAGGTCTAACATGTTTGTATTATTTGTTTGTTATAAAGTCAAGTCAATAATTTCGTAGATAAACAATAGGATATTTTCTATAACCGATAACTAAACTAAAAATTGAAATTCACAGTTTGGGTATGGTTAGAAATTGAACCTAAAACCAAGTTCAAAATTTGATGAGGTTTCTTCCTTAATGGATCTGATTCGGTTTTTGTAATTTTCCGAACTTCTTAAACGCTCCTAGATAAGCCTGTAAATGAACCGAACGAATACGAACATCAGCATGTTCGTGTTTGTTTATTTAACTTTTACCGAACATGAACACGAACACGAACACGAACACGAACACGTAATCGAACATGATTTTTTGTTCATGCTCGTTTATTAAGAAAATAAAAATGTTCGTGTTTGTTCGTGTTTGTTCGTTAAAAAACTAAATGAACACTTCACGAACATAAATGAACACAAATGAACAATAATAAACGAACATAAATGAACAATAATAAACGAACAGAAATGAGCAATAATAAACGAACATAAATGAGAAATAATAAACATAAATACAAAACACACAAAAAAACAACCTTAAATGACTATTTTGGAATGTTTAGGTGTACTAGTGGAGATTGAAATCTCACTAAACTTATAGTTTTCTAGTATAACATAATATACTTAAGTTTCAAATATTAACACATAATATCCTTTTATTAGTATGTTAATATATGTAAATAAACGAACATAAACGAATGTTCATGAACGTAAACGAACGAACAAAACATGTGATCATGTTTGTTCGTTTAACTAAATGAACACAAAATTTTTGTTCATGTTCGTTCATTTACTAAATAAACGAATATAAACGAATTTTTCGCCGAACAGTTCATGAACAGTTAATGAATGTTCAGTTTATTTTCAACCGTACTCCTAGATCAAATAGTTAATGCTTTGAATTAAAAGATGAAGACCCCCGTTTTTGCAACTAAAACAAAACAATATTTTTACACTTGTCTACGAAATTGTTGAGGCCTCTTTGGATTATGTTTAGGATGATCAATTATGGATAAATGAATTAATAATATGAGTATGCAACTGTGGGTATTTATACCCTTACAATAACAGTTATTTAACCGTTAATTAATATAAATTATACAACTAACGCATCGTTTCATAAACACATTTAATTTTGACTAACTGTATAACATAGTTTGACTTTTTTATGTTACTTTTAATTAGACTATATTCATTAAGATTTCTTGATTAAATTATTTCCAACATTCACTCCCCTAATTAAGATAATATTAATATTGTCTTCTCTCTTCTTGATCATCACATTCTACAGTCTTCTTGTTCCTTCTTCGATTTGACTTTCAATGTCAATTTTGACTTCGACTCTTCGGGTGCTTTGATCAAGATTAAGCGGTGTGAACGCCCTCTCTGTTGAATTGAATCTGATTCGATTTGATATGAAGAATATCCCTCGATAATTATTGATTGGTATCCGAATTGAAAAATCGATTTAATAGTTTCGGTTCTATGATGAACAGTTATTAATTTCAGCTTACGTTTTCTTATCGTCTTTCTTGTTTATGGAATTTTCTTCTGACGCTGAAACTTCACAATTCTCTTTATTGCTGGATTTTTTTTAAAATGGTATATATTATAAAATAAATTTGGTTAATGGGGAAGTCAAAAAAAAGGATATCGGTATATCCGCTTATAGGAAAAGCGGATTAGGAGGAAAATTTTAGAAAGTATTCTGACACTACTGACAACACAGGAATTTTTTTAAAATTGTACATAATCCGCTATTAAAAATAGCGGATTAGGAAAAAACATTAACCATGGTTAACTCCCGTTAACTTTTAACGACCAAAAAAAACACCTAATCCGCTATTACTACAAGCGGATAAGACTTAAAAAAAATTTGTTCCTAATCCGCTATTTCTAATAGCGGTTTAAGTTAAAAAAATTTGTCCTAATCCGCTATTTGTAATAGCGGTTTACACATAAAAAAAAATTTTGTCCTAATCCGCTATTTGTAATAGCGGTTTAAGCTAAAAAAAAATTTTTTTTGTCCTAATCCGCTATTAGTATTGGCGGATTACGCTTAAAAAAAATTGGGCAGCCGGCGAGTATCGAACCCAGGTCATTTCTGTGATAATACGTGCACCCAGCCGGTTAAGCTGAGTGTCTAACCCGTTTATAATATGGTTCCATTTGTTAATATATAGTAGTGGCGGATTACACTTAAAAAAATTGGGGAGCCGGCCAGTATCGAACCCAGGTCACTTCTGTGATCATGCGTGCACCCAGCCAGTTAAGCTGAGTATCTAACTCATTTATAATATGGTTCCATTTGTTAATATATAGTAATAGACAGAATTAAATATGAAATACGGTGTATGACACTATCACATGCAAAGTCTGCAACACTATCACATGACATTGGGAAAAAACAAAATATGGTGTGCAACACTATCACATGAAATGGACAGAATTAAAGTCTGCAACACTATCACATGCAAAGTCTGCAACACTATCACATGACATTGGGAAAAAAACAAAATACGGTGTGCAACACTATCACATGAAATGGACAGAATTAAAGTCTGCAACACTATCACATGCAAAGTCTGCAACACTATCACATGACATTAGGAAAAAAACAAAATACGGTGTATGACACTATCACATGCAAACACACAAAATTATCACCATAAAGTCTCCATTATCACATGGGTTTTGCGGAAAAACAAAGTCTGCAAAGTGTGAGTACATATCACATGCAAAGTAAGTTTGCAACATGACATTGGAAAAAAACAAAATACGGTGTATGACACTATCACATGCAAACACACAAAATTATCACCATAAAGTCTCCATTATCACATGGGTTTTGCAGACGGGAAAAACAAAGTCTGCAAAGTGTGAGTACATATCACATGCAAAGTAAGTCTGCAACATGACATTGGGGAAAAAACAATTTACGGTGTATGACACTATCACTATCACATACAATTTTATTAAATATTTCATAATCCGCAATTGGGAAACTTGGATTACATAAGGTAATATATTTAATAAAACAATATATTTGAAAATATTGTTTTAATGCCTATGCGGATAGCGGATCAGACAGCCACCGGTGCCACAACCAACTGGCTTTGGATGTCTCGGTGGTTGTACGCGTCTTGTTGCTGGATCTTCGGGGTCATTATCATTTGGTGGACTGAAGCCTTCGGGTTGACTAAGCTGTAGGTCCAAGCTCATTTGAACCGGAGTTAAATGTTTTTACCACGGCTGTTGTACACTAAAACCAGTATAATCATAATTCTGAAAGAGCCCCGGCTGGTCTGAGTACATCGCATGAATCATATTAGCAGAGGGAGTGTTGTCAAACAGTGAGGATACCCAGTTGTTTTGTTCATCGTTGTTAAAATTCGGCTAGGTACCTAATTGAATGTTTGATGATCCCTCTCCAACATTTTCAAATGAAGGCTGATAACCGGCTTGTCAATCTAGTGTTGGCCCTCCAACATATGATGTACCCTCCCCATAGTTGGGTGTTGCCTCTGTTAAATTTGAGGGACCCGCCCCATAGTTGGGTGTTGCCCCCGTAAAATTTGATTCAGCATGGACAATCTAATCCATCCACCTGCAAAACCAAAATAATTAACTATACGCATTACTTATTTATTAAATTTAATTCAACATTAGTAATTATACTTACCAAGTATCTTGCAGCTCCACCGTGATCATCAAATCCAGCATGGACAACACCGGGGACGTGCCTCGGGTCCTTTATATACAAAACAGTATGCCGATGAAACCAATCATTGTAAGTATGGTGTGTCGTAGGCATGTTGGTGGGCACACCTTCCACAACATTTTCGTGTCTATGGTTCCAATTGTCGACATACGCTGCGTGATGAACAGACCAGTCTGTTTCTAACCTCCCTTTCCGCATTGTTTTACGGAGTTTGCTAAGCACTTGACGTGAAACGGGGAACGGGGCAGGGACTTCATGAAGAAATCCAAACTGCCTCATCACCCTTTCCACCGGATGATATTCAACAATGTTCCAATAAAGTAAAAAACATTGTGACTTCCAACTGCTTATGCCTGTTTTGCACATTTCAGGGAGTCTTCACATCACGTTCCAATAACGCATCCAATCAAACTGTTAAAATAAAAATCTATTAATATTTATTATTTAACATTGATTTATAAAATCATTATGTTAAAGAAAAAATACATCGGCCTCTCGGAGGTTTTGTAATGTTGTACGGTGGGCCTTTATAACGTGCGAAGGAGTATCTGTGTTGCTAATGCCATGCTCCGCCCACCTTCACGAAGACAATAACGAGTATTAGAATAATAATATATATTTAAGTATTACAATAGTATGTATTTACCTTGCACCATATGGTTTTTTCCAATCTATTTGCTGATTGACAATTGTGGGTGCTAACGGGCGTATCCGGGTCCATGCCCATATTTGTAGCATTGACATTGGGCCGCCCACTGCCTTTGTATTTGGCCTGGTTGCCTTATATAGTTATCTATACAGAGACGCTAGGGCAGCAGCACCCCAACTGATTTGCCCACTAACAGTAATGTCAGTCAAATGACTTAATAAATGTAATGATGCGTACCCATTATTCGTATCTGCTAATACATTGTTAGTAATCATTATTAGGCAAATACAACGTGCACGCTGCATACATTCTTAATCTGTTGATTCATCAGTTATTGGGTAATCTAACATAAACGTTAACAAGGTACTGAGTTTTAGCATATGATTTTTAAAATCAGTTGGTTTTGGATCAAAACCTAAGTAAGTTATGCACATATGCCTGCGTTCTTCCTCGTTGTACGAACCCTCGGCTCCAACTAATGCCACGCCCTCGATAGGCAACCCCCATAGAACGTTAACATCCTCCAAGGTTACAGTGGCCTCACCAAAAGGCAGGTGAAACGTGTTCGTTTCGGGCCTCCACCTTTCAGCCAGTGCTTCTATCAACGCCCTATCAATTCTCCTATAGGCACATCGTATAACACCGCCAAAACCAAATAAATGGATGTACTTTAAAACTTTACCCGTTAGAGTAATGTGTTCGTCATAAATCAGCTCCCAAAATGAACCGTCTCCATGCTTAAAATCAAGTGTACAGTTTTCCCCCTCTTGTGGATTCAGGAACAACTTTCTGGCCCGGTGTTCGGCTCCCAGGTACAGCAGACTTTCATCCCTTGGACCCGGGTTGAGATGCATGTTCATATTCATTTTGAGATGAGTTTGAACTTGGTGTTTGAAGTGGGTGTTTGAAGTTGGTGTTTGAAGTGGGTGTTTGAAGTTGGTGTTTGAAGTTGGTGTTTGAAGTGGTTTCTAACAAGGATATGCATAATTATATAGTGTTGGAGAAAGTGGGTGTTGGAACTTGTAAGGCTTCAATTATAATAAAAATAAATTATAATAAAAATAAATATACATATACTTTTGCTTAAATTATAATAAAAATAAATATACTTTTACTTTAATAAAAAATAAATTATAATAAAAATATATATACTTTTACTTTAATAAAAATAAATTATAATAAAAATAAATATACCCTTAAGGTCTATAAATACCCTTCAAACAACCCTTCAAACAACAAATTCTCATTATCAACTACAAAAAATGGCAAATAATGAAGACGATTTTTACTGTTCTCAACCTCCACCTAAGACGACAAGAGTTATAGATTTGGTATGGAGACGTTTAAAGAGGCCATCTGTGTCAAAAACTCCGGCATCGTCTTCAGAGAATCCCCATCAAAATGAAGGTCAAAATGAAGCACAAAATGAAACACCCAAAAAAATCTTTGCTGTTTCTATCGACGAGTCCATAAACTGGTCCAAAGATGTCGTAGATTTTTATACTAATGGAGATGCACCATTTTGCTATACTAGTTTTATTAGCAATAAACTAGACAGAGATTTTTAGGGTGCCCTATTAGGTTGTCATTCAAATCGTTCACTTACGGACACGGTAAGATGTATTACCTTTATATTCATGGTACTATATAGTAAATGAATAATGTATTAACTTTTAAATTCTTATTGTGCAGCACCTTGAAGCATGGACTGTAAGAGTTATGCGTATTAGACAGTCAAAGCTTTTAAAAAACCCAAGTGCAAATGTAAGTTGGACAGTCTTACCACCTTGTTTTTATGATGAAATAAGAAATGAAAACCCTCAAACCGCCATTGATATGGCGGGAAGAAAATCACCATATCCCCCAATTTGGGAGGTTAACACTGTTTACCTTCCTTTATGGATCGGGAAAACTGACTGGCTACTAATCAGCATTGATATGCGGAGTATGGTATTAACTCAATACTGGACTGGTTACCGATAGAGAAATGAGAAAAAAGGTATAACATCATACTACATGGAGGTGGTTCCCCTGTACTTTGGATGGTTTCTTGACCGTATTCAATACTGGTCTAGGTCAAAACACCGCACTAAGTGTGATATTACAGTTGGTTTAGTTGAGTTAAACTTGCCATGATGCAATGGTAACATTGCCAATTCAGGGGTTCTTGTTTGTATGATGTTGGAGAAACTGGTTACAAACAAACCATTGCTGATAGAAGATGATGTCGAGGTGGCTTGTGTTAATTACCGACGCTACATGGCCGACCAGCTGTACTACTGGCGTTGTGTTCCGGGCCGCTAATTTACAGGGTTTTATTTCAAGTCTATCTGTATTTTTATTTCAAGTCTATCTGTAATTTTATTTCAAGTTTATCTGTAATTTTATTTCAAGTGTATCTGTAATTTTATTTCAAGTCTCACTGTAATTTTATTTTCCTCTTAATTATTGCCCTCTGAATTATCACCGGCAAAAGCTTGAATTATCGCTGCCAAAAGATTGAATTATTACCCTCTGAATTATCACTGGTAAAAGCTTGAATTATCACTGACAAAAGATTGAATTATCACTGCCAAAAGATTGAATTATTACCCTCTGAATTATCACTGGCAAAAGCTTGAATTATCACTGGCAAAAGATTGAATTATCACTGCCAAAAGATTGAATTATTACCCTCTGAATTATCACTGGCAAAAGCTTGAATTATCACTGGCAAAAGATACTGCCAAAAGATTGAATTATTACCCTCTGAATTATCACTGCCAAAGCTTGAATTATCACTGCCAAAAGCTTCAATTATCACTGCCAAAAGATTGAATTATTACCCTCTGAATTATCAGTGGCAAAAGTTTGAATTATCACTGCCAAAAGATTGAATTATTACCATCTGACAGAGATATTACACTCCATCACCATTACTTTCACAATGCTTGAATTATCACTGCCAACTCTATCTATAAATTCATGCTAATGTTTTCATCTTTCTCATTCTGAGAGAGATATTCCCTGCTTCTTCATTCCATCATTTACTTTCAAAATGTTTTCATCTTTCTCATTCACTCCCTTTGTGGTACAATTATTTTATGGGGGTGAAGTGTCATACATGCAAGGGGTAGTAATGGGTGCTCCGGGAACTCATACCACTACGTTTTTAGTTACTAGTCCACTCGGTTATTCTGAGTTGGTGGACAACATACGTAGATGTGTTCAACTTGACCGTCAGTCTTGTTGTCTACAGTTAACACTCTACTATGAATACAATGGAGGTTCATTTACCTCACATATTAACCAAGAAAATGATATGTATATAATATACCAACTAGCTTCCATTGTTCCGGGTTACACTTGTAGAATTCATGTGAAGTGGACGATGCTAGTTCCCAACCAGCATCAACATGAATTTGGTACCAGTTCCTCAGCCGCTGTAGAAAACGATGAAGGTTATTCTACTTCCTTTTTAGTTATTTATATCCTTAATTTTATATCGTAAATGCTAATACATTTATTTTTTTTGTAAGACTCTCCTGCTGAAGAAATTGAATACATGAAAGAGAGTGAACCCACTGTTTCAGAATATGATACACAAGAGGACCAGCCAATCCAGGAGGACCAGCCAATCCCTCCTTTGCCTCAACATCAAAGTAAGGGGCTTACCCATTTCCCTGAACTTAATGTTCATGGGAGGGAAATAGATGAAGACTATATTCCTATGGATAATTTCGGGGAAGATGAAATGGAGTTTGGGGAAGAAAAAGATCCCGAAATACGTTTAAATATGTATTTCACTTTGAAAGACCAAGTTGATTACGCAGTCAGAGTGTGGAATATCAACCATAAAAGAGAGATCTTCATGGCAGATACCCGACCAAAGGTCTTGACAGCCAAATGTAAAAGTATCAAAGAAACAGACAACAACCAGCACGAAGACTCTCAACCATGTCTTTGGACATGCACCGCCAGAAAATTAAAAAATTCTCATTGCTTCAAAATGACTGTATGGACACCGGCTCACTCATGTTTCACCACTGTTTCTCGCAACAAAAACCGGTCCTTAAGATCAAAAGTTGTAGCATCCCACATCCAAGAACAAATTCTTGCAAATACAGTGTTGCCTGTGAAACAAATTCAGTCTCTCATCAAAGAGAAACTGAACATTGATATCACTTACGGCAAGGCTTGGGCTGCCAGGAAGAAGGCCATTCAAAACATATACGGTACTGGGATCAAAACTTTCATTATTTACCTCACTAAATAATGGCATTATAACAAGCTAACCCCGGTACCGTTGTCTAGTGGTTACATCATCCCCATAGTCCAAGTGACTGCTCAGTATTCAAGTTTGTGTTTTGGGCATTCCGTCCAAGTATTGTAGCCTTTCATTTTTGCATTCCTGTAATCTCTATAGATGCCACCCATCTACGGGGCACCTACAAGGGAAAACTATTGATGGCAGTTTCAAAAAATGCCAACAACATGATCTTGCCGATTGCGTACGCATTGGTGGATGAAGAAACAAATGAGAGCTGGATGTGGTTTCTTCAAAAATTTGTTAAGAACGTTGCAGACCCCACCAGTCGAACTTTGTGTGTAATTTCTGACAGGCATGCCGGTATAAAACACACTATGGATAATTTAGAATCCTGGAAGGAACCCCACGCCTACCATCGATTTTGTCTAAGGCATATCAGAAGCAATTTCATGACGAAGTTCAAGAGCGTCAGCTTGAAAAGGATGTGTTGGGATATTGGAAGCACAACACAAGAAAGAAAGGTCGAACGACTGATGCTTGAGCTTAAGGCGATAAATAAACAAGCGTGGCAGTACCTATCCGCAATTGATAAAATAAAATGGACAGTCTTGTATGACCGTCGGAATCGCCGATGGGGTATCCTCACCACGAACATATCGGAAAGCATGAACAATGTGTTACGTAATGCCAGGATGCTCCCAATTAAGGCGTTAATTGAATATACCTTTAAGAGAGAACTTGAACAATACGCCTATCACTACACAACCGCGTATAATTGTTCGACTGACTTTCCTCCCCGCTTGTGGACAGAATTCCTTAAGCGTGAATTAAGGGCTTGCCAACACAGGGTATACCCTTACTCAGCACGTGATCAAAGGTTCATGGTGGAGACACCCCTACAAGCATCGGACGAATCTAGCAATACTCCGTATATGGTAGAATTCAAGAAAAAAACCTGCACTTGTGGGAAGTGGCAGATCTACCGGTTCCCCTGTAGTCATGCAATTGCGGTTTGTGGCTATCTACGTGAAAGTCCACAACAAACTGCGGATCCAAGGTTTTTTACGGGAGTGTACCGTGCACAATACAACAACGAGTATTTTCCGGTGCCTCATAAAGAAGACTGGATGCACGCGGGTTGGGAAATTCGTGGGGACGCATCTAAGATAACTATAGTAAGGGGAAGGCGGCGTGCGAGAAGGATGCATAACGAGATGGACGTCAGCTACGCTGAGGAAAGGACGGGTCGTAAGTGTTCCGGTTCTAAAAGAACGGGTCACAGGGTCAATAAATGTCCATACCGACAAAATAACTAATTGTATTTTATTATCATGTGCCTGAGTATATGTTTGTTGTAATTCCAATGTTTTATTAATTTATAATGTCAATCACGTGTTTCTCTTTTTTAGTAGACTTAGTGGTATTTACATATTAATTATTGTTTTAAATTTTAATAAGTAACATAAATATATATACTAAATAATTACTAAATTAATATTAAAGGGTTAAATTTAGTTTTAAAAATTTATTTTTAATTTTTTTTATTAATTTACTAATTAAAAATTTACTAAATAATACTAAATTTTTATTAATTTACTAATTAAAAATTTACTAAATAAATAATTACTAAATTAATAAGTAAACTTTAAAGGGTTAATTCTGTCCATTGCTATATATTAACAAATAGAATCATATTATAAATAGGTTAGACACTCAGCTCAATTGACTGGGTGCACGCATGAGTAGAGAAGTGACCTGGGTTCGATACTTGCGGCTCCCTAATTTTTTTTAAGTGTAATCCGCCATTAGTAATAGCGGATTAGGAAGAAAATTTTTTTTATGTGTGATCCGCCAATACTAACTGCGGATAAGGAAGAAATTTTTTTATGTGTAAACCGCAATTACAAATAGCGGATTAGGACAAATTTTTTTTTTAACTTAAACCGCTATTAGAAATAGCGGATTAGGAGCAATTTTTTTTAAGTCTTATCCGCTTGTAGTAATAGCGGATTAGGTTAACGGGAGTTAACCATGGTTAATGTTTTTTCCTAATCCGCTATTTTTAATAGCGGATTATGTACAATTTTAAAAAAATTTCTGTGTTGTCAGTAGTGTCAGAATACTTTCTAAAATTTTCCTCCTAATCCGCTTTTGCTATAAGCGGATATACCGATATCCTTTTTTTTTACTTCCCCGGTAACCAAATTTATTTTATAATATATACCATTTTTAAAAAAAAAATTCCTTTATTGCCTCTGTTCTCTGGACAATTTGACTTTAAATTGATTCCTTATCAAATGCTTCAAAAAACATGTTCTTTGTGGTCAGATCGATGTCTCTTTGGCCCTTTCTTGCCTACATCGATCTAACCCTTCATTGGCCTTCTGCTTGAAATGAGAATCACTTCTCTATGATTTCTTTAACATGCTCTATTTTCTGTCTTCTTCTTTAGCGATGACGATACTAGACTACAACGATTGATCTTTAACATGCTTTGTTCTCTGTTTTCTTTAACATGCTCTGTTTTCTTTAACATGCTCTGTTTTCTGTCTTCTTCTTTAGCGACGACGATACTAGACTACAACGATTGATCTTTGCACCTCCGCTCTTATACCATGTTGAGGCCCCTTCGGATTGATGTTTAGGATGATCAATAATGGATGAATGAATTAATATTATGAGTATGCACATGAAGTGCAATGACTTTCGAAGAATAGAGGGTGGAGAACTTCAAAATACACACAAAATCACAATGAATTCTACACTGAATGTCGATGCAATTATGGGTACTTATACCCTTGCATGAATTGTGTTTAACCGTTAACTGATCTAAACTACTACACAACTAACGTGTCGTTTCATAAATAGCTTCAATTTTGACTTTTCGGATAACACAGCTTGACTTTTCCAATTTAAGTCCGATTAGACTAAATTAACTAAGATTTCTTGATTAAATCACTTCCAACAGAAAACATGATTTGATATACATTTACAAAAATATGGTTCCATGTCACATCCCGGCGGAAGCGCGAAACGATGTTCGGGTGTGACTAGCTTTTATCAGAGTGCATTAATTATAACAGAATAATATATAGAAATATTTTTAAATAAAACAACACCTGACATGTTTTATTCATAATATTCGAGGAATTACATCTATTACATAAGGTTTTAAAATCTGATGTAATTCTAACTACTTTTAACTACAGCATGTCTTCTTAATCCATAAATATACTTCCGTCAACGATATTGACGATTATGGTCACACAGACTCTTTCCACAACTTCACCTTATCCGTTATGGACTTCGAAGCTATAATCAAAACTACTACTCATATTGTCCTGAAAAAGCATACTTAACGAAATCAACAAAAATGTTGGTGAGAACATAGGTTTATATATAACAAAAGTTATTTTGTTGATGTATTAGTTACAACCAAACCTGCACAAACATAATCATACTGTCACGAAATAATTGTATCCTAACCCTCATTCCGGTTAGATACAGGAAAATAGTAACAACCCTCATTCGGTTGATACTAATTCTCACAAAATCGAGTAATATTGCATCCTAACCCTCATTCCGGTTAGATACAGGGAAATAGTAACAACCCTCATCCGGTCGATACTAATTCTCCTAAGTAGCGCTACTAATATTACCAGACGGTTCCTCATTCGAATTAATGGTTGTATCACAAATGACAGTAAGTTAACTCAAGTAAAAATAATACATCAACCACAATTTGTATGCTTTTTCCCCCAAAACGTTACTGAATATCAAAATGATTGGAAAATGGGGCTGTGAACTCACCGTATTCTTCACTTGAACCTAATAAAATAGTTCACAGTGTTAGAATATACTTCAAATCTTTTTCTGGTTTTCATTGACTGTAAAAATAGAAACATCTTCGGGCCTCCAAAATTACCCTTTTAATTGTTTCTTGATAATAATGTAATTTATTTTGTAAATTACAAAAAATAACTCAAATATAGCTTTGTTTCTCTGAAAATTACCAATTTCTTATAGAAATTAGCTTAATATTTTTAGAATCTTCTATAATTTTTGTAGAATTTATTTTCCAACAGATTATTTGTTATAAGATCTACAAAATCACAAAAATTCATAAAAATTAGTTACTGCAGTAAATAAATTCTCATATTTTTACATACAACTTCAAATAATATATAGAACAACATATAATTAAATCACAGTCCCAATGTAATTAAATAATTTCCATCATTTCTCATAATAGTCCAAATATTCATCAAAATGTCCAATATCGTCCATCAGTCCTCATAAGTCCATATATTTTCGTCCAATAGTCCAATAACAACATATAATTTTTTATAGAACCTAACCATTAACAGATTAATTTCTGTGAATTTTATAAAGTTTCAATAAATAGTTAAAAATAGTTTCTGTTTATGAAGAATTCCAATATTTTACAGAATACTTATTACATATAATCAAACAACATATATTTATTTCATAGTCCAAATCATACTATAATAGCTTCTGTAATTTATTCAATAATTATAATATTTAACAAAAATAGTTATATTATTCCATAATTCATGAAATTATATATTCTGTACTAGATGTTTATTATTTCATCTATGATTTTACCCAGATTTATCATGTCCTTTAAGTATTTATTGTTATTTATTTATTACAGATCATACAAAAATTCGTATTTAAATTATAATAAGGTATAAAATTCTGAAATAATTCCAGAAGATATTATACCTTAAAATAATCATTCTGAGATTTTATCAGAATTTTATCGAATTTATTTATATTTTTGGCCTTTTTCACCTATTTTCTCATAAAAATAATTTGTATAAATTAATTGGTTTATCAAAATTATACCAACTTCTCCAGTTTATTAATTCAGTATAAAAACAAGTTTTTTTACATGTTTATTCCCACAATTGCTTTTAATAAATATTTATTTGATTTTTCTTAGTTTTAGGTTAAAAAAATAAAAATTTAATTATATATTTTGTAAAACACAAGGTTTTTGGATTTTAGAACCTTGTTACCCAAGTTTTAAGGTTTCAAGACTTTCAAGAAGGTTTTAGGTGATTACATCCATATACATATATATATACATCGATATGTATGTATATATATGTATATTAGTAACATATATGTAAACCAAGCTTTTAATTACCTTAGGTGATGTGTTAGATGGTGTTCTTCTTTCCTGGAATCCAAGAACAAGCTGTCGAGGTTGTAGATGGTGTTGTTGACTTGGTGGGGATCGGTTAAGATGATGATGTTGTCGGGTGATGGTGTTGTATGTGAGATAACCGAGAGGTGGTGGTGGATGTAAGGTGGTGATGATGGTGCGTTTAGAAGGAGATAGCAGAGGTGGTGATGATCGGGGTTGTGTGGAGATGATGGTGATCGATGGTGATGGTATTTGTGTTGCAAAGAAAACCGAGAGATAGAGAGATATGGTTTGGTGTGTGTTTCCTTTGAAGTTTGAAGGATTATTTAAGGTGAAAAGGAGTAGCTTGGGTGAGTCATGCTTAGCATGCAATGTGGCACTTTATGAGGTGTATAATGGTCTCAAGAAATCGAGGAGGGCTTAGGGAGCTGCCACCTCTCTTCTCTAGTGTGAAAAGGAGACTTTAATATTGTTTTGTTTGGTGGTTTTATGGAAGCAACATACCGAGGCTTGGAAGGGGGTTTACGGGGGTCGTTTGGGATGTTGAGTGGTTTGGTGACAAGAAACCGAGGGGTAAAGGGGTGGGGATGGTTTCTTGAATAGGTGGTATGGTTAGGTGATATGGTGTGGTAGTATTTAGGGTAGGTATAATAGGGTAGTGTGTTTTGTTAGTTTGATTTGATTAATTTTTGGTATATATATATATATTCATGAAAAAGGCATCACTTAAACAATTTTATGAATTTATATAAAGTAATCATATAGTTATCAAATATACATATAAATATGGTATATGTATACGTAAAAGTTGGTATATACGTACACATATGTAAAATTTTCGGGCACATAATTCTACATTTATATCTAAACTATTATTATACATACATGCATGTAACATGCATATGTAGAAATATACCTATATATACACATGAACATGTATATCTTATGCACACGTATATATTTTATTTTAATTTGTCTAAATATCAATCATGCATATAAGCATGCACATAAAATATATGCACCTAACCTTCTAATAATTATATAAAATAAATGAATAAAAAATTTTTTAGGGTTGTTACATTCTCCCCCCGTTAAAAGAATTTCGTCCCGAAATTCTGTGGAGTATGTTTTTAGAAGTTTAACTAAATATTACCTTCAAATAGGTGAGGGTACTTCTTTTGGATTTCATCTTCTCTTTTCCCAGGTGTATTCTGGTCCACTTTTTGCATTCCACTTGACCTTTACTATAGGAATGTTTCTTCTCCTTAACTTCTTTATTTCTTTTCCCACAATGGCTATTGGTTCTTCTATAAAATGCAGTTGTCTTATCTACCTGTATTTCTTGAATTGGTATCTCGAGGGTTTTGTTGGTTAGGCATTTCTTGAGATTGGACACATGAAATGTGTTGTGTACTTCACTTAATTTCTATGGTAATTCCAACTTATATGCTACAGGACCAATTCTATTAATAACTTTAAATGGACCAATGTACCTAGGGTTCAACTTACTGGATTTCCTAAACCGAAAGATTCCTTTAGAGGGAAATATTTTCAGATAGGTTCTGTCTCCAAAATTTTCAATGCAGGGAGCAGGAATTTAGTATTCACATGAGGGATTATGATCCAGAACATAATAGTATTAATAGACAAGAAATAACAGTGGCCAGGTGTTATTACTTATTTATTGCAATTATAATGTTCTAGCCATTATCCTCCATGATTCACCAAACCCATTACCCAATACCTATACAATTAATCAAATTATCTGAATATTAGTTAACCCAAATGGTATTACAAGAAACTCGTAATGTCCGTACCTAATTTTGAATGCAGTCTTAAAAATGTTATCTTCCTGTACTCTTAATTGATGTTATCCAGATCTTAAGGCTATTTTTGAAAAAAAAAAATAACTAGATCCCTGTAGTTAATCAAACTGATCATCAATTCTAGGGAGTGGAGACCTTTTTCTTTATGGTAACCTTATTAAATTCCCTATAATCAATACATACTCTAAAGGTTCTATCCTTCTTCTTAACAAATAATACTGGTGCTTCCCAAGGGAATACACTAGAACGTATGAATTCTTTATCTAATGATTCCTGTAACTGAGTCATAAGTTCTTTCATCTCAGTTGGTGCTAAATGATAAGGTGTTTTGGCAATAAGGGTTGTTCCTGGTATCAATTCTATTTTAAATTATATCTGACGAGGGGGTGGTAGTCCAGGTAATTCATCAGGAAACACAGTAGCATATTTATTTATAACAGGAATACTTTCCAAATTTTCCTTATCAAGTTGTGTATCAACAATATGAGCCAAGAATGCTAAACAATTCTTGTTAAGGTATTTCCGTGCTTTTTCACAAGTAATCAGTTTCACCGTGTTGCATGGCTTATCACCATAAATGCAGAGAATTTTGTTTTCCTTATTCAAAGGAACCTTAATCATTTTCTTATCACAAATGATTTCAACACGATTTACACTTAACCAATCCATTCTTACTACGATATCAAATCCTCCTAACTTAATAGGTATCAGATTTATATCAAAACAGTACTCATCTAAATTTAAGATGCAATTAGGAATGATTTCATCAACTTCAATTATATTACTATCAGCTAATTCTATTACATAAATGTCACGTAATTTTTCAGATGTTAGACTAATTGATGGTCTAAAAGTATGTGAGACAAAAATGCGGGTTGCTCCTGTATCAAATAATACTTTAGCGTACAGGTTATTGATAAGGAACGTACCCGTAACTACTTCTGGTTCGTGACGAGGTTCGTCAGCTTGTATCACAAAAGCTCTTTCACGAGGTTTGTTCTGGTTAGTTGGAGTCTTACCCTTTCGTTGTGGACATTCGTTCCGGAAATGACTTTCACTTCCACATTGAAAGCACACTGTGGTGGTTTTTCTACTTCTTTTTCTTGAGTTGCTCCCAAAAAGTTTCTTGGTGGAGATCGGGTTATTCTTTTCTGGGAATTTTCACCAAATCTCTTTCCAGAATGGTTTTCAGTCCATTTCCTCTTTTCTCCTACCAGTTGGTGACTTAATGATCCATTCCTGATCATTTCATCTGTCAGACTTCCTGACAAGATTACTGCTTCCTGAAAGGTTTTAGTTCTAGCAGATTTCACTAATCCCCTTATTCGTGGCACTAGTCCCCAAATATACCTTCCTATTCTTTTGGATTCCGGGGTTATCAAGTGTGGTACTAATCTGGATAGTTCATTGTGCCTATCAGTGTATTCTCGATGTGCTGCACCTTTCATTTCTAAGGCTAGGAATTCAGTTTCTAGTTTTTCTATCTCATTATAGGGACAGTATTTTTCTATTATCAGTTTCCTGAATTCTTCCCAACTTATTTTATTCATAATATTCTTACTTTTAGTGAGCACTTCCATCTTCCACCAGGATTGGGCTTCTCCTTTTAATGAATGTGAGGCAAACAGTGTTTTGAGATTTTCAGCACAGTTGCTGATTTCCAGAACTCCTTCTATGTCATCTAGCCATCTTAAAGCTTGTACTGCTCCGCCTTTGCCATCAAATTCCCTTGGTCTACAGGACATAAAGGTTTTGTAGGAGCATCCTTTTGACATTCCATTCAGGATTTCTTCTTCCTGTTGTTCTTCCATGTTTATATTTTCAGTCCTTGCTGGTGGGTTTGAGATAGTTCCAACATTCAGGTTTTGCTGAAGTTGGTTAATTAGGGTAGGTAAGGTAGCCTCTAACTGTTGGGCTATCATCTGAGATATCCTATCATTCTCAGTGGTATCAGGGTTCACAGGGTTTACAGGTGTTTCTTTTTGGCGGCATGGTTTACTATAGTGAATTTCAGTGTTAGTATTCCAAATAAATATCTTAACACAAAATTTATCTAACATAGATCAAATAAACATGTTAGCACAAAATACATATATCAGTTAAGTTCTTATTTCTCTTTATTCTAACAAATTAAACTATAAACTTTCAGTTTCTGCTAAACCATTTCCAGATTCTGATGAAAATACTTTTCTTGGATGTCCTAAGCTTCTTAATATCCTTTTGGATTTTCCCATATTTCCAGCTATATCTTCTTAAGTTTCTTAAAAGTCTGTTGGGCTGTTTTTACCTGATCCAACTTTGGTTTAATAACTTTACCTTTATTCAGGGGAGAAACAGGAGGTTGTGTCTATATATCATCAGTTGATATAGCTCTAAACCTGTTTCCACATTTAACTTAAAACCTTGAGGTATTCTTCATTCCATTTGGGAAACATTTATATCCTGCTGTGGTTCTGATTCAGGCACTATTTCTTTAGGACTGCTATGGTATGGTTCTTCTGAAGGGTCGGTTTCATAATAAATACTATCTGGACTCATACTGCAAAATTTCTTAACAAGCTTTCACAAAAAGAGTTAGTCAAATAATCATTTAAAATTTTGTTAAAATCATAAGATCATGAAATTTCACATAATTCACATAAAATCATAAATTATATTTTGAGCTTATGGTTATAGTCTAGTTATTTACCTAAAATAACTAATTCTCTATAACCAATGGCTCTGATACCAACCTGTCACATCCCGGCGGAAGCGCGAAACGATGTTCGGGTGTGACTAGCTTTTATCAGAGTGCATTAATTATAACAGAATAATATATAGAAATATTTTTAAATAAAACAACACCTGACATGTTTTATTCATAATATTCGAGGAATTACATCTATTACATAAGCTTTCAAAATCTGATGTAATTCTAACTACTTTTAACTACAGCATGTCTTCTTAATCCATAAATATACTTCCGTCAACGATGTTGACGATTATGGTCACACAGACTCTTTCCACAACTTCACCTTATCCGTTATGGACTTCGAAGCTATAATCAAAACTACTACTCATATTGTCCTGAAAAAGCATACTTAACGAAATCAACAAAAATGTTGGTGAGAACATAGGTTTATATATAACAAAAGTTATTTTGTTGATGTATTAGTTACAACCAAACCTGCACAAACATAATCATACTGTCACGAAATAATTGTATCCTAACCCTCATTCCGGTTAGATACAGGAAAATAGTAACAACCCTCATTCGGTTGATACTAATTCTCACAAAATCGAGTAATATTGCATCCTAACCCTCATTCCGGTTAGATACAGGGAAATAGTAACAACCCTCATCCGGTCGATACTAATTCTCCTAAGTAGCGCTACTAATATTACCAGACGGTTCCTCATTCGAATTAATGGTTGTATCACAAATGACAGTAAGTTAACTCAAGTAAAAATAATACATCAACCACAATTTGTATGCTTTTTCCCCCAAAACGTTACTGAATATCAAAATGATTGGAAAATGGGGCTGTGAACTCACCGTATTCTTCACTTGAACCTAATAAAATAGTTCACAGTGTTAGAATATACTTCAAATCTTTTTCTGGTTTTCATTGACTGTAAAAATAGAAACATCTTCGGGCCTCCAAAATTACCCTTTTAATTGTTTCTTGATAATAATGTAATTTATTTTGTAAATTACAAAAAATAACTCAAATATAGCTTTGTTTCTCTGAAAATTACCAATTTCTTATAGAAATTAGCTTAATATTTTTAGAATCTTCTATAATTTTTGTAGAATTTATTTTCCAACAGATTATTTGTTATAAGATCTACAAAATCACAAAAATTCATAAAAATTAGTTACTGCAGTAAATAAATTCTCATATTTTTACATACAACTTCAAATAATATATAGAACAACATATAATTAAATCACAGTCCCAATATAATTAGAATAATTTCCATCATTTCTCATAATAGTCCAAATATTCATCAAAATGTCCAATATCGTCCATCAGTCCTCATAAGTCCATATATTTTCGTCCAATAGTCCAATAACAACATATAATTTTTTATAGAACCTAACCATTAACAGATTAATTTCTGTGAATTTTATAAAGTTTCAATAAATAGTTAAAAATAGTTTCTGTTTATGAAGAATTCCAATATTTTTACAGAATACTTATTACATATAATCAAACAACATATATTTATTTCATAGTCCAAATCATACTATAATAGCTTCTGTAATTTATTCAATAATTATAATATTTAACAAAAATAGTTATATTATTCCATAATTCATGAAATATATATATTCTGTACTAGATGTGTTATTATTTCATCTATGATTTTACCCAGATTTATCATGTCCTTTAAGTATTTATTGTTATTTATTTATTACAGATCATACAAAAATTCGTATTTAAATTATAATAAGGTATAAAATTCTGAAATAATTCCAGAAGATATTATACCTTAAAATAATCATTCTGAGATTTTATCAGAATTTTATCGAATTTATTTATATTTTTGGCCTTTTTCACCTATTTTCTCATAAAAATAATTTGTATAAATTAATTGGTTTATCAAAATTATACCAACTTCTCCAGTTTATTAATTCAGTATAAAAACAAGTTTTTTTACATGTTTATTCCCACAATTGCTTTTAATAAATATTTATTTGATTTTTCTTAGTTTTAGGTTAAAAAAATAAAAATTTAATTATATATTTTTGTAAAACACAAGGTTTTTGGATTTTAGAACCTTGTTACCCAAGTTTTAAGGTTTCAAGACTTTCAAGAAGGTTTTAGGTGATTACATCCATATACATATATATATACATCGATATGTATGTATATATATGTATATTAGTAACATATATGTAAACCAAGCTTTTAATTACCTTAGGTGATGTGTTAGATGGTGTTCTTCTTTCCTGGAATCCAAGAACAAGCTGTCGAGGTTGTAGATGGTGTTGTTGACTTGGTGGGGATCGGTTAAGATGATGATGTTGTCGGGTGATGGTGTTGTATGTGAGATAACCGAGAGGTGGTGGTGGATGTAAGGTGGTGATGATGGTGCGTTTAGAAGGAGATAGCAGAGGTGGTGATGATCGGGGTTGTGTGGAGATGATGGTGATCGATGGTGATGGTATTTGTGTTGCAAAGAAAACCGAGAGATAGAGAGATATGGTTTGGTGTGTGTTTCCTTTGAAGTTTGAAGGATTATTTAAGGTGAAAAGGAGTAGCTTGGGTGAGTCATGCTTAGCATGCAATGTGGCACTTTATGAGGTGTATAATGGTCTCAAGAAATCGAGGAGGGCTTAGGGAGCTGCCACCTCTCTTCTCTAGTGTGAAAAGGAGACTTTAATATTGTTTTGTTTGGTGGTTTTATGGAAGCAACATACCGAGGCTTGGAAGGGGGTTTACGGGGGTCGTTTGGGATGTTGAGTGGTTTGGTGACAAGAAACCGAGGGGTAAAGGGGTGGGGATGGTTTCTTGAATAGGTGGTATGGTTAGGTGATATGGTGTGGTAGTATTTAGGGTAGGTTATAATAGGGTAGTGTGTTTTGTTAGTTTGATTTGATTAATTTTTGGTATATATATATATATTCATGAAAAAGGCATCACTTAAACAATTTTATGAATTTATATAAAGTAATCATATAGTTATCAAATATACATATAAATATGGTATATGTATACGTAAAAGTTGGTATATACGTACACATATGTAAAATTTTCGGGCACATAATTCTACATTTATATCTAAACTATTATTATACATACATGCATGTAACATGCATATGTAGAAATATACCTATATATACACATGAACATGTATATCTTATGCACACGTATATATTTTATTTTAATTTGTCTAAATATCAATCATGCATATAAGCATGCACATAAAATATATGCACCTAACCTTCTAATAATTATATAAAATAAAATGAATAAAAAAAATTTTAGGGTTGTTACATTCCATATCGCAAGGCATGAGGCAATGTAGTCTAGTAGTTCCTCACATAAGGACTTGAACCCAAATTTATCAGTATCACCACTGCTAGTTCCTCACGTATTTTCAACTTTCTATGCTTTTTTTAGTGAACCAATGTTTTGTAATTTTTAAACTTCTAATTTTAATATAAAAAGTACTTGACGATGTTAATTTTACTTTGAGTAAATTACATTTTTCGTCCTTAGGTATATAGTAAATTTCAGGTTTCATCCTTAAACTAAGAAAATTACAGTAAACATCCTTCACGTTTAAAAAAGTTTGCATGTTTTGTCCTTTCCTCTAACGGACGTTAATATCATCCGTTAAATCAGGTCATTTGCCTTGCACATGAGGGCAATTTAGTCATTTTGACCCATATGAATATTAAAACACTAAATAAACCTAGACCTACATAATCCACATCATCATCATCTTCACCATCCACCATCCACCACCACCCACCACCACCACCACCACCCTTACCCCCATCATCACCACCATCCCCATCATCATCTACCATCATCATCTACCACCGTCCCCGTCACCACTCCCACTTCATCATCATCGTCATCATCATCATCATCATCATCATCATCTTCATCTTCATCTTCTCAATATCATCATTATCATCTTTATCACATCATCCACCACAAATTGATTTATAACTCAAAATCAATTATACACATTCAAAAACCACCATCATCTCAACCTACAAAAAACAGCCACCACTGTTGTCACCCCCATCAAACCCTAACTCGTAACCACACGACCATCACCATTATCACCTCCACTAAACCCCAACATGTGACCACCCAACCACCACCATCATCACCTTTATCAAGCCCAACCTTCAATCACCCGACCACCACTATCATACCTCCATCAAACCCAACCTGCAATCAGCCAACCATCATTTTTATCACCTCCATCACCATAAAACCACCATCCCTTCTATCGGACCTAGATTTGTGAAATAATAAATATTCTTTAGATCTAGGGTTATTTAGCATGAGATAGAGAAAAAATGCAAGAGAAAGATAAGAGAGAGAGAGAGAGACATAATAACAGTGAGTGGTGATGGTGCCGGAGACATCGCTGGTGGTGGTCGCCGGAGACATGATTTTAGGTATAGAAATGGTTGAGAAGGAAGGAGTAGAGAGATAGAGATAAAGAGAGAGAGTGTGTGTGTATGTGTGTGTGTGTGTGTGTTTGTGTGTAAGAGTTGAGGGTGAGGTGGGGTGGGGTAAGGTAAAAGTATCAAAATGCCCTCATGTGCAAGGCACATGACCTGACTTAATGGACAAAATTAATGTTTGTTAGAGTAAAGGACGAAACGTGCAATTTCTTAAACGGAAAGGACGTTTACTATAATTTTCTTATTTTAAGGACGAAACCTGAAATTTGCTACAAACCTAAACTACTAAAAGTGTAATTTGATATTTTAGTTTTTAAGTTTTTCATTAATTTCTTAATTGAAAATTATAAAATAAAAAAACATTTTTATTATTATTTTAAATTCCAATTAAAACTACTTCGCTTAACACTTGAATCAGTTATATAGGTTTGGGTTTCCACCGACAGAACAGAACTAGTTATTTCAAAGGACTTTTTAAGCACTTTGACTTTAACCGACTTGGTTTATACCCGAACCTGTTTATTTAAAGAAACTAAAATGTGTAGCTCTAGTAAGAATTTAAAAGGTAGAATTGTTGAAGCCAAATGCTTGTGTTATTATTACGCCAGTTGAGTCAGCCTATTCACTAACCTTGAACATTCATATAAGTGGCTAATTGAAGCCATTGATTGTTGATCTATTTAGTATTTCTGTATTTAAAACAATTAATTGATATTTGTTCGTCATGATGGGAGTGGTTAGGACTTGATCTATGCTTTGAAAATATTATCTCAATTTCAAATCTTACATGAGTTCAAATCGTATATGATACAGTTTATTTTCTTAAAATTGAGTAGATACTATGGCAGAGCATTCGCCCTAAAACCCAACTCATAAACACCTCACTCCATGTTGGTGTCAGGCGTTTGTGACGAAGAAGAAATACCAAAGTATCGTCACAAAACAAGTTCTCTCCTAAATATGGCAAACATAGCTTTGGTGAACAAGTATAATTTTGTGATTGTGGTAAGATGGTCACAAAAAAGATGGTTGTTTCAAGCTCATTTGGTATCCAAATTGATGGCAAGGTAAAGCGAAACAAAGAAAAGGAAAACCAAGAACCGCATGTATTAAAGGGGAGACACGCAAAATACCAAGTTTGACTAACGAGCAATACCAAAAGTTTGTGAAGATTTTTGGCAAAAAGATGAACACAACTAAGGAAGAAAACACACCGGTTGTTAACATGGCAGGTAATATTGGTCAAGAAAGTGAGAGGGTTATTGACTCGGGTGTTACCGGGCACATAATTTTTATTGATTTTTGCCTCAAAAAAAAATAAAAAAAAAATACTATGAACGACCCGTTGTCATTCCAAATGGTGACTCGATCGCCGTAAATGGGAAAGGTGAATATGTCTTACCCAATGGAATGACTATAAAGGGTGTCCTTCATGTTCTTGAATCCAAATGCAATCTCTTATCCATTTGTAAACTGGCACACGATCTCCAATATGTTGTCATTTTTTTTCCTTATTTTTTTCCCATGCATGACTTGAGTTCGAGGACATTGATTGGGTTGGATGATTGCAAAGGTCTATACAAAATAAGGATGACAGGGTACATGAGAAAGGTAATGATGACAACAATTAACACATGTCATAATAGATTGGGTCATGCTTTAAATTCTAAACTTGCTTATGTTGATTTTCTTAAAAACACTTGTTTAAACCAAAAGGATTTTTGTGATTCTTGTGTTAAGGCCAAGTTTGTTGGATTACCTTTTCCTATTACCACTGCTGATTGCTTGTTTTAACTTACTATATTCTAATGTGTGGGGTAAATATCACATACCTTCATTTTCTTGAGCAAGTTAATTTTTAACAATAATTGATGATTTTAGTAGAGCCATTTAATTAGGTTTTTCTCCGAAAATACAATCATGAGGCTGGTACTGCCTAATTGATTTTCATAAAACGATACAAAGAGGGTTTTCAAGCATCAAGAAATTAGTACAAAAAGTTTACTAGTTGCTTGAAATTGGTTTTAAGCAACTGGGGCCGACCCTTCGTTGTTTCTCTTCAAAAAAAACACAAATGTGTTCATTGATCTAGGTCAACGACGTCATTATGGTTAGTAACAATCTCAACATGATCCAAGAAGTCAAAAGTTTTCTTGACCAAAATTTAACATCAAAGATCTCTGTCCTTTAAAATTTTTCTTAGGCATCAAAGTAGCCTAGACTAACAAGGGACTAGTTCTAAGCTAGCAAAAATACATCTTAGACATTCTTCAAGACGTAGGAATGACCGGTTGTTGCCCAACCCCATTTCCAATGGAACAAAACCTGAAACTAGATAAATGTGACGAATAGCCACGGATCGATGGCAATCAATATAGGAGCCTAATTGGACGACTTCTTTACCTTCAAGCTACAAGACCTAATGTCGCTTACGCTGTAAACATTTTAATTTAATCTGTTGGCAACCCTCGACACAGTGATCTGGAAGCCGTCAACCGAGTTCTTAGATAGCCGAAGGCCACTCTTAGTCAATGGATTCTATTACAAAAGGAAGGCAAAACGAGTCTCATCACCTATTGCGACTCGGATTGGCTTGATTATCCTTTTACTAGGAGATCATGAGCCGGTTAAATATTGCTCTTGGGAGGCACTCTTATTTCTTGGAAATCCAAGCAACAATCCGGTGCCCCTCGACCATCCACCAAAGTCGAATACAGTGCTATGGTAGTCATAGTAAGTTAATTATTATGAATGAGATGGCTTTTAAAGAAACTAGATGTTTTCCAAGACGGGGTGACAGAGTTGTTCTGTGATAATCAAGCGGCCCAACATATAGCTACCAACCACGTGTTCGACGAACGAACCAAACACGTTGAGCTGGACTGTTATTTTGTTAGAGAACGTGAGGGACAGAGAGAAACAAAACCCGTGAAAATTGATACAATGACGCAACTTGCCGATGTATTAATCAAACCGTTGCGCACAAATCCCTTCCGCACCTTATTGACAAGTTACGCATTACCGATCTAAATACTCGAACTTGAGGGGAAGTAAAAGATAATATGCCTATCTTTCTCGCTTTTACTTTATTTCATTTTCATTATCATTGCTTAATTGATGCCATAATATAAGGCTCATTATTAGCATCTCTTTGCATAAATTATCTTCACAAGGCTATTGTATTTTTTGTATCAATATCATAACAGTTTTGTTTTTATATATATATATATATATATATATATATATATATATATGTATATATATATAGACACACACACATATATACATATATCTGGGGGTCGGTTACTATACAAACGTGTAATTTTCGTGCAAAACGTACGAAGTCACAAGGACGCGACACGTGTTTTCTAGCAGAGAGCTAGTTTCGTCCGCGTCATAATTACGCATATAATATACATAATTAGGCAATTTATATTCATAAGTGCCTGCCTCTGTTAGCTGACAAGTCCGCTCAATAAGTCTCTAAACCTATTAGTTGTTTTACAGCAAGTTATATGTATTATTATGTAAGATATATTTGATATTACACAAAGTAAAATTACTTATGTTATAAAAAATAATTACACAAGTTATTTGTAATTACGCAAGTTATATGATAATTACGCAAGTTATGTTGATAATTACGTAGTGAATTATATGCAAGTTATTTACACAGCACATAGATGTTTTTTTTTAAATGTTGTTTTTTTTTTAAAAAAAATTTAGTAATACTATATTCATATTAAAAAGGATAACTCGTTTTACTGGTGTATTTTTTTTAAAATAATGTCATATGAAAAAGTTATATGTTAAAAAACAAGGGGAATTTAGAAAAGTCAATAATTGTAGGCTATTTTCAATTCTACCCCTCCAGACACATTCCATTGCGTGATTATTCCATGTTAAATATGAACCATTCATCTCTTAGATCAATGGTCCTCGATACTTTGTACGCTTCGCACGAATTATAGGCTTTATACCGTAAACTTTACCTATATATATATAACAGTTTTGTTATATATATATACACACATATGTATGTATGTATGTATATACATATATATACCGTAAACTTTACCTATATATATAGCAGTTTTGTTATATATATACATATATATAATGAGTGTGTATATATATACACACACGTTATATATATGTATATATATAACAAAACTATTACATATATTTAGGGAAAGTGTAAGGTACAAAGCCTATAATTCGTGCGAAGCGTACGAAGTAACGAGGACCATTGATCTAAGAGATGAATGGTTCATATTTAAGATGGAATAATCACATAACGGAATGTACCTAGAAGGGTAGAATGTATATATATAGGAGAGTTCAAGAGAAAATCTTTAACAGAAAACAAAGAAAATCATATTTTGACCATTGATCAAATCTTAATCAATAGTCAAGATTAATGATGATAGTTTTGTAAATTTTAATTATTAAAATGACATCTTTTTATACATAAGGCATAATAGGAAAACTAGGTATATTAAATTTTAGAAACCCTTAATCCTATCTTATAAATTTCTCATGTTCTCTCTCATCTCATTCTTTTTTCTTTCTCACACAATCTAATTAATACAACACCAATTGCATCCTTTATTATTGAAATTTCAATAAACTCAAAAATGGAAGAATAATAATAAAGTTGTCGGCTAACAATGTATTAAACCATTTAGATTACATATATGTATGCATGGACAAAATCATTTATATATTTGTAGCACATATATAATTTGATAAGCAACAATCAAATTACTAGTATTCAAATTATAAGGTTACATATATGTATCATTTATACAAACTCTGCACTAGTATAATCTTTAAAAATAACAGAGTTACATAAAGGTACCAGTCGTGTTACGTATATGTACCAGTCGTGTTACGTATATGTAACAGTCGTGTTATGTATATGTAATGACATCGTTACATATATGTAACTACAACAACATTATGGATATGCAACAGCAGTGTCACATATACATAAAAACAATATTACATACACATCATAACAATGTTAGGTATATTTAACAATTACGCTACTTATATGTAACATAGGTTTCACAATAGTGCTACGCATATGTAACAACGGGTTTTTGTTTTGTTCATTCTATTCTTTGGCATTTGTCTTCTTTTCAATGTTTTAAACCAATTTTTTGATAATTGTTTGACCTATCATTATGTTTGATGCTCTATCATCTTTGATCCATCATCAACGTTTTCATCGTCTTCGAGTTCGTCATCCGTTTTATTTTGATTTCATTATCTTATGTACGTAATCATTACAAAAATATAACAAATTAGAAACTTTTGTTGTTCCAAATTCAAAATCCATCAAAGAACACAATTAAACCTTGACTTTGTAGCAATCCAAATTGTGTTATGTCATCATCGCTAAACTTCGGAGTTCTTTGTAATGAAAAAATCAAAATCAAAGAACAAAAATCAATCGTGTAACAAACGGAATCCATATAGTCGTCCGGTTACATTTATTATATCGAAATATTTACCTGGTTAAGACGTAAATTCAAACAGAGAAAGTTTAGATTAACGATGAAGAATTTAGAACATGTTTGATTAAGCACGATGATGATAAAGATGCTCCATTTTGACTATGATGATGATGAAGAATGGTTGGAAGAATTAGACCATGTAATATAAATTGAGATTTGATATATATTGATTGAAAGAGAAACTAAAAGATTTGAAGTAAAATAAATAATTATCAAAATAAATAGTGTGTCAATTTTACAAGTATTCCTTTTATCAATAAAAATAAAAATATATTTTTTAAATTATATAATCGGTGGAGATTGGTTTTCATGGTTTATATTAAGATTGTGGTTTTCATCCCTCCCACTATCTCTATCTCTCTCTCTCTCTATATATATATACACACACACACACACTCACACACACGCGCGTGCGCGCTTTTTAACTGGGTTCTGACTAAATAAACTTATTTTAACTGTTTTAGAAAAAAAATCTTTTGATTTTACTTAAAAATACATTCTTTTGATTTCCGTTAAAATAAATGATTTTTTTATAGTTTAACTCCCACGTCACAATTATTTTAATGTTTTTGTTTTTTTATAAAGCTTGAATGTTATCAAAGTCTCTATTGTTGCAATGTGATATTTTGATATGTGTTATAATCCACAATATTTAACACAAGATTAGTGTTATAATCTTAAGAACTTAAAGAGAATTGTAAGAGCAAGAAGAAGAGAAATGTATATCTTATGAAAGTGTATACAAGAGGTGCATTTTCTCTATTTGTTTTGAGATATGATATTTTTGTGATGGGATGATCATCATCTACCAAAGACACACATATTTATAGTTCTTCATATCAAATGTGCACCACACAAATATAATAATTAAGCTACTCCATTCAGTTATCATGTCCACCAACTATGATAATGATTAACCTACTCCACTCAATGAAATAATGAGAAATGTATTTATACTACAAAGATCAATCATTTTGGTAGACAAGGTAAACTATTTTGGTAGATAAGTAGCATAGTAAACTTATCTACAAGTTTGACAAAGAGTTCATCCACTTGCCATGGTAATAATTCATAATACTCCCCCTTGGATGACACTTTTCAAACTTCAAGAGTTTAAGTACCGCCTCATTAAAAACCTTGCTAACGAAAAACCCAGTGGGAAAAAAAAACCTTAGCTAAGGAAAAAAGAGTGTAGCTTATAACTCCCCCCTCAAATTGTCTTCTGTAGATCATCACATTGCGTGCACGTGCCGCATGCCAATATCATAAACATGTTTTCTGAAAGTTGTTTTAGGAAGTGCCTTTGTGAAAAGATCAGTTGAATTGTTGCTAGATTGAACGTATCTCATTTCAACTTGTTTATCTTTAATAAGATCTTGAGTGTATGAAAAGAATCTTGATGGTATATGTTTTGTTCTATCACTTTTGATATATCCTTCTTTCATTTGTGAGACACAAGCTGCATTATCTTCATAGATTGGTGTTGCATTTTCATCTTTCTCCAATCCACAAGAAGTTGATATGAGTTGTGTCATAGATCTTAACCATACATATTCTCTTGAAGCTTCATGTAGTGCAATGACTTCAGCATAATTTGAGGATGTCACAACAAGTGTTTGTTTCTGAGAACACCATGAAATCGCAGTTCCTCCATTCTTAAATACGTATCCAGTTTGAGATTTTGCTTTATGTGGATCAGATAAATAACCTGCATCTGCATAACCAACCAACCCTTCTTTTGATTTATTAGGATAAAACAAGCCTAAATCAATAGTACCTCGAAGATACAGAAAAATATGTTTAATCCCATTCCAATGTCTTTTAGTAGGAGCTGAACTAAATCTTGCTAACAAATTAACTATAAAAGAAATGTCAGGTCTCGTACAGTTAGTAAGATACATAAGAGCTCCAATTGCACTGAGATATGGTATCTCTGGACCAAGAACCTCTTCATTATCTTCACAAGGACGGAATGGATCATTATCAACATTTAGTGATCTAACAACCATTGGTGTGCTTAAAGGATTTACTTTGTCCATATTGAAACGCTTTAAGAGTTTCTCAGTATAAGTTGACTGATATACAACTATTCCATTATGCATATGATCAATCTGCAAACCAATATAATATTTGGTTTTTCCAAGGTCTTCATTTCAAATTCTTTCTTTAAAAGAGTAATTTCTTCATTAATATCCTTTTGCGTTCCAATTATATTTAGATCATCAACATACACAGCTATAATCACATATCCTGATGTTGTCTTCTTAATGAAGACACATGGACAAATAAGGTTACTTGTGTATCCTTTACTTGTTAAATAATCACTCAAACGATTGTACCACATCCTTCCAGATTGTTTGAGTCCATATAAGGATCTTTGTAATTTAATGGAATACATTTCCGTAGGCTTTGAGCTTAATGCTTCGAGTAATTTAAAGCCTTCAGGGATTTTCATATAGATGTCACTATCTAGTGATCCATACAAGTAAGCTGTGACAACGTCCATAAGACGCATCTCTAACTTTCTAGAGACTGCTAAGCTGATTAAGTATCTAAAGGTTATTGCATCCATAACAGGGGAGTATGTTTCCTCATAATCAATCCCTGGCCTTTGTGAAAAACCTTGAGCTACAAGTCTAGCTTTATATCTTGTAACTTCATTTTTCTCATTTCGTTTTCGTACAAAAACCCATTTATACCCTACAGGCTTTACAGCCATCGGAGTAATAACAATAGGTCCAAAGACCTTTCGTTTGTTAAGTGAATCTAATTCAGCTTGCATAGCTCCTTTCTATTTATCCCAATCATGTCTATTTTGACAGTCACTAACTGATTTTGGTTCTGGATCATCATCTCCACTCATGATGTCACTTGCTACGGAATAAGAAAAGATTTCATCAATACTTTCCATTTCATCTCGATTCCATAAAATATGTGTGTGACCATAGTTAATTGACATTTCTTTGTTATTTTCATCCAAATCCTCCTCATGAGAGTTTTGGGTATTTAATGTTTCATCAACATCATTCACTTTATGGTCAACTTCCTTTTCATGAGTTTTTCTCTTTCAAGGATTTTTATCCTTGGAACCGATTGGTCTTCCTCGTTTCAAACGTCTCTGAGATTCATGAGCCATTGTGTTCTCTATTTGCTTATTTGGAATCTTAACTCGAGCTGGAGCATTAGCAGCTGGTATATGAGATTTAGTAACTCTGTTTGTATCAGTAAATGCATCAGGTAATTGATTTGCAATTTCTTGCAGGTGTATTATCTTTTGAACCTCTATCTCATGTTGTTTAGTTACTGGATCAAGATGTAATAATGAAGGAACATACCATGAGACATCATTTTCCTGTCTTTTCTTTTCTCCCCCTAATGCCGGGAAAACTGACTCGTTAAAGTGACAATCAGTAAAACGTGCTGTAAATACATCACCCGTTAAAGGTTCAAGATATCTTATGATGGAAGCTGATTCATATCCAACATAAATTCCCAACCTTCTTTAAGGACCCATTTTTGTGCATTGTGGTGGTACAATAGGGACATACACTGCACACCCAAAAATTCTAAGATGGGAAATGTTTGGCTCATTGCAAGAAACAAGTTGTAACGGAGATTATTTAAGATTCGCACTTGGTCTCATACGAATTAGTGATCCAGCATGAAGAATTGCATGACCCCAAATAGTCATAGGGAGTTTTGTCCTCATTATTAATGGTCTAGATATTAGTTGTAGACGTTTGATTAACGACTCAGCTAAGCCATTTTGTGTGTGTACATGAGCAACAGGGTGTTCAATAATAATTCCCACACACATGCAATAATCATTAAAAGCATGTGATGTGAATTCACCAGCATTATCAAGTCCCACCCTTTTAATAGTATAATCAGGAAAATGTGCTCGTAATTTAATAATTTATGCAAGAAATTTTGCAAATGCTACATTACGAGTTGATAACAAAGAGACATGAGACCATCTACTTGATGCGTCTATCAAAACCATAAAGTATCTAAATGGTCCACATGGTGGATAAATTGGCCCACATATATCTCCTTGAATTCTTTCAAGAAATAGGGGTGATTCCTTTTCAATTTTCACAAGCGAAGGCCTTGTGATTAATTTCCCAAGAGAACAAGATGTACACAAAGGAATTTTATCCGATTGTGGGATCTTTTGATATTTCAATGGATGCCCATGAGTGTTTTCAATTATTCTTTTCATCATTGTAGATCCTGGATGGCCTAATCTGTCATGCCATAAGTTAAGTGTTTCAAGATCACAAAATTTTTCTTTAACTGCCATATATGCCTGAGGCACATTAATATGTGTATAATGTAAACTAGACCGAAGCATTGGCAGCTTTTCTAATATTTGATCTTTGCTTATGATATGCAAATATTTTTCAGTGTCAACAGTCCTTGACTGAGTATCATATCCGTTATAATATATGTTTTTGAAACTCAACAGATTTCTTGTTGATTTCGGGGAAAATAAAGCATTTTCTATTATAAGCTTTGTACCATTTGTTAATGCTAAATTAGCTTTTCCCACTCCTTCTATCAGGTCTGTTGGGCCTGATATTGTATTAACGATTCCTTTAGTTGGTTTAAGTTCATAAAAATATTTCTTATATCTAAGTATAGTGTGTGTGGCTCCACTATCCGCTATACATATATCTGCTTCATTTGTTTGATCTTGCGCTCCAGTGATGTTCATTTTAATCTTGAAAATATAAAGAAAAATAATAAGTGAATAACGACGATATTATTATATTTTAACAAGGACTTTATTTAATCGTAGGAAAACATTACATGAAGAAAAGTTCATATTTAAAGATAGAAAAACACTTAATTATTGCATATAACTATTGTGGTCAAGCAACATGTGTTTCAGAGGTCTATGTCAAAATCAGCAGTGTTCAACTCTATGTTGAGATCATTGAAATTATTAACATGGTTTACTTCCTTTTCTTTTCTTTTCAGAGAGGCTTGGTATAGTTCACACAAATGTGGAGCTGTGCGACAAGCCTTCGACTAGTGGTTTGTGCTACTACATCTAAAGCAGGAAGTGCCATTGTTTTCGGACCTAGTAGCTTCATTCCCTTTGTAATGGTTATTTTGTGGGGCATGGTAATTGACTGGTCTTTGATTTCTACCACGACCATATCCACGGCCACGACCACGGCCACGACCACGGCCACAGTTATAAAAATTACCTCGGTAGTTATTGTTACCCTTAAAAGAATGGTTGCAATTATTAGGGTAACTTTTATCAAAAGAACCACGACCACGACCTCGTCCCCACTTTCTTCTAGAGTTTTTAGTAGCAACATTTATTTCTGGAATTGCTAACGATCCTGTGGGACGAGCTTGATGATTTTTCATCAAAAGCTCATTATTTTCCTCAGCTACGAGGAGAAATGAATTCAAATCAGAATATCTTTTAAATTTTTGCAACCTGTATTAATTGATTGAGCACTCACGAACGTTTAATCATTTATAATAATCAATTTAATTGAGCACTCACGAACGTTTAATCATTTATAATCATCCATCGAATTCAATTTCATCCGAAACACGCACAAACACCACATTCGATCCCCTTCTTCTTCGCGACCTGCTCAACACTCGAACACCATCATTCGAGCTTTAATCTTTGAAATTAACAGAGGGCTTTTGCTCTTTATTGATCCTAAAAGCTATCTGCAAGTTTAATTTGATTACCATTAAGGATTGCTCACCCATTGATCATCACCTTTGCCGCGGACCTGCAACTCACTCGAACACTACCTTCGGGACTTCGAAACCTCAAATTGATAGAGGGTTTTGGGTCTAGTGCACCATCTGAAGCTTCACACAAGCTTAATTTGTTTATCATCATTGTTTGGGCATCGATCGAGCATCAAGTGGTCGCGGCTTGTTTCTAACCCGTTTTCATCGATCTAATCTTTAATCTAGGTAAGAGAACATACGTACATACTCGGTTTCACATGGGCAATCAAAGCCCTAAACCTGATTTCATAAACAACATCGAATTGTAGTTCAATTGGGTCGATTTCAGTTCTAGGGTTCTTATGATTTGGGGAAAACTCGTTTGTTGATGTTTTAAACTTTCAAAACCAATATCCATCGTGGCTGTATGCCTTGGCTCACTAGTCTCCCACTCCCTTGCAATCCATGAGGTCCCGGGTTCGACCCCGGGCACCCTCATTTATTTTTTTAAGGCTTTTTCAGCCATATATTTATTTTAGAAAATTTTTAATAAATATAAAAATAACTTTTGTAAACTTCAAATATATTTTTGGGCACCAGATAATTTTCTGGATTATATTAAAGTTTTATCAAATTATTTACAAATATTGTTTTTTTTAAATATACTTTAACGGACGGTTTAGATTAATATTTTTCGTAATTATTCTTCGTTAATCATACAGACTTAATTACATTTTGAACTTCATCATTATATCTAAATTCATTTCTAAAACACTTAATAATTCATCTAATGGATTAAAAATATGATATTTACTTTATAAATTTAATTACTTAACAAAACTTATAATTCTATCAAAACCCCAAATCCCAATAGAAACCCTAATCCATTCCCATATCTCATATCATTTTTATTCTAATTCGAGACGTCGATCCGTAGGTTACTCGTAAGAAAATCGTTGGTGCCTAATCTATGACCGTTCAAATTTACATCTCATCAATCAGGTGAGTTTACAGCCCCACTTTTACTTTATACTCTTTTTGAGGGAGAGAAACATGCTGCTTTCATAAAGGTTACATTACATTGGGTTTTTGTAATACTGCATATACACGATACTATGGTGTTATACTTTGCTCTTCGGACCGTTAATATGCAAATAGCGAGGTGATTGTTAGTAGATCTACTGGGATTGACATACCCCGCCCGGGCTAGTCGCGCTAGCTTGACTGAAGGTCAAACGGGTGAACGATTAGCCTGTTTTACAGTGTTGTGGTGGGGAAACCACAGTCGGGCCTACATTATTACTATTGATTACATGTCAGCTCGGTCGCGACTTCATACACATAGTGATTGCTATGGGCTAGCTACCCATTATGTGCTTTGATTACTAAATCCGAGAATTTCATTACTGATACTTACTGTTTTCTGATAAACCTGTGAACTCACTAGTCTTGTACTGACTTTTGCATGTTTTCTCTCAGGACATTGATGTGGCACGTTTAGGAGCACAACATTTACTGCATGTCATTCCGCATTCATCCTAAACTGTTTTCAAGATTTACTTTCATTTACTTTACATAAATTGGATTGGACGCGTGTTTGCGTATTCCAAACCGTTGTTAAATGTTTTCATGTTTTCGCTTCCGCAATACTTAAATACAAGTTGGTTTATTTCATTATTACTAAGCAACTTATATGATTTGTAATTGTCGAGTTGTTTGGTGTAACTGATGCTTATCTGAGATCCTGGTTATGTCACACGCCTGACGGTAAAACCCCGTTCGTGGAAATTGAGGGTGTGACCGATTGGTAACAGAGCATTAGTTATAGCGAACTAAAATGAACCTTGCATCTCATTTGGATTGCATTTTAGACTATAGCTGGATTTGCATTAGTTACACACACATAGATTACTAAGCTGTACTTACTAAATTTGGTTGCCTGAGAACTTTTGCTTTAACATATCCCTGTGAGCTTACGACTACAGGGATGGTGGCTCTGAGTTGCTGTGAGTCACGGGAGGGGTTACTTATGAATTTCCTGAACCTTACTGATCCTTTCGTATACTTTGATTGATCGACCCTGATATAATACTTACATATTTGGTACTCCTATCATTGATGATCACTGTACTTACAAGATATGTTAGCCTGATAGGAGGAACCGGGGGTGATCATGCAAAGCAAATTACCATTACGGGTGCACACGTAATTATAATTTGTCGTGCATGCTAAGTCCGGTGAATTTGGTCGGGTGGTAACATTGTAGTCGGTATAAGTCATCGTTTCTACACCGTGAGCAAGAAATTTTCGATTTTCATAGAATATGGCTATTGATGTGGAAACTATATTTCAATTCTACTTGTATGAATGCTCACTCTTACCTCGAATTTGGATGAAATTCAAACCATGACATTTGTGCTAATCCCTCGGATTCAGACTGATTCTCTAGCTTGTCTATTTCTTTAAATCCTTGAATTTCTCTTCCTTTTCATTCCAAGACAAAAGGTTTATTTTCATGCGACCAATAGTTTTGGATTTTGATATCTGGAAGATTCTCTATTAATGGATGTTACGCCTCTGTTCTATTTGACTCTGGTGCTGATAAGAGTTATGTGTCCACCAAGTTTAGTAAAGTACTAGGAATGATACGTACTGACTTGAGTTCTGAGTATGCCATAGAAATAGCTTATGGTAGGACGATAACGGCAGCCCAAGTGCTTAGGAATTGTGAGTTAGGTTTGTCTGGTCACACGTTCCACATAGACCTTATTCCGGTCACACTCGGTAGCTTCGATGTAGTAGTCGGAATGGATTGGTTATCCAAAAACAGAGCTGAGATCACTTGCAAGGAGAAGTTGATCAAGTTACCCACTTCGGATGATGAGATTCTTACAGTTGAAGGTGATAAACTTGGTGCTGTGGTAGGAATCATATCATATCTGAAGGCTCAGAAATGTCTCAGGAAGGGACACTTTGCCTTGTTGGCACTTGTTACTGAAACGAAGACAGATGAAAGGCGAGTCGAAGATATTCCAGTTGTGAGAGACTTTTGTTAGGATCTCAGCCTCTAGTTTGATCAATTAGATTATATTCGCAGCGGATTTAGCATGAATATTAGCAATTAAAGCAAGAACATAAAGAATATTGCATGCAAACCAAAAGTAGAGAGAGAATAATTCTGCCTTAAAAGGAATAATATTCGTTTATTTCACATGTTTCGGCGTGGAATACATTCAGGTCACTGCCCTTTTATAGGCAAATGACCCATACTGTTGTCAGATTCCACTGACATTAAACAATTATTTAACTAACTACTGATAGAACACAACTACTGAAGATGTCACAACAGCTGACATCTTCTTACAAAATTTCCTAAGTGTTCTACCTATTACAAGTACTGAAAAGGAAACTACTAAAAAGCTACAACGACTGAAGAACAAACTCTTCAGTCGTTTACAACTACTGAACTATAACAGCTGAAGAACAAACTCTTCAGCTGTTGTACAAACTACTGAAATGAAAAACATAAAACTACTGAAAAGAAAATAAACCATCACAACAACTGAAGAAGACTTCTTTAGCTGTTGTGACAAACTTTGAAACTTCAGCACTTTGGTCTTCAGACTTTGGTCTTCAGATGATTCATCAGCTGATGACTTCAGTAATTGTCATCAGCTGATGTCTTCAGTTGTTGTCTTCAGACTTTGTGCATCAGCAGTTGTTCATCAGTTCTTCAGTTCTTCAGACTTTTGATCTTCAGCACTTGTCTTCAGTACTTGAAGTCTTCAGTACTTGTGTTTATCAGTACTTTAGACTTCAGTACTTATCTTCAGTACTTTGGGATCTTCAGCTGTTGTACTTCAGTTCTTTGAACTTCAGCTGTTGATTCTTCAGACTTTGTCAGAACAGCTGATGGGAGTCTTCAGCAGTTGTTGTGATGTCATGTGGGACTTAGAGGTTTTCCTGATCTTGGCTCATTGGTTCTTTTGGTCCAACAAACTCCCCCTGAACCAATGCAGCCAAAACCTCTAATTATTTGTTGTCCCACTTATTGTTGGCATAAAGATTGGTCTATTTCCTTCTGGATCAGATCAGAAGTTGACCCTGATAAGCACTGGCCTGGGAGAAGGTTCCTGGTATTTGTTTGGCTAAGTATGGATGGGAGCTCTGTTTTGGGGAATTGGACACAGAGCTGTTATCCCATCCATGAAACCTACCTCCCATGTACTAGCCTGTAGGATTCTTTGGTGTAGGCTCTGACGAAAATCATTTGTTCTTCTTTGGTCATGCCTTCAGCCCCACCATCGAACAATCCTTCACGGCCGTACATCTCTAAGACAAACTTGACCTGTTTGCCATTCTTGAGCTCAACTGTTGTGATTTGCTTATATGCAAATTCATCTAGATGTCTGCCTTCTAGCAACAAGTTGAGCTCATCTTTACAGAAGTTCTCAAGCTTCTTATAAACTAAGCCTTTTCTAACCATCCTGTTCTCCAACATCATTTCAAGTGGTTGCTTAGACTAATAAGCTTTCTCGAACTCATCCACAATTTCCCAGGGTGTTACTACAAGAGCCACTGTGATTACTTCTTCTACAATCCTCTTCATCTGGCTCTTGTACCTCACAGGAATATCTTTCTTTGTGATCCTCTAAGCCACCCTAGGATCAGGCCAAGTCCTCACTCTCTCTTTGTTATATTGAAAGGTTTGTTTGAGAGTGAAGAGTCTCAGAGCTTCTTTCTTCATGTTCATGATAGAGGTAGAGGCAACATATGCTTGGTCAATTGACTTAAGCATTTCAGCATCATGAAGCTGCTGCTGTGCCTCTTTCTCTATCTTTACCCTCACAGTGTCCATCTGTGAGGTATGAGTGATGATTTGGGATTTGGCTTTTGGTAGAGGGATGACTGCTGAAAGAGGCAGTCCATCCTCCTCATCCTCCTCTTCTTCTTCTTCTTGCAGCCTCAACACCCTTCTCTTCTTCTTCAAGGGAGGATCATTGGCTGCGGGTTTTGATGGTGAAAGGGTTGGTTTAGTGGGTTGTGGTTAGGTTGTTGGTGTGGGAATGTTGGCAGGCACTGCTAGTAACCTAGAGATAAGGGATGGTTTGGTCTGTTTTACTAGCAGTGTCCTGTTCCCAGCACCGGCTTCAGAGAGGGCCTCAGCGACCAGGCCCTTAGTGAAATCACCAGCCGAACAGATCTTGGTGGTTATTGCCAAGAGTCTGTCCCTGGTCCATGCCTTGACATCAAGGACTGGCCTGTCCAGGTACTTCGAAGTGAACCTACTCATAGCCTCAAGTTTCTTTCTTTCCTCTTGGCTATAAGTAGTCCATCGGTACTCAATCTCTCTTCTCTCCATATTCTTGATCTCTTGATCTAGCAAGGCAGTGTCCTTGTCAAAGCCTTGCCTGAACAGCTGTTCAATGACAGAGTCCATTGAACGGCTATGCTCAGCATCAGCCTCCTTGACAAGGGCTGCTAGATCAGGATCAGCACTCTCCCTCACCTCTCCTCTCTTCTCTCCTTTCTTTTGATAAGTGACACTGAAATCCTTTTGGATTCCAGTCACTTCTTTTTCAGCTCTCTCCTCCTCCTCCCTCCCCTTCCCCTTGGGCTCCTGAACCTTCTCCCTCTCAGTCACCTCCTTTCTACCTACTTCTAACTCCTCCTCTCCCCTCTTCCTCTTAACTTGCACTGAGGTCTCCCCCTTTTTGGGTGCATTGGTTGGGGTTTGACTCTCAGCAAGTGCTTTAGCAACAGCAACCTCCACCAGAGGTTGGATATGTGTGGGAAGCCTCTCATTAATGGTTTTCATCACAATTTCTGTGATTATGGGTGTGATGAGAGGCAGGGATTTCTGAAGGATAGCATCTAGCTGCTCAGGGGGGTTCTGGCCCTGAGAGCTAGTGCCAGAAGCAGGGGCTGGTGGCTGAGTTTGTGGGAGTGGCTCAGTGTATGTGAGACCTTCGGGT
Organism: Flaveria linearis; assembly: GCA_024085815.1. Taxonomy (NCBI): domain Eukaryota; kingdom Viridiplantae; phylum Streptophyta; class Magnoliopsida; order Asterales; family Asteraceae; genus Flaveria; species Flaveria linearis. Next base: position 32,590,649 of record CM044003.1, on the reverse strand, counting down.
GAAGGTGCCATCTGTGGGTTGGTGGTGGCAGATGGACTTCTATCTTGAGTCATTTGAGCAAGCAGCTCTTTGAGTCTGCTTATCTCATCCTCTAAGATAGTGTTGTGAGTAACTACATCATAGAAGAAGCTCAGGTCATCATCAGTATTAACTGAATCACCTGACCTCCTGACAATGTCAGGATGTACATGCTCTGAGTGTGGCTCAGTAATAGCATGTGTATAATACCCACAAACAAAAAAAAATATATATCAAAGCAATCAAACCACGGGGACCATTTCTGTAATTTTGAAAAGTACCCAACCCCACCCCCCATTTCCCTGCGCTGTGTCCCGTTCTTTTTCCTCCATGATCGACCAAGGCTCAGCAAATTAGGCACCAAAATCCCACTAGCAATTAAATTAATCAAACCTAAAACACTATATAACTACATCTAATATGTCTTCATGTCGATCGCATCAAAAATCAACATAAACAACTCCATTCAAATACCCCAAAAACCGCGGACCTGTAACTCGATTTTGAACCCCTCTCCGATCGATTTTAACCAAGTTTAATATAGGGCTTTTGATCACAATCATCATACGAAGCTTCCCATGAAATTAATTTAAATTCCATCAAGGTTTGCTCATCCATCGATCATCACATCGACCATTACATGTTCTTCATTCTAATCGCCTTCAATCCGTCACCAAACAGGTAATTAAACCCATCTTTATACTCGATTTACACAAGGGTTAAAAGCCCTATGATTTCAGAAGCAATCGAAATCGAATTCGTGTCCAATTGAATGGGATTCGAACCTAGGGCTTGTAATGGAATTGGGGGAATTTGTTTACACAGCTTATAAACAATTAAAACCGGGTTATAACCGCGGCTGCGGCCTTGGTTCGCTGGTTTCTGGTTCACTTGCATTTCTGGAGGTCACGGGTTCGAACCGTGCCCCCTCCATTATTTTTTTTAATGCCTTTTTCAGCTTGCAAAAATATGTAAAAATTCCTAAAAATTATAAAAACAAATGTTATAAACTCTGTTTATTTTAAAAGTACCCAATTAATTTTCTATAAATTTATTTATTCAGAACACCTTAATAATTTTTAAAAAATAGTTCAATAATAAATAGTTTAAATACGATTATGTGTCTTGTTATGGATTTAAAATAATAATATCTTGAAATTATTACAAGACGATAATTGTGGAAATTATAAAGATTTTGCAATTTCATAAATTGTTAACCAACGTTATAAATAGTTTATTTTGTTTAAAAATAAACTGTAAATAGTTGATTTAGGCCCGTATTTTACAGCCAACTTACAGAGGCCATAACTTCTTCATAACAGATTCAAATCAGTTAAACCTTATGTCCATGACGAAGTTCGTCGAAAAACGAATCTGTTGATATATAAAACATAGAAAAACTCATTTGTTTAGACCTCCAAATAGTCGTTTTCGTAACAGCTAGCAGTTCTGCGCAGCTGTAAAGATGCACGTTTTTCTCATATTTCGGTAATCCAAATCAGAAACTTTTCTAAATGAAAGTTGTTGAGAAATCACTAATCTAGTAAACTGGAGATTTTCAGAATTTTTAAACGTCGTTTAGTATTTTTAACGAGTGCGAAAAGACAGGGACAGAACTGGAATTTTTCCAATTTAAAATAGGAAAATCCAAACTATAATTTGCGTTACGTTATCGTAGGTTCTCGCGGTGTTAACCGAGCCTAGACCTTGTTTCTGATCATTGTCATTCGTGTATAAGGTACGGATTCTGTTTCCTTGTTATCATAAGTATTTACTTTTGGTTCCGTTACTTTGCAGTACAGATTCCTATTTTCTGTCTCGTATTTGATTTCCATTCATTTCTAGTTTTGATTCCTTTCATACATAGATAATTTGCTTTTGATTCTGTTATAAGTAGCTAGACTACTTTATATTTCTGAATTTGTTACCCAAGCTCTCCCTATCTTGGGGGTGACCAAGACGCGTTATTGCGGCATCGATAACGTGGCACCAACCGTGGCGGTGAGCTGAGATCACGGCGTCTCTAAAGAGGACTCTGAAATTATGTCTGGTTATATTATTATTTCCTCAGACACGTATGGATCGATCCTAGGCTAGTTCTGTTATTTCCTGATGGATGGTTACACACCATTCCATTCAGGACTCTGGTGAATGGTTTGTATGTCTGCCCATACTCCATTTCACATTGGTTCACTGGCTCGCTACCTGTGTTCCCCCTGTTCAGTTATTATATGATATGATTATTAGCTCGGGGTATGTTTTATCTGATATATGTCTTATGACGTATGTTCTATTTGATATATATCTTATGATCTTTGATTCTCCATTATCATCATGTCTGTTTATTTTTTATATCTGCCGATTCTTTGATTATCACCATGTCTGTTTATTTTTTTATTATCACCATGTCTGTTTATTTTTGATATCTGCCGATTCTTTGATTATCACCATATCTGTTTATTTTTTATATCTGCCGATTCTTTGATTATCATCATGTCTGTTTATTTTTGTTATCCGCTATTCCGTTCACTGAGCGTTATGCTCAGGCGTGCTTTTGTTTTCATGCACGTCAGGTCAGCAGGGTAATCCGGGAAACCAGTGAAGAGTGAATTGAAGACCAAGATTATCTATTACTTTAATTAATGTATTGAACATCTTAATTAGGTTTTGGAATTTGAACTTGTAATCGTTTTTAATAATGGGAATGCGTGTGGATTTTGATTACTGTGATAGTGACACGTCAGCCTTGTCGGGCTGGGGTGTTACAGATGTGGTATCAGAGCCAGGTTCTTTCCTGTAGAAAACTTAAACATTAATAATAAACTTGTGAGGTTATAGGTAGACGTTGGGTTAGGATCTAATTTATTTTCCAATCTAAATTCCAGTGTTCATACGTATATTTTCATTTCAGATGGCTCCTAAGAGACGTGTGAACAACCGCAATAAATCGAGTGGCCCCTCATCTGATACACCTCTTGAAACCCTCGTTGCTAATGCTGTAAACGCTGCTATTTCTGGAATACTCCCTAATCTGATGACTCAGACTGCTCAAACAGTCATCCAGCAGATGCAACAGGCAAATTCGGAGGGAAACAACACAGGACCTCCACCCGGTGGAAATAACTCAGAGCCACCTTCTGGCGGGAACAACACTGGACCATCTTCCGGTGGAAATGCAACACCACCTGTGGCTGAGATTCATGTTTGGCTTGAGCGCTTTATGAAGCAAAGACCAAGATCTTTTGTTAGGTCCCTTAAAAGATTAACATTTAGTCTTTTATTGTTTAGTGTCTGTTTTTGTATTTTATACTAGTATAGGGACTAGTTGTGTAAATTTAGTTCCTTAGGTCCTAGTATAAATAGCTTAGACGTAGTGTAGATAGTAAGTTTTTGCAAAGTTTTTGCATGTTTTATGAGAACTGCTTTCTATCACTGTAATCGTCTTTGCAATCAATGGAATGTGAATTTTGTTGATTTGTCTTGATTTGATTACACTTGATTGTATTTTGCTTTGAATTGTTCATCTAATTGATACAGATTGCTCTAATTGATCCTATCAATTGGTATCAGAGCTTTCGGTTGCGTGTTCTTGAAGTTCTGTCGAAGATAGATACTTCAAAAATCCACTGAAATCTGTAATCAATTGACAATTCAAGTGAAATATTGTGAATCGAAGCTGTGTTTCTTCATCAGAAACATGTTTTGAATCACAATTTGCAGTTTATCTCATAAAAATCGAGTGAATTAGTGGAAAAACAGTACGAATATGTGTTCTTGAGTGTTCGACCTAAAATCTCTGAAATTCATCGAAATTTGTTGTTGATCACTGAAATTGAGGTTATAGGATTGATTATCGGCATAATTCTGAACTAATTGCGAAATTTCAGCTCAATTCATCAACAATTGAAGGATTTTGAGATTTCTGAGTTCGTTACATTCATAAGAATCTGATGAATGTGCCGTATTAGGGATGAAAAACACTGAAAATTGACTAAGTGATTGGTCGTTTGAGAACTGTTGGACTTTTCTCAACTGTTTCAGTCGTATCACCCTAGTCGTATAACCGCTGTTGGTTGAACATATCACTACTGTTAGTAGTTTTACCTTAGCCGTATAACGACTATTGGTCATTTTACCTTAGCCGTATAACGACTATTGGTCGTTTCAACCTTGGTCGTATAACGACTGTTGGTCGTTTCAGCTTTGGTCGTATAACTACTGTTGGTAGTTTCAACACTGTGTTGAATATTTTTCTAAGGCAATCCCTTAGACTCATCACAGTTGGACTCATCACTACTGTTGAACCATTTCACTGTTGGACGTATTACAACTGTTGGCCGTTTCACTGCTGGTAGTATCATCACTGTTGGCCGTTTGATAACTGTTTCGGACTTTTCAGCCTGACACTTAGAAATTTTCATAAAATTTCAAAAACCCAAAAATATTTTTTTTTTTCATTTCTTAATTCAAAAGATTAGAAAAACAACAAAAATATAAAAATGGCTAAATCAGAGGATTCTGAGAATAGAGTTCCAAAACTTAAAAACAGAGCTGATTTTAAAAATTGGTCTCTAAGGCTGAAACATCATTTGAATTCCATAGATACTGATCTGTGGAAATCAATTGAAAAAGGTCCATACATTCCTGTGACTACTGATGGTCCAGACAGAGGATTTGTATACTCTAAAGATTCACAAGAGCCTTATCCAGAAGATAATCTTCATGGTGATGATTTAAAGAAAGTAAAGAATGACATCAAAGCATATTCTCTCATGTGTAAAGGACTACCATTGGAAGTTCTTTCAAGGCTTGAAAACTATCAGACTGGATATACAATGTATAAAGCCTTGAAGATTATATGTGAAGGAGGGAAAGAGATTCAAGATCTGAAAAAGCAGAAACTGAAAAGGCAATTGGAACTTTTTGAGCATATCTCAGGAGAAACAATAAACCAAATGATGAACAGGTTTGTGCAATTAACTACAGAGATGTCTACTTTGGGAATCAAGAATGATCTTGAAGACTTAAACAACAGACTCCTGAATGCACTACCATCTTCTTGGAAACAAACTGTCACTCTGTTGAAACATACTGAGAAGTTTCCAATGGATCTTGATCTTCTTATTGCTAAGATTGAATCTGTTGAGATTGATGAAAGCTCTAGAAACAATGATAGACATGCATCAACATCTCAATATAAGTATGTTGCTTCTCCAGCAAATACTGTTGAGAATGCATTCTTGGCCAAAGATCAATCTACTCCTGAAGATGAAGGTGATCTATTTGTGGGAGCAGGATTCTTCACAAGTACACCTGCTTACTCCACTCAACCACTACCACAACCACAATCTTCAACTAAAGCTCAAATGCCAAAACCTTCAACTGAGATGCCATCCTCCTCACACTCTCCCAATCCAAGCAAAGTGAAAGATGTGATTAACATTCTTTTACAAGATGAAGAGTCAAAAACTGCTTTCACTGCATTCATGGCAAGCTTTCAAGCTTATCAAGGCAGTCATCTACTCAAATGGAGCTAGTTCTACAGGATTTGTTTGAAATGGATCCAGATGATGTAGAAGAAATGGATCTTAATTGGCAGATGGTCATGATAGCTTACAGAACTCAAAAGCATGCTTACACCAACAGAAATTACAAACCCAGTGCAAACAAAACTGTTGGGTTTGACAAATCAAAATCTAGATGCTTTAACTGTAACAGTTATGGTCATTTTTCAAGAGAATGCAAAGCTCCAAGAAACCAAGGAGGAAATAACCAAGGTAGCTCAAATGGTCAAAAGTATCAGCAACAGGCAAACAAGACTTTTCAGAAGCCATACCAAAGTCTACCAATGCCAGAATCAAAAGAAGAGAAGAACAGTGAGGAAACTAAGAAGGCACTGGTTGTAAACATCAAAGATGGTTATGACTGGAGTGCATATGCAGAGCAATTTACTGCTGATCTCACTGCTAATCTGGCACTAGTTGCTGAAGTTGATGATGAAGACTGGTCAGAATTTAAAGATCCTAAATATGATGAATCAGATCAAGAAGAAGAGTATGATTGGAGTGACAAATCAGACCCAAAAGATACCTCTGAAGAAGTTGCTCTTATGGCTCAATCAGAACAGCCAAAGGTTGTTAATTCTTCTGATACTGAATCTTCACACTCATATCCTGAAATACCAGTAGAAGTGAGAGAGAAAATGTGCACAAAAGCATGTTTTGAGCTAGTTGAACACTACAGAACATACTCATTTAAAATCTGTGACAAGCTCAAACAAGAAGAATCAAAACACAACAAGTTAAAATCAGATCACAAAATTGCTGATGAAAAGATCATGTCTCTTCAAGCATCATGGAACAAAACCATTAAAGAACTTGAACTTGTCAAACAACAACTTGAAGAGATGAACAAAACACTAGAAAAAGAAAAATTGGCACATGCAGCAACTCAAATAGACTTAGCCAAAGTAAAAAGCTCAAAGAAAATTGTTGAGCAACTGGTGAATGGAAGGAGTGAAAAAGACAAAACAGGTCTAGGATTCACACATGAACCTATGCCTGAATCTATCTCCAAAACATTACCTGATAATTTCAATACTCATGATCATTCACCAGAAAACAAAGCTAAACTGAAGGAATTTAAAGATCAAAAGAACATTCAAAAGAAAAATGTTGAAGTTTATGAAGAGACTGACTTAAACAAGATCAAAAATGGTCATCCAATCAAAATTAAATCTTATGAACCTCAACAAAAACAAAAGAAGCTGTTCGTACCAAAAAGTGAAAATGTTATTGAACAAACTGAGCTAAAGAGTGAAAATTCTGATGTCAATAACAAACTGAAAGAAAAATATGAAGAGGCTAAATCAGATAACAATAATTCTGATGATTCTAGATCAAATGAACTAACTGAAGTGAAAGAATGTCAAAAGGAATCTTCTCAAGATTCAACCAAATTTCAAAGCAAGAAAACTTCATCTAGATTGAGAAATCAAAGACGAAGAAAAGCTGCTAAAGCAAAGAAAACTGAATCAACAAATCAGTCACAGAACAATACACAAATTAAACCTGTGAAATTTGTGTCTGCTGGAACTTTTGACTTGAACACAAACACAAAAATAACAAATACACCTAAGATCAAATCTAACTCTGATCTGAGAACAAGTCCAGATCATAAGACTTCCGCTGTGTACAAAAGATTTGAATCAAAGGAGTCAAAGAATACTGTTCAAGTTCAAAAGAAAAATCCCAAAGATCAAAAGACAAATTTTACTCTAATTAAACAACAAATTAAACTGCCTAACCCAAAATTCAAACAAGAATCAAATGTTGCTTCAACATCAAGGGTTAATAAAATGTTGTTTAAACATTCTGAAAAGTATTGTGATATCTGTGACATGTACAATCATGACATTTCTGAATGTTACTTCAACAAGTATTGCTACATATGTGATATGACAAATCACACCACAGCTGATTGTTATTTTAACAAATACTGTGCATTGTGTGATGAAAGAAATCACAATACCAATGATTGTTACTTCAGAAAGAACTCTACAAGGAAGGAATTTAATACTCAAGGTTTTGTAAATCCACAATTTATAAGAAATCAGAATATTGGATTTAAATTTTCACAACAACAATCTTCCTTGGGTATGAGATCTTTCAGAAGAAACAATTCAGAATTTGTCAAATCACAGCAATATCACCAAGAAAAGTTTATTCCTCGATCTGTGAGAATAAACCAAGGAACATTCTCAAATGATTCATACAAGAGTTCAAGATTTCTTAATAATGCTTTGAACTCAAAATCTCAAAGAGATAATTACTTGTTTTCTCAAAGAGAATTTGAACAAGTTAAAATTCAAAAGAAACCAGATGTCAACAAACTTCATTTTAAACAATTTACAATTGTTGACAAGTTTGGCAAGCCCAAGACCATCTCGGCTTGGGTTACTAACTCACCGTAAATTTTTGTGCATGCAGGTACGCCCGCGGAGACCAATCAACTCATGGTATGTTGACAGTGGGTGTAGCCGGCATATGACAGGCAATCAAGCCTTATTGCAAGACTTTAAGTTAAAGGACGGTACTCATGTTGCTTTTGGAGGAGATGCAGGTGGAAAGATAACAGGAGAGGGAACAGTGTCAAATGGGATTATAAGTTTTGATAAAGTCAACTTCTGTTCACAGTTGAACTTTAATCTTTTAAGTGTATCCCAAATTTGTGATAAATCTTACTCTGTTCTTTTTGATGAATCTCACTGTTATGTCTTGAAACCAGGATTTCAGATTAACAATGACTGGGTGATAGTTAAAGCTGCTAGAGACAGAGATGTATACAAATTGGATATGTCTCAAGTGGATCCTGCAACAGAAACTACCTGCCTGATTGCTAAAGCTTTAATGATGAAAGCCAGCTTTGGCATAGACGTCTTGGTCATTCCAACTTCAAAAACATGAACAAGCTTGTAGCAGGAAATCATGTTATTGGACTTCCTTCCAAGAAGTTTTCAACTACTGACCACTGCTCAGCATGTTTGAAGGGAAAACAACATAGAGCGTCTTATAAGTCCAAGCTGATAAACTCAAATACCAAACCACTCCAGATGTTACATATGGACCTTTTTGGACCAACTAATGTTAGGAGTATTGGTAGAAAATCTTATTGTTTAGTCATCATAGATGATTATACAAGATTTTCATGGGTTTTCTTTCTTCAAGCTAAATCTGAAACTGCAGATCTTCTAAAAGAATTTATTAACAAAGTTGAAAATCAACTTGATCAAAAAGTAAAAATAATAAGAAGTGATAATGGAACTGAATTTAAAAATGCTAACATTGATTTGTTTTGTGCAGAAAAAGGGATAGTTCATCAGTTCAGTGCTCCCAGAACTCCACAACAAAATGGAGTTGCTGAAAGGAAGAACAGAACTTTGATTGAAGCTGCCCGTTCTATGTTAGCAGATGCTAAACTTCCAATCACTTTCTGGGACGAAGCAATATCCACAGCATGTTTTATTCAGAACAGAATCTTGCTTGTTAAAGATAAAAAGAAAACTCCATATGAGTTGATGTTTGACAGGAAACCAAACATAAATTTTTTAAAATCATTTGGTTGTCCAGTTATGATTCTTAATTCAAGTGATCATTTAGGAAAATTTGAAGAAAAAGCTGATAATGGATTTTTCGTTGGATATTCATCTGTTTCAAAAGCCTATCGAGTGTATAACTCTAGGACAAACACAATTAATGAAACATTCAACGTTAAATTTTTGGAAAACTCTTTTCCATCAGTTTCAAATGGTCCTGCATGGTTATTTGATTTGGATTCTTTGTCAAACTCATTTCAGTCTAACTTGTTTAATCAATCTGATGATTTTTCAGGTAAGAAGAACTCAAGAGGAGATCTAGGATCTTTCAGTGATGATTCAGATTCTGATGATTCAGATGATGCTCGTCCAGATTATCCATTTTTTTCATTTGTCAAGGATTCAACAATACAATTCCATGACAATGTTCCTGATTCTCCAGCTTCAGATCATTATGTTTCAGCTGCTCAAGAAGCATCACAACCTATTCCTAATGATGGTACAGAAATTGGACATCCTGAGTCTGGCACATCTTCTATCTCTGGAGATGCAATTGATCATAGTAACTTCGATTACTTTCTCAATTCACCGACTCAAGTACCAAATTTCACACCACATTCCTCTACCTTATTGCAACAGCTCTCCAATCTGAACCAAACAAATCTTGATGTTACTGTTCAAGGAAATGAGATTCCGATATCTCGTATCCACCGGAACCATCCAACATCACAGATTATTGGTCCTCTGAATGAGAGAACTACTAGGAGTAAATCTGAACATGCAAATGTTTGTTTATACTCATGTTTCCTTTCTCAGACTGTTCCTAAAAATGTCACCGAGGCATTACAGGACAATGGTTGGATTGAAGCTATGCAAGAGGAACTTCTACAATTTCGAAAACAAGAAGTGTGGAAGTTGGTGGAATTACCTGAAGGAGAAAATGCCATAGGCACCAAATGGTTGTTCAGAAATAAAACTGATGATCGTGGCATTGTAATCAGAAACAAAGCAAGACTTGTTGCACAAGGATACACACAGGAAGAAGGAATTGACTATGATGAAGTATTTGCTCCAGTTGCAAGACTCGAATCTATTCGTGTTTTCCTGGCTTATGCATCATTCATGAAATTCAAGGTGTATCAAATGGACGTAAAAGGTGCATTTCTGTATGGTCCAATCACTGATGATGTGTATGTTAAGCAACCTCCGGGCTTTGAGGATGCAGAATTTCCACATCGTGTGTATAAGCTTAGCAAAGCTTTATATGGACTACATCAAGCTCCTAGAATTTGGTATGAAACATTATCTCAACACTTGATCCAACATGGATATACACGAGGGAAAATCGATCCAACTTTATTCATAAAGAAGGATAATGATGATCTCTTATGTGTGCAAGTGTATGTAGATGATATCATATTTGGTTCTACCAGTCCATCTTTGTGCAAAGAATTTGAAGAGATTATGAAATCTCGATTTCAAATGAGTTCTATGGGAGAAATCAATTTCTTTCTTGGATTGCAAGTTCAACAATCTGCAGATGGTATTTTTATTAATCAAGAGAAATTCGTTGATAAACTCTTGAAGAAATTTAAACTGCATGATTGTCAATCCATAAGAACTCCAGCTGACGTAAACACCAAGATTGAACCTGATCCTAAAGGAAAATCAGTAGACCAAACATTATACAGATCTATGATTGGTTCTTTGATGTACCTTACTGCATCAAGACCAGACATAATGTATGCTGTTTGTGTCTGTGCAAGGTATCAATCAGACCCGAAAGAATCTCACTTAATTGCTGTCAAAAGAATATTCAGGTATCTCAAAGGTAAACCAGCCTTAGGGCTTTGGTATCCTTACGAGGGTAATTTTGAGTTACATGGATATACAGATAGTGATTATGGTGGATGTTGTCAAGATAGAAAATCTACTACGGGTGGGTGTCAGTTTCTTGGACCCAGATTAGTTTCATGGCAATGTAAGAAACAAACAAATGTTTCTGTCTCAACTGCAGAAGCTGAGTACATAGCTGCATCAGCAGGATGTTCTCAAATCCTTTGGTTGCAAAACCAACTGCTAGATTATGGGTTTAATTTTCTTAAAACACCAATTTACATTGATAACACAGCTGCTATGTTCATTACAGCTAATCCAGTTCAACACTCAAAAACAAAACATATCGAAATTCGATATCATTTTCTAAGAGATAATTCTGAAAAAGGTTTAATTATTTTGATTCAAATAGCAACTGAAAAACAGTTGGCAGACCTATTTACTAAAGCTTTTCTACCAGGAAGGTTTGAGTACTTAGTGGAGTCAATTGGCCTTATTAACCATGTGTAAACCTGGTTACAAATTTGAATCTTTTCATGATCAAAAACTTTCCTAAATCTAACATTTTCATAAGGATAACTTTTCATAGTTATTTGCCTGATTGATTGTGTGTGTGTGCTTTCTTTTATAGAAAAACAAATACAAAAGTAGAAAACCCCAAAATCAAATAGAAAAATATAAATAAAAAATCCAAAAATAGAGTGCTTTTCATTTTTCATTCATTATTTTAGGAATGAATCTATTTTTGCCTTCTGTGAGAAATGATAGTACATTAGTAAGATCAGTTACATACTTCACTCGCTAATAAAGTCTGACATGATCAGGATTGTTGTGTAGACACTATCATGCTAGTATACTGAACAAGTAAATTCTTGTGATCACCCACATTCATATGCTTGTTTGTGTATTCATCTAAGTACATTTGAGTGTATTAGCTTATCAGATTGACTGCTTGTTAAGCTACTCCGCTCACACCTAATGGTAATGTGACTAATCATGAGGTTTGTTACAAGCATCATTTACTTCTCTGTTATGAGTCATCATAGACCTGAAGTACCGAGATATCCTCTGTTGTAAGTCATTACAGACCTGGATATTCTCACTTGATGCAAAAGATGCCAAAGTGCACAACCCATTCAAAAGGATGGTTAGAGTTGATCAAATGGTTATCCATGATCATTCTCTATTAAATTAAGTAACATGAACTCTGATTATGCATATTTGTTAGGTAATAAGTTGAGAATAAGTGCTTTCTTGCATGTCTTGATGATGGTTGATCCTCTTTGTCTTGGTATGAGTCACATCTTGTCATACACCTCTACCATACTCATCCGAGAATTGAAAAAGTAAGTGAGCTGATAGTTTATGTCAAAAACACTCATTTGCTGTCCTTAGATCTTGTGTCTCCTTTGCTGTGATAATCACTGACCTGGAACACACTTGATCAGGATTTAATCATTGTCTATGACTATCCACACAATTTTTTATTTTAATGTCTGATCTTATCTAATATGATCTCACTGCAATTAAAGATTCTAGTGTAAATATTAGATTTTTATTCTGCTTTAATTTTGATTTTATGCATGTTTTCTTGTGTGCAGGCAATATAACAAAGTTAAGTATGATATTCTTATGATCAATTAATAAACTTCTAAGTTTGTGAAACTTAAAAGTTTAGGGGGAGTAATTCCAGTAAGAATATTCTCAGAAAATCAAAATGAAAATGATCATGTTGAATTGAACGGATGATGCTTTAATTTCAAAGTATGTGTGTGTTTATCAAATGATAAAATGATCTCATAATTTTTAGCAAGGAAAAGCTTCTTTGAAAAGTTTAAATCAAGACAGATGGTGAAATATTTGATTGTTCATTTTGAAACTAACATGAAGGGTCAAACTTGTAAATTTGAAACTTTGAGGGTCAAAAGTGTAAATTTTGAAACTTTGAGGGTCAAAAGTGTAAATTTGAAACTTTGAGGGATAAAATGTAAACATATGCAATATTGTTTAAATATTAGTATGAAATATTACTAAATTGTTTAAACAGTGTGCAGGTGGAAGACTTGAAAAAATTACAAGTGAATGTGGACATTTTAGATTTATCATACGACTAATAGTGCTAATGCTACTGAAAATTGCTTATGCTACTGAAACAGTACTCATGCTACTGGAACAGTTCTTATGCGACCAACAGTACTTATGCGACTAACAGTTGTCATGTGTCTGAAATAGTTCTCATACGACTAGGCTAATGTGTCTAACAGTGCTAATACGACTGCTGTACAGTGCTCATATGTCTAGATACTTAGTGAAATTTTTGATCTAATGAGTCTGAATGATCCTAAAACGACCAACAGTACTCATGAGTCTAAATTTTTTACGTAGTATAAATAGAACACTTGTGATATTCATTTCATTCTAAATTCAAAAACCCTCTCAAAACCCTCTGAACACTCGAACCTTCGACCTTCGTAGATCAAAAACCCTTATTCATCAACTGTATTCTCTTCGAACAAAAATTCCCGATTATTGATAGGATTCGTGAGATTGTGAATGTAAGTAAATGAATCATTTTCAACTGATTTCAGTTTAAATGAAACATTTTTGATGGTCGTACGATCCCTGTGGGTCGTATGAACCCTAACACAAACATCACAGAGTTCTTCAAATCGAGAGAAAAATGAGAAAAATTGATGATTGATTCATGTTCATCTGATGATTTCGATCATTATATTAGGTTAATCTTGTGATAATCTGATGTTTGATTGAATGTTTGGTTCAGGGTATTCGATGAACAGTCTCGGTTGAACTGTTGAAGAAGATGAACAGTTTTCAATTTTCAAAATAAAATAAAACAAAATTCAAAATAAAATCTACATTGATTCAAATCATCATCTCAGTAATTCAAAGTTTAATAAAGTGATATAAGATTTCATAAACAGAAGTGTTAAAATGCAATCAAAAACAATCTTGAAAATTCATCATTTTTCAAAATTAAGTGTGTACACTTAAACTAAAAATTCAAGTTGTTTTCAAAATTCAAATTAAATTTAACACATCAGTTTATAATTTCTTAAATCATTATTATTTTAAACTCACAATTAATCATTTGCTTCAAAATATACATTATCTAACATCTTTGTTCTTAAATGTGCAGATGGCAGAACTGAAATTTGTTCCTAAGCACAATATTGTTGCATTTTTGAATGATGAAGTTCAAGATGCTTTTTCATATGAAGATATGATCAGATTTTTGCTAAGAACAAAATATGTATATGCTATGTGCTACAAAACAGTCATCTATGAAAGGCTTATCAGACAATTTTGGAACACAGCAACTGTTGAAGTTGAAGATGGAAGAAAAGTTGTAAGGGGATTTATAACAAGAGATAGAATGATAGAAGTATCAGAAGAGTCTATCAGGAATGCTCTGAGATTAGGAGATAATGATCCACAAGACAGATGTGAATTCTCTTTTGAAGAATGCAGAGAAAGTTTTATGGCCATGGGTCACCCTGATCAGTTCCCAAGAAACAATTTTTCCGAGCAAGAGTTTATAATCATTGGAAGCTTTTGTGCTACATCTTTCAACATTGTTTGTCCAAAAGGAGTGCTGGTTGGAACTCTTTTCCTACGGACATAGCTTCACCAATTGTTGCTGTTGCTACAAATAGAAGATTTAATATGTCGAAATGGATACTGAATGGTTTTGCATTCAACTTGGAAAAAGGAACAAGGCATAGATATTTAATGTATCCAAGGTTCCTCCAAATGATTATAAATGAGGAATATCCTGACATTCATGTATATGGTGTTGGAGGTGATCGATTGGAGATGGAAAATATGTCTGAAATGACATATAAAAAGTTATCAATGATAACCGGTGCTCAAAATGTACCTATGTTTGACTACATGTTGAATGTAGCAAATGATGAGGTTGACATTAATGTGGAGCATTATCATTTGATAGAAGGAGAACCAATTGATCCGGCTGATCTGACAGATGAATTTCCTTTGGATGAAGATGATCAAGATGATGATAATGATGAAGATGATGATAATGATGAAGATGATGAAAATGATGATAATAATGATGATGATGGTGGTGTTACTGAAACTCACCAAGACATAATTCATGAATCACAATATCTGAGCATGAAACTGAAGCTCAAAATGAAGATGATGAAATAATTGGTGATGAAGTGCATGAACAGGAAAGTGATCATGAAGCAGTAGATGATGTAGATGCTTTCATGATTGATGAAACTGCAAATGAAGAGATACATGAAGAAGAACAAGCTCATTTTGAGAATGAACAAGAAATGAATGTTGCTGATCAAATTTTTGATTATGATTTCATTGAGACATTTCAAATTAATCAAGACATACCTGTTTTTAAAACTGATGTAGCAGTTCAAACTGAAGAAACTGTTGATGTTGATGAACTCGAAAGCTTAAAAGCTGATAATAAAGCAAAAGAAAAAGAGATTGAAGAATTAAAAGCAGAGCTTGTCTTGTTGAAGAAAGCTAATGAACAATTGAAAGAAGATTGTTTGTCAAAAGATGAAAAGATTGTTGAATATGCAAAAGATAAAGAAGATGTTATACATAACTTTGAAGTTATGATCAAAGATTATGATTTGCTAGAAGAAAAATTCAAGACTTTGTCTGAAGAAAATGAAAGATTGAAGGAAGAATTCACAAAATTTAAAGAATCAGCAAAGCACTCTTCTCCAGAAATTGTGATTACTGCTGAAAACACTCCAATTGATATTGAAAAAGTGTCTGAAAAGGAGAAAGGAAAGAGGAAAGTAGATGAAGCTGATGTTGAATTTGTACCTGGAACTTCTTCAAAAGTTCAAAAAGTTGAAGAAACTACTGAAAAAGAACATCATGAAAGTCAAGAGCAAATGAGTCAAGACAAAATTGGTGCTCTTGAAGATTTGGAAGAAGAATTTGATGATGACTGGTACAATGAAGTTTTAGATGATGATGATGTAGTTGAAGAATTTGAACATCCTCCTTTGGAACATGATCAAGGAGTTGATGATATTCTTTCAGATTTTGAAGAAAGGTACAACTATCTTGTGAAGATGAAGTACAACAGAGTATTTTTAGATGGATTAACAGTTTCTCAAATAAATGATGAATATGAGAAATGCATAGCTGCTGAATCCATTGCTCCAATAGATCCTAATGAAATTGTGATTGAACATGGAGAATGGAACAGAGAAAAAGAAAGTATAAATGTGGATGAACTTTCTAGTTCTGAGCTGCACCATCCTGATCCAGAAGAGATGAGTTTGTTTGCTTTAAGATCATGGTTGCAAGCAAGGAATTATCCTTGGAGAAAATTGAAAAGGCTTCAATCTGTATCTTTGAGAAATCTGGTTAAAAGTTTTCAAGAAACAGAGAAACAAACCAAAAAGATGATTATTTTGGATACTGACAATCCACAATATCTGGAAATCACAAAAAGAACTCGGATTTTAAAGCCTCAGGAGATCAAGCAGATGGCTCAAAAATCAAGTATGTTTGAAAGGAGAAAAGAATTGATGAAGATGTTTCCAGAATCAGAGAAACAAGCATATAAAGCATCTGAAGATCAAATTCAAATTTTTGATAAATCAAGATCAACTGGTGATTTGGTAAGAAATGTGTTGCAAAAAGGTCAATCAGTGGCTGAACTGTTAAATGCAATGATTGCACCAGACTTCACCAATCAAGTAAAAATCATAGCATGGAAGTATGATGAAGTGTTTGATGCATTTTTAATTAAAAGAGTGAATGCTATATGTGATGTGTATCATTTTTATGCTAGCATCATAAAACTTCCAGTGCAAGATCTTAAGGAGTTGAATAAATTGAGGTTGATTAACCATTCTAATGCAAAAAGAGGTCAAATGATGGTAGATCTGTTGAAAACAGGGTTGACCAGATCAAGTAACTTTCTGAAAACAAGATGTGATCAAGAAGATAAAGAATATTTTATGTCAATGAAAAAGAAGAGAAGCAAGACTGTGAATCAATCAGATGAAGATCACTTCATGATTGAATTTTATGACAAGTTTGTTGAAAAGGTGACAACTCCGGGCTTAAAGATGATTGACGGAAATCAAAAATCAAAACCAATTCAAAGATGGTTTTATAATTCAGAAACGTTTGAACTGAAGCTTGTGAGAAACTTAGAAGACTGGAATGAAGACATGATAACTTTGTTTGGAGCATTTGAGTTGAGGTTATTACATCCAAGTTATATTTCATTTCTATCTGTGCAGAAGTTTGACAAGTTATCAGATGAAACAGCTGAACAAGATAAAAAGTATTTTGTGTCAATTATCAATGTCATGAGTGCAGCCATGGAAAGAATTGCATTGAGAAAAGCTTTGGCTTATGCAAATATTGTAAAGAAAGATATACCAGATATTGAATTCATGAGAATATCTAGAAAAGGAGTGCTAGAATTGTATACAAAAGATTGTGGGATTCCAATTGAGCTTTATGCTAATGTTGATATAGCATGTTTATCAAAGAGCACATTGGAAAGAATGAAGCATTTAGACATAAAAACAAATGAATCAAAACCAGAGCAGGCTGTGCTAGCAAAGAAGTTCAAGTCAGCAATTGAGAATGCTCTGAAGGAAGTTGAAATGTATAAGCAAAAGCCTATGTTCTCTGTAAAAGAAGAGCCTGAGGATTTTATTGCAGATTGAAGATTGAAGATAGAAGATTCAAGGGAAAAAGACAAAATCAAAGGATGCTGAGAAGAAATGAAGACAAAGTCAAGATCAAGACAGAAGAAGAAAAGAAAAGGATGGAGCTGAACAGAAGACTGAAGACAATGTCAATCTTAGGGGGAGTATTGTTAGGTCCCTTAAAAGATTAACATTTAGTCTTTTATTGTTTAGTGTCTGTTTTTGTATTTTATACTAGTATAGGGACTAGTTGTGTAAATTTAGTTCCTTAGGTCCTAGTATAAATAGCTTAGACGTAGTGTAGATAGTAAGTTTTTGCAAAGTTTTTGCATGTTTTATGAGAACTGCTTTCTATCACTGTAATCGTCTTTGCAATCAATGGAATGTGAATTTTGTTGATTTGTCTTGATTTGATTACACTTGATTGTATTTTGCTTTGAATTGTTCATCTAATTGATACAGATTGCTCTAATTGATCCTATCATCTTTTAGTGATGCTGCTACACCGATGGATGCTCGGAACTGGATAGCCCATGTGGAAAAGATATTCGAAGTGCTAGGAGTCGATGACCTATTTAAAACTAGGTTGGCTTCTTACAAACTGGAGGATGATGCTCTAGTTTGGTGGGAAGGGGTCAAACTTGCACATGGTGGAGAGGGTTATGCTGCTACCCTTCCTTGGGCCGATTTCCGCACAATATTCTTCCGAAAGTATTTCTCTGAGGTGGAACGAAGTGAGTATGCACGGGAATATGCATCTATTGAGCAACGAGATGGTGAACCTTGGCAAGAATTCATGGCAAGATTCTGTAGGCTGGCTAGTTTTCTTGGGGAAGCTGCAGGTAGCCCAGAGGTCCAAGAAGAAAAGTTGAAATGGGCTGTTCATGAAAGAACTCGAAGATGGATAGTGACCCAGAGGTTTAACAATATCAATGAAGTAGCTGATGCTGTGAAAACACTTGACATGGAAAACAAAAAGAGGTTAGCTAAAGCTGAGGAGAGCTGTAAGAGAAATCGTGAAGGGAACCATACCGCACCGTCTGGGCAATCTTCGAACGACAAATACAATACAGGTGATCGAAAAGCCCAATTCAACAGAAATAATAACCGCCAAGGTAATCAATGGAAACAAAAACAGCAGAATCCTAAACCTGCCAAAACCAAGGTCAAGAGCAAGTCCCGGTATGCACTACATGTGGAAAACGTCATTTTGGTGTTTGTCGTCGAGCTTCAGGAGCCTGTTTTAGATGTGGAAAGACCGGCCATTTACTGAAAGACTGTCCATATCCGGATAATAAAGGAAAGGCTGGAAATGGTGCCAAACAACCAACTAATAGAGGACGAGTGTTTGCTCTGAACGCAAAGGATGCAGCAAACACACCAGGTATGACTCTTGATATTCCTCCCATATGTGAATCTGTCGTATCTGAATAATCTAGTAGTCTTACCATGTAAATTATGCTTGTTATCTATTACTAAGTGTGCCATGGTAACATAAATTCTTTAGGTACTGTTTCTGGTACTCTCATGTTAAGAACTCGTGAAGTTCAAGTCTTATTTGATACTGGAGCAACACACTCCATAGTTTCTCAATCTTTTCTTAAACATCTAATGATGAGCCTAACATTATTAGAAAATACTTTGAATATTATGACTCCTATGGGAAACTCTGTTACAATCTCTCATGTGTATGAGGATTGTCCGATCTGAGTTGAATCGCTCATTCTTACAGCGGATCTGTTGCCCATGCAAATGGAAGATTTTGATATCATCTTGGGAATGGACTGGTTAACTCGGCATCATGTTACAATTGAGTGTCAGACTCGTCGCATTCTGTTTGGAGATCCCTATCATCCTGAACTCATTTATCAGGGGACTAAACCTCGAAAAACTCTTCAAATAATTTCAGCACTTAAGGCTCGTAAATCCCTACTGCACGGCGCTGCAGGATTCCTTGCTTCAGTTAAAATTTTTTCTCCTGAAGAGCCTAGTATTTCTGATTATCCGGTTGTTTGTGATTTTCCCGATGTGTTTCCTAAGGAGCTACCTGGACTTCCACCAGACCACGAGGTGGAATTCACTATTGATCTTATTCTTGGTGCTGAACCGATTTCCAAGGCACCTTACCGTATGGCACCACTTGAACTCAAAGAACTAAAGGAGCAATTACAGGAGTTATTAGATCTTGGATTTATTAGACCAAGTGTCTCACCTTGGGGTGCACCGGTCCTATTCGTGAAGAAGAAAGATGGTTCTTTGAGACTCTGCATTGACTACAGAGAACTCAACAAGATCACTATCCGTAATCGTTACCTTCTGCCTCGTATTGATGATTTATTTGATCAGCTTCAGGGTGCAAAGTGTTTCTCTAAAGTCGATCTGAGGTCTGGTTACCATCAGCTAAAGATCAAAGATTCCGATGTCCCTAAATCTGCCTTCCGTACGCGATATGGTCACTATGAATTCTTGGTTATGCCTTTCGGGTTAACGAATGCCCCAGCTGTTTTCATGGACCTAATGAACCGAGTTTTCCATGACTATCTGGATAAGTTCGTCATCGTGTTTATAGATGACATTCTTATCTATTCTAAGAGTAAGGAGGAACATGAAGACCATCTTCGTATCGTGCTTGAAACTCTACGTAAAAAGAAGCTTTATGCTAAGTTTTCAAAATGTGAATTTTGGTTGAGTCAAGTAGCCTTTCTGGGTCATGTGGTCTCTGCAGATGGTATTATGGTGGATCCAACAAAGATAGAGGCAATCACTAAATGGCCAAGACCTACTTCAGCCATAGAAGTCCGGAGTTTTCTTGGTCTTGCTGGTTACTATCGTAGATTTGCCGAAGGGTTCTCTGTTATTGCTTTACCCCTTACGCAACTTCTAAGGAAAGGGGTTAAGTACTCTTGGAATGATGAGCGGGAGAAAAGCTTCGAAGAGCTTAAGAAGAGATTGGTGTCTGCCCCGATTCTTACACTTCCATCGGGCACGGGTGGATATCAGATTTATAGCGATGCCTCTAAAAAGAGACTCGGATGTGTGCTAATGCAGCATGGTAAGGTCATTGCTTATGCTTCGCGGCAGTTGAAACCTTATGAGGTTAATTATCCTACGCATGATCTTGAACTCGCTGCTGTTATTTTCGCGCTGAAAATATGGCGTCACTATCTTTACGGAGAGACTTGTGATATTTTTACTGATCACAAGAGCTTGAAATACACCTTCACACAAAAAGAACTAAACATGAGGCAGAGAAGATGGTTAGAGTTGTTAAAAGATTATGATGCCAATATTCAATATCATCCGGGAGAGGCCAATGTGGTAGCTGATGCTCTTAGCAGGAAGAGCTCAGGAACAGTAGCCTCCCTACAGTTACAACCTCAGAACATTACCGATCTTGATAGATTGGGTATTGGCCTACATATTGGCAAGAGCGACGGATATCTCGCTAGACTTCAGATTGAGTCCGACTTAATATTCCGGATTAAGAACGCACAGAAAGACGATGGTGAACTCTGGGCAATCTTACAGAATGTGGAGATTGGTAAACAATCAGAATTCAGAGTAGATGAGCATGGAGTAATCTGGTGTGGTAAATGTTTATGTGTGCCTAATGATTCTTCTCTTCGAGAATCGTTATTAGCTGAGGCACATAGTTCTCCGTTCTCTATCCATCCTGGATCTACTAAGATGTATCGTGATCTTCGTCAAAATTTCTGGTGGAATGGTATGAAAGAAGACGTGGCTAAGTATGTTAGCCGTTGCCTTACTTGTCAGCAGGTCAAGATTGAGCATCAGAGAGCTAGTGGTTTGCTTCAGCCACTACCTATTCCTGTATGGAAATGGGATGATATTTCCATGGATTTTGTGACAGGGTTGCCAAGGACATTTAAGAAGAATGATGCAATATGGGTTGTAGTTGACAGATTGTCAAAGTCGGCTCACTTTCTCCCAATTCAGCAAGGATTTTCGGTTAGCAAACTATCTGAAGTGTTCACACAAGAGATTGTTAGACTTCATGGCACTCTGGTGTCTATCGTGTCTGATCGAGACCCGAGGTTCACTTCTCGTTTTTGGAAGGGTTTGCAAGCTGCGTGGGGTACCAAGTTGAGGTTTAGTACGGCGTTTCATCCTCAGACTGACGGTCAGTCGGAGCGTACTATTCAAACACTTGAGGACATGCTTCGAGCTTGTGCCCTAGAGTGGACTGGGAACTGGGATGAGTACTTGTGTTTGGTCGAGTTTGCTTACAACAATAGTTGGCAAGCTAGCATTGGCATGGCACCTTTCGAATTATTGTATGGTCGTAAATGTAGAGCACCTATTTGTTGGGAAGAGGTCGGTGAAAGAGTCATCGAAGGACCCGAGTTAGTTCAGATCACGAATGAGAAAGTTGCTATTGCTAGAGAAAAGTTAAAGGAAGCTCAAAGTAGACAGAAAAGTTATGAAGACCGACACCGTCGTCTTTTGGAGTTTAAGGTTGGTGACAAAGTATTCCTGAAGGTTTCGCCTTGCAAAGGCGTACGACGTTTTGGTCTTAAAGGGAAACTTAGTCCACGGTTTATCGGACCCTTTGAAATCCTAGAAAGAGTTGGTGAGGTTTTGTATCGTTTGGCTTTACCACCTCAACTGTCACATGTGCATAATGTCTTCCATGTATCTCTTTTAAGGGGATATAATTATCATCCTATTCATGTTGTTAACTATCCACTTCATTTGATTCGTGAGGATTTATCATTCGAGGAAGAACCAGAAGCTATCCTTGATCGACAAGAACGCATTATGCGTAAGAAAACTATACCTTTTGTTACGGTATTATGGAAAAACCATTCTGAACGCGAAGCTACATGGGAGATGGAAGATGAAATCCGTTCTTAATATCCGTATCTATTTACCTCTTAGTTATTATCATTTATATGTTCTAGTATCAGTTATGAAGTTATCAGTTATCTGATTCTTGGACATCACATTAGTCATCTCTTATACGATTTCGTCTATCGAATCGATTCCGTTTCAGTAATTGAATAATTATGAGTAATTTCGTTTCACTTGTTGATTTTTACTACTCCGTGTACGTTATGTCATATCTTGTTCGACCTGTACCTAGCAATTTCGTGGACGAAATTGTTTTAAGGGGGGTAGAATTATAATACCCAAAAACAAAAAAAAATATATCAAAGCAATCAAACCACGGGGACCATTTCTGTAATTTTGAAAAGTACCCAACCCCACCCCCCATTTCCCTGCGCTGTGTCCCGTTCTTTTTCCTCCATGATCGACCAAGGCTCAGCAAAATTAGGCACCAAAATCCCACTAGCAATTAAATTAATCAAACCTAAAACACTATATAACTACATCTAATCTGTCTTCATGTCGATCGCATCAAAAATCAACATAGACAACTCCATTCAAATACCCCAAAAACCGCGGACCTGCAACTCGATTTTGAACCCTCTCCGATCGATTTTAACCAAGTTTAATATAGGGCTTTTGATCACAATCATCATACGAAGCTTCCCATGAAATTAATTTAAATTCCATCAAGGTTTGCTCATCCATCGATCATCACATCGACCATTACCTGTTCTTCATTCTAATCGCCTTCAATCCGTCACCAAACAGGTAATTAAACCCATCTTTATACTCGATTTTACACAAGGGTTAAAAGCCCTATGATTTCAGAAGCAATCGAAATCGAATTCGTGTCCAATTGAATGGGATTCGAACCTAGGGCTTGTAATGGAATTGGGGAATTTGTTTACACAGCTTATAAACAATTAAAACCGGGTTATAACCGCGGCTGCGGCCTTGGTTCGCTGGTTTCTGGTTCACTTGCATTTCTGGAGGTCACGGGTTCGAACCGTGCCCCCTCCATTATTTTTTTAATGCCTTTTTCAGCTTGCAAAAATATGTAAAAATTCCTAAAAATTATAAAAATAAATGTTATAAACTCTGTTATTTTAAAAGTACCCAATTAATTTTCTATAAATTTATTTATTCAGAACACCTTAATAATTTTTAAAAATAGTTCCATAATAAATAGTTTAAATACGATTATGTGTCTTGTTATGGATTTAAAATAATAATATCTTGAAATTATTACAAGACGATAATTATGGAAATTATAAAGATTTTGCAATTTCATAAATTGTTAACCAACGTTATAAATAGTTTATTTTGTTTAAAAATAAACTGTAAATAGTTGATTTAGGCCCGTATTTTACAGCCAACTTACAGAGGCCATAACTTCTTCATAACAGATTCAAATCAGTTAAACCTTATGTCCATGACGAAGTTCGTCAAAAAACGAATCTGTTGATATATAAAACATAGAAAAACTCATTTGTTTAGACCTCCAAATAGTCGTTTTCGTAACAGCTAGCAGTTCTGCGCAGCTGTAAAGATGCACGTTTTTCTCATATTTCGGTAATCCAAATCAGAAACTTTTCTAAATGAAAGTTGTTTAGAAATCACTAATCTAGTAAACTGGAGATTTTCAGAATTTTTAAACGTCGTTTAGTATTTTTAACGAGTGCGAAAAGACAGGGGCAGAACTGGAATTTTTCCAATTTAAAATAGGAAAATCCAAACTATAATTTGCGTTACGTTATCGTAGGTTCTCGCGGTGTTAACCGAGCCTAGACCTTGTTTCTGATCATTGTCATTCGTGTATAAGGTACGGATTCTGTTTCCTTGTTATCATAAGTATTTACTTTTGGTTCCGTTACTTTGCAGTACAGATTCCTATTTTCTGTCTCGTATTTGATTTCCGTTCATTTCTAGTTTTGATTCCTGTCATACATAGATAATTTGCTTTTGATTCTGTTATAAGTAGCTAGACTACTTTATATTTCTGAATTTGTTACCCGAGCTCTCCCTATCTTGGGGGTGACCAAGATGCGTTATTGCGGCATCGATAACGTGGCACCAACCGTGGCGGTGAGCTGAGATCACGGCGTCTCTAAAGAGGACTCTGAAATTATGTCTGGTTATATTATTATTTCCTCAGAGGCGTATGGATCGATCCTAGGCTAGTTCTGTTATTTCCTGATGGATGGTTACACACCATTCCATTCAGGACTCTGGTGAATGGTTTGTATGTCTGCCCATACTCCATTTCACATTTGTTCACGGGCTCGCTACCTGTGTTCCCCCTGTTCAGTTATTATATGATATGATTATTAGCTCGGGGTATGTTCTATCTGATATATGTCTTATGACGTATGTTCTATTTGATATATATATCTTATGATCTTTGATTCTCCATTATCATCATGTCTGTTTATTTTTGATATCTGCCGATTCTTTGATTATCACCATGTCTGTTTATTTTTTTTATTATCACCATGTCTGTTTATTTTTGATATCTGCCGATTCTTTGATTATCACCATGTCTGTTTATTTTTTATATCTGCCGATTCTTTGATTATCATCATGTCTGTTTATTTTTGTTATCCGCTATTCCGTTCACTGAGCGTTATGCTCAGGCGTGCTTTTGTTTTCATGCACGTCAGGTCAGCAGGGTAATCCGGGAAACCAGTGAAGAGTGAATTGAAGACCAAGATTATCTGTTACTTTAATTAATGTATTGAACATCTTAATTAGGTTTTGGAATTTGAACTTGTAATCGTTTTTATTTATGGGAATGCGTGTGGATTTTGATTACTGTGATAGTGACACGTCAGCCTTGTCGGGCTGGGGTGTTACAATGTGCCCCTTGTTCATGGTACTGGGGACTTCCAGCCTCCGGATTGGATCCATCATCGGCAGTTGCCTCTGGTGATGTAAGGCCCCGCTCACCGGGCGCCTTACGGTTGGTCATCATCACACGTAAAACATACATTTAATACATGATCATGAAATACGCAGCGGAATTAATAAAACATGCATTCTCATTTCATCATAAAAGCTTTTACATCATTGTCTTGATTACAAAATACAAGCTTTTCTTTACATTGCTTAACTATACTATGATTGCTGCTGATGCATATTCCACAGCAATTATAGGTTCATACAGCGACCTCTACCGAAAGAAAATAAATAAAAGAAAATATATTCTTCTTCATTAAGAAGATATTAAATTCAAATATATATTTTTCTTCATAAAGAAGATTTCTTAAATAATCCTGTTTATCAGGATTATCAAGAAATCTTCCACTTGCATGCAACATGATGTGTTGCGCGCATTACGGGCCCACAACACATGATGTGGCAGCATAATCAAAAAGTGAATGCCATCCCAAAAGAGCTGAGTAGCCGCCTCGTGCCATCCTCAGCAACACTACCTGCGAACTGGAAAACACATAAAAGTCAGCGTTGCTGAGTGAGTTCTAGTTTTATAATAAAACATACTTTCATTCTCATTAACTGTTCTTCCATACATGTGTTCACACATCATACGTACACGTAGATAATATTATTATTATTATCTCATCATTTATTACTTACTTTCATTCGTGTACACTTCATCATTCTTGTTTACTTTCATACATACATACTTCACGTACTTTCGTACGTACTTTACTTTCATTCATGCATACTTCACATACTTTCGTACGTACTTTACTTTCATTCTTACATTCATTACTTACGTTCGAACATTCATTACATTCATTCATACTTTCATTACTTCCGTTCGAACGTTCATTACATTCGGTGACATGTACAATACCCCACTTTCATCATACATACTACTGGTGCTGGACCTGTGGTGGTTATCCACGAACGTTGTGCACAAAAGCTGATCCAGTCACCTGGGGTAAATACATGCACCACTTATCTTTCACTTTACTACTAACATACGTTAGCCGAGTCTGTTGCAGCGCGCGACTACTCACCTCAGTGACAATCTTATGATTGCCTGCTAACCGAGTCTGTTGCAACACGAAGTTGCTCACCTCATTATCAATCTTAATGATTGACCCGATGTACATCCTTCGGGGTAGCTAACCCGTACACCGTTGAGCTAACACCTACCAGGGGTGTGCACCTCCTTCATTTGCTTGCAAGCCTTTCTTACTTTCTTTCATTAATGCATGCATTCATTCATCATGTTCCTTCTTTCATTATCTTTCACTTTACGTTCTTAATACATTCTTTTCTTTCGTTCATTCATTCACGTAAAGTTATTAAAGATAAGACACATACACATAAGGAACATAAATACTTACATATCACCAGTATTCACCATCTATCATGGCAACATCATACTAACATACTTACGTCATACATACACTTCTACATTCACTCACATCAGCCCTGTTCGGGCGACTGAACTATCACCAGTCGCATGTCCTCCATGCGACTGGGCCATGCGATTGGGCTATTCATGCGAATGGGTACTCAAACGTGCGATTGAACTTCCTTCCGTACGACTAGACACTATGCGACTGGGTATATGCGATTAACTCTTAACCGTGCGACTGAACTACTCTGCGATTGAACTTATGCGACCGAAACCCTCAGTCGCATCACCTATCATGCGATTGAGACTCAATCAGGCGTCTGAGCCTCAGTCGGGCGATTGGACATCAACTATTACTCATTCGGCCGAATGGCCCTTCAGTCGCATAACCCTAACTGGGCAGCGACTGGAGTTCTTCATGAACAGCAGTCGCGAACTCCCGCACCCAAACCCGTCTTAAACCCATTTTTAGCCCAAATCGACCCTCCCTAGCCTCAGGATTCATACTAGGACATCATACAAGCATATACAAATCCTACTTCATACCATAAACACATTACTCAAGATTTACCCAAATGGGTCAAACTTACGCTATTTCAAAAATAGGGTTTATATGTGAATCCAGCCCCAAAATCGTTAGAAAACTCGTAAATGAGGGGTTCTAGAACTCACCTTAATAGGTAGAAGTTGATGAGCTTCGATTTGGCTAGCTCCTCGACCGATCTTGAACTCGAGCAGCACTTTCCCTCTCTTCTTTTCTGCTCTCTTTCGCTCACTGCTCTCTCCCCGACTGAAAAATGGGAGGAGAATGGAGCTGCTCCTCTTTTATACCCATAGCTCATTCGCATCTGGTCCAGGGGCGACTGGACCTTCAGTCGCATCAACACTATGCGATTGGACCCCAATCGCACGTGTTCCATGCGGCTCATACTTCATTCGGGCGGTTGAACTCCAATCGTGCGGTTGAGCTTCAATCGGCCGAATAGCCATACGGTTGACCTCCAGTCGCATAGATCACAGGCAACTGAGGCTCAGTCGCATAGCCTACCAAAAAGTCAGACTTCCGGGTGTTACAAGTCCACCCCCCTTATTTTAGGTTTCATCCCCGAAACCTGTCATTCCTCGAACAATCGTGGGTAATACTGCCTCATTTCCTCTTCAGTTTCCCACGTCGACTCGGATCCCTTCCTGTGCCGCCACTGTACAAGCACAAGTGGAACCACTTTATTTCTCAACCTCTTCTCTTTGCGATCTATGATCGCCACTGGTTGCTCTACATAATTGAGCTTTTCGTCTACCTCGATATCATCCAGCGGAACGACCATGTCTTCGTCCGCCAAACACTTCCTCAGATGAGACACGTGGAAAGTCGGGTGGATTCCACTTAGTTCATCTGGCAGATCTAACCTATAGGCCACCTCTCCTACTCAATCAATGATTCGGAAAGGGCCTATATATCGCGGACTCAGCTTACCTCGCTTCCGGAATCGAATGATCCCTTTCCAAGGTGAGACCTTCAACATAACACGATCTCCCACCTGGAACTCAATCGGCCTGCGTCGTTTGTCGGCATACGACTTCTGTCGGTCTTTGGCCGCCTTCATATAGGTTTTAATTCTTTCGAGCTTCTCAGTCATAGCCTCTACCACTTCGACGCTTCCCAATTCTTTCTGACCAATATCACCCCAACAGACGGGTGTCCTGCATCTCCTACCGTATAGCATCTCATAGGGTGGCATGCCGATACTGGCATGATAACTGTTGTTGTATGAGAACTCAGCTAACGGTAGATGGTCATCCCAACTTCCACCGAAGTCAATAACACATGCCCGAAGCATATCTTCCAAGGTCTGAATGGTCCTTTCCGACTGACCATCAGTTTGAGGATGATAAGCCGTGCTAATATGCAATCTCATCCCCATAGCATCGTGGAATTTCTTCCAAAATTTGGATGTAAACCGGGTGTCGCGATCAGACACAATCGACACCGGTACACCGTGACGAGTCACAATCTCTTTGATGAAAAGATCGGCCAACTTCTCGGACGAATATGTCTCCCGCATCGGTAAGAAGTGAGCACTCTTCGTCAATCGATCCACAATCACCCAGATCGTATCATACCCTTTCGGGGTACGTGGCAGCTTTGTGATAAAATCCATGGTGATGTGTTCCCACTTCCATTTCGGTATGTCCAACGGTTGGATCTTTCCATACGGCTTCTGGTGCTCCACCTTCACTTGCAAACACGTGAGGCATTTACTCACATACTCCACCACATCGCGTTTCATACCCGGCCACCAATAATCTTTCTTCATATCTTGGTACATTTTGGTAGCACCAGGATGAATGGAGTATCGAGACTTATGAGCTTCATCCAAAATCTTCATTCGCAGATCCCCAAGACGAGGAATCCACATACGCCCAAACCGAGTTCTAACACCCGTTGTGTTCTCACCCAACTCCACGACCAGACCTCTCATGCGTTCAGAGTTAAGATGTTCATCTTTCAAAGCCTCATCCTGGAACTCTTTGACCTGTTTCATCACGTCGGAGGTCATGATTAGCTGGTACGCCTTCACTCGAATTGGCTCGGGCCTCTCCTTTCAGCTAAGGGCATCCGCCACCACGTTGGCTTTGCCCGGATGGTAATGGATCTCACAATCATAGTCCTTTATAAGTTCCAACCATCGCCGTTGCCTCATATTCAGATCCTTTTGCTCGAAGAAGTACTTCAAGCTTTTGTGGCCCGTGAAGATGGTACACTTCGTCCCGTATAAATAGTGCCGCCAAATCTTCAGTGCGAAAACCACAGCTGCTAGCTCCAAGTCATGAGTAGGGTAATTAACCTCATGAACTTTCAGCTGTCGGGATGCATAGGCTATCACTTTTCCTCTCTACATTAGTACACACCCCAACCCCGAGTAGGAGGCATCAGAATAAACTACTAAATCTTCACTCCCATCGGGTAGTGCCAA
This sequence comes from Flaveria linearis, assembly GCA_024085815.1. NCBI lineage: Eukaryota > Viridiplantae > Streptophyta > Magnoliopsida > Asterales > Asteraceae > Flaveria > Flaveria linearis. The sequence goes on along the minus strand of CM044003.1, from coordinate 32,560,850 downwards.
TACTGGCGCTTGGGTCAATCTCGTCTTCAGTTCTTCAAACGCCTTCTCTTGAGCTTGACCCCATACAAATTTCACATCCTTCCGGGTCAACTTTGTCAGTGGAGAAGCAATTTTGGAAAAGTCTTGCATGAACCTTCTGTAGTAACCCGCCAGACCCAAGAAACTACGGATCTCAGACGGCGTCTTCAGAGATTTCCATTGCATAACTGCTTCCACTTTTGCCGGATCGACCATAATCCCGTCCGGATTTACCACATGACCCAAGAATTGAACTTCACGCAACCAGAATGCGCACTTGGAGAATTTAGCATACAACTTCCCCCTTCTCAACGTCTCCAGAACTTCGCGAATGTGACTGGCATGCTCAGTCTCACTCTTTGAATAAATCAAGATGTCATCAATGAATACAATCACTGATTTATCCAACATCGGCGGCACACCCTATTCATCAGGTCCATAAAAGCAGCTGGCGCGTTGGTCAGACCAAATGACATAACGAGGAACTCATAATGACCGTAGCGCGTACGAAAAGCTATTTTAGGGATATCCTGCTCCTTCACCTTCAGTTGATGGTAGCCTGATCGAAGATCTATACGTGAAAACCAACTAGCACCCTGAAGTTGATCAAACAAGTCGTCGATCCTCGGCAAGGGGTATCTGTTCTTTACTGTCAGCTTATTCAGCTCGCGGTAGTCGATGCACATCCTCATACTACCGTCCTTCTTCTTTACAAACAGGACCGGAGCACCCCAAGGTGAGATACTCGGTCGAATAAACCCCTTATCCAACAGCTCTTGTAACTGCTCCATCAACTCTTTCATCTCCGTCGGGGCCAATCGGTATGGTGCCTTGGCAACAGGTTGGGCGCCTGGTACTAAATCAATCTGGAACTCGATCTCTCTGTCAGGTGGCAATCCCGATAAGTCTTCCGGGAACACGTCTGGGAACTCACACACAACCGGAACATCAGACAGTTGTGGTGCTGGCTTTTCTACATCTTTCACATAACATAAATAGGCGTTACATCCACGCCTCATACATTTCCCCGCCACTGCCATTGAGATCACCTTCGGAATCGTAGTAACCCGATCCCCATAAACTGTCACTGGACTACCGTCAGGCGCTGTCAAACTGATCATCTTCTTGCGACACACAATGCTTGCCTTAAATCCGCCAACCAATCCATTCCGAGCACCAAATCGAAACCACCCAACGTCATCGCAAACGGTCTAACTGGGAATTTGTGACCCTCCAGTTCTACATCGCAACCCTCAATTACCTCAGAAATCCTGGTGGTTTTACCTATAGCAGTCTCTACATCAAACGGTACATCCACACGTCTACTACTAACGGGCAATTTGGCACAAAAAGCAGCAGAAATAAAACTCCTACTGGCACCCGAATCAAATAACACAGAGGCTAAAGTTTGGTTCACCAGAAACGTACCGGACACTACATCGGGGTCCGTCCTCACCTCTTCCTGCGTCATCGTGAATGCTCTGGCGCTCGCTTTCGACCCTTCACCCCCTGTCTTCTTCACGCCGGAACCCTCAGATCTCGGCTTCTTGCAGTCTTTATTCATATGACCACTTTCCCCACAGTTATAGCACCTCATCGCTTTACACTCTTTGGCCATATGACCGGGCTTTCCACACTTGAAACATACATTCAGCCCCCATCTGCACTCACCACCGTGCTCTCGCCCACACTTCCCACACTTTCTCGACCCTGCACTTGTCACGACCACACGACGATCATCAACCCGTGCCTTCTTACTACTTGTCGAAGTATCACCCCGACCAAACCTCTTTCCCTGCCACTTCCTCTCATCACTTCCCTTCTTACTGCCCTCAGATTTCACCATCGTAGCCCGTTCATCGTACAACCTCCCAGCTAAATCCACCGCCGACCTGAAAGTACTTGGTCGGGCGGAAATCAAATGCCAACGAATTTCGGCTGGCAACCCCTGAATATACCGGTTAATCTTGTGAGACACCGGCGTCACTTGCTCTGGCACCAACCGTGCCATGTCGTTGAATTTGGTGGTGTATTGTTGGTGGGTCATCGTTCCCGCCTCCAACTGCAGGAACTCTCTCTCAACTCTGTCCATCTCTCGATGAGGACTAAACTCCTCGATCACCATTCTCTGCAATTCAGACCACTTCATTTTCCCAATGGCCCTGCTACCCTCGGCCTGGACAATATTGTCCCACCAGCACAATGCCGTCCCCGTAAACGAATGGGTAGCAAACTTTACCTTCTTATCCTCCTGGCAGTCACTGATATCAAGGACCGCCTCCATCTCTCTCACCCATTGGTGAGCATCAGCAGCCGTACCTGAACCATCAAAAGTCGGAGGCTTGCATCTCATAAATTTCCCGTAATCACAACCCCGGGCTGTCTCCCTTACCTGTTCTTCCTCCTCTTCCTCTTCATCATCAGACAATATCGTTTCTGCCTCTGTCTGTTGCTGTCTACCGGAGGACCGTTTCCTCCCTCGTCTATCATCCTCGCGTACTGCCTTTATCACTTCGGTCATTACAGACGGTAAGATCGTCTGCATAGCCTGGTGCACTTCCTCAATCACTGCCTCTTTTACCGAGGCTCTCAACTTGGCGCTTTCATCCGTCTCTTCCTGATGAGGAATCTCGTTCTCCTCACGAACTACTTTCTCTTTCCTAGATCTTCCTCGCGTGATACGCGGCTCATCACCACGTTCACCATCACGGGAAGCATCAGATGATCTATCACCGACCATCTTCTATCACACTGAAAGATTAAAACACCAACACGGTCATTCAAGGAAATAGCTCAGTTTATGTTAAGTACAGTAAGTCCCTAATTACAGTGGCCAGTTGTGATTAGCCACTTACTCTACTCTTCGCACCCCGAGCATCACCTATCCTGACTACATTAGTATCTCAGTCTAACAGTACACATAACTCACATCACATGCGCACATAATAACCAGTTAATCTTTAAGAAAATACCTGATGGCACGCGACTACTCAGATGGCATTCCCTTCCTTTCTGTCCCATTCTCAGTTTAAGTTTAGGTTTATTTTGAAAATTTACCCATTTTACTTAAACTTTTGCTCTGATGCCAACTTGTAAGGCCCGCTCACCGGGCGCCTTACGGTTGGTCATCATCACACGTAAAACATACATTTAATACATGATCATGAAATACGCAGCGGAATTAATAAAACATGCATTCTCATTTCATCATAAAAGCTTTTACATCATTGTCTTGATTACAAAATACAAGCTTTTCTTTACATTGCTTAACTATACTATGATTGCTGCTGATGCATATTCCACAGCAATCATAGGGTCATACAGCGACCTCTACCGAAAGAAAATAAATAAAAGAAAATATATTCTTCTTCATTAAGAAGATATTAAATTCAAATATATATTTTTCTTCATAAAGAAGATTTCTTAAATAATCCTGTTTATCAGGATTATCAAGAAATCTTCCACTTGCATGCAACATGATGTGTTGCACGCATTACGAGCCACAACACATGATGTGGCAGCATAATCAAAAGTGAATGCCATCCCAAAAGAGCTGAGTAGCCGCCTCGTGCCATCCTCAGCAACACTACATGCGAACTGGAAAACACATAAAAGTCAGCGTTGCTGAGTGAGTTCTAGTTTTATAATAAAACATACTTTCATTCTCATTAACTGTTCTTCCATACATGTGTTCACACATCATACGTACACGTAGATAATATTATTATTATTATCTCATCATTTATTACTTACTTTCATTCGTGTACACTTCATCATTCTTGTTTACTTTCATACATACATACTTCACGTACTTTCGTACGTACTTTACTTTCATTCATGCATACTTTACATACTTTCGTACGTACTTTACTTTCATTCTTACATTCATTACTTACGTTCGAACATTCATTACATTCATTCATACTTTCATTACTTCCGTTCGAACGTTCATTACATTCGGTGACATGTACAATACCCCACTTTCATCATACATACTACTGGTGCTGGACCTGTGGTGGTTAGCCACGAACGTTGTGCACAAAAGCTGATCCAGTCACCTGGGGTAAATACATGCACCACTTATCTTTCACTTTACTACTAACATACGTTAGCCGAGTCTGTTGCAGCGCGCGACTGCTCACCTCAGTGACAATCTTATGATTGCCTGCTAACCGAGTCTGTTGCAACACGAAGTTTCTCACCTCATTATCAATCTTAATGATTGACCCGATGTACATCCTTCGGGGTAGCTAACCCGTACACCGTTGAGCTAACACCTGCCAGGGGTGTGCACCTCCTTCATTTGCTTGCAAGCCTTTCTTACTTTCTTTCATTAATGCATGCATTCATTCATCATGTTCCTTCTTTCATTATCTTTCACTTTACGTTCTTAATACATTCTTTTCTTTCGTTCATTCATTCACGTAAGGTTATTAAAGATAAGACACATACACATAAGGAACATAAATACTTACATATCATCAGTATTCACCATCTATCATGGCAACATCATACTAACATACTTACGTCATATATACACTTCTACATTCACTCACATCAGCCCTGTTCGGGCGACTGAACTATCACCAGTCGCATGTCCTCCATGCGACTGGGCCATGCGATTGGGCTATTCATGCGAATGGGTTCTCAAACGTGCGATTGAACTTCCTTCCGTACGACTAGACACTATGCGACTGGGTTATATGCGATTAACTCTTAACCGTGCGACTGAACTACTCTGCGATTGAACTTATGCGACCGAAACCCTCAGTCGCATCACCTATCGTGCGATTGAGACTCAATCGGGCGTCTGAGCCTTAGTCGGGCGATTGGACATCAACTATTACTCATTCGTCCGAATGGCCCTTCAGTCGCATAACCCTAACTGGGCAGCGACTGGAGTTCTTCATGAACAGCAGTCGCGAACTCCCGCACCCAACCCGTCTTAAACCCATTTTTAGCCCAAATCGACCCTCCCTAGCCTCAAGGATTCATACTAGGACATCATACAAGCATATACAAATCCTACTTCATACCATAAACACATTACTCAAGATTTACCCAAATGGGTCAAACTTACACTATTTCAAAAATAGGGTTTATATGTGAATCCAGCCCCAAATCGTTAGAAAACTCGTAAATGAGGGGTTCTAGAACTCACCTTAACAGGTAGAAGTTGATGAGCTTCGATTTGGCTAGCTCCTCGACCGATCTTGAACTCGAGCAGCACTTCCCTCTCTTCTTTTCTGCTCTCTGTCGCTCACTGCTCTCTCCCCGACTGAAAAATGGGAGGAGAATGGAGCTGCTCCTCTTTTATACCCATAGCTCATTCGCATCTGGTCCAGGGGCGACTGGACCTTCAGTCGCATCAACACTATGCGATTGGACCCCAATCGCACGTGTTCCATGCGGCTCATACTTCATTCGGGCGGTTGAACTCCAATCGTGCGGTTGAGCTTCAATCGGCCGAATAGCCATGCGGTTGACCTCCAGTCGCATAGATCACAGGCGACTGAGGCTCAGTCGCATAGCCTACCAAAAAGTCAGACTTCCGTGTGTTACAGGTGAGGTCTTATTGCTTGTACCAACTTCACCCTGCTCATGTGCTGATGTAGGGGAAGTGGCAGCCTCACCAGATTGTCCTATCGCCCTAGCCACACTAGGAGATTGGACATGTGATTCTCTGTGTTGGGGGCTCCCACCAGCACTTGTATCCACCCTCTCTTCGGTTGGAGTCTCCCCAGTTGTAATAGGTTTCTAGAGAGAGGGTGGAGTGCTCAGGTGGGTCAACACTTTGGCAATCATCAGGGTTGGACTTTGTGGAGCGGCTTCTGTGGGAGATGGGCTAGAAGCAGAGTGCACATGGGGAGGAGTGTGCATTTCAATGGCAGTCTCCTCAAGTGAGAAAGACCCCAGATGTGTAGGTGCCCCAGTTGTGGTTGCATCAGGCTCCTGTTGAGAGGAAACCTGTGCGGTTATGGTGGGTGGAGTCATGGTAGCTGCTGGGAGAATCGAACCAGCAGCCACATCCTGCCTTTGTGTTGCAGGGGCATCCTCAGGGGACTCATTTCCCTGAGTAGCCTTTTTGGGCTTCTTGGCTTTTGGCTTGGTGGGGACTTTGGATTTGGAGGTGGAGGCTGTGGGTTCCTGCTGTGTGGGTTTTCGCAGCCGGCCAGCCTGTTTGTGTGTGTGGTCGGTGTTGTGCCTGGAGTATACCTCGGCTAGAACAGCCATGGCAGGGACTCCAGTGCCAACAAGTCCCTCAGCTTGAAGCTGGCTCTGGATGATGGCCATTATGAACCGAGGATACAAGATCCAATGGTTAGAAATGGGTTTTGTGGCCATATCCCTGAGTTCCCAAAATATAATATCAGTAAAGTTTAGGGGTTGTTTCTCAAGGATAGAATACAATACCTGTTGCCACCTTGTTGACATCTGGTCCCATGAGGAAGTTTTGGGAGCCAGACACACATTCACCATGTGGAAGATTAGTCGTTGGGGATCAGGGAAGTGTTTCTTCAACAAGGTGGTGGCAGAGAGGTCGCCCTGATAGTCGTTGGCAGTGAAGCATAGATCGAGGGCGCCTTTGGGTAAGAAGTTGGGTAGGTGGCATCCTCCAGCTTTAGGGTTTCTCGAAGAGTAGCTGGAGTAATAACCACTGGGTGGTTGTTGACGGAGGACCAGAGAGAGACCTCGCCGTTATTCTCTCCGGTTTGGACGATGATATTCGTCCAGAACTCCGCCAAGGAGTCGGTGTATATGGTGGGGTTGAGGAGGAATGACGTCTGGTATTGGAGTCGGTCATCAGATCGACGGCATTATGAAACTTGGCCCAGAATGGCGGTTTGGTGAGATGAGCGACACAGTTGTGTCGAGGTTTGAGTTGCATGGCCGCCATTAATGGTGTATGGGAATTTCAGAGGTTTTTGAAAAGTTAGGTCAAGTGGGAATGAAAAGCTCTGAAGGTTGGGTATTTATAGGGTATGGCAAAGGCTGAAAGAAAACTACTGAAGGTTTGGTGTTAGTTATCAGTTGTTGAAACTACTGATGACGTGGTTTTAACCTTCAGTGGTTGTAACATCTGAGGACTTGGTGTTAGTCTTCAGTCGATGAAACTACTGAAACCTTGGTTTTGTCCTTCAGATGTTGTAAATGGCTGAAGACTTGTTATTAGTCTTCAGTAGTTATAAACTACTGAAGGCCTAGTTTTCATATTCAGACGTTGTAACAACTGAAGAGTTGGTGTTAGCCTTCAGTAGTTGTAAACTACTGATATCAGTAGTTGTGAACTACTGAAGACATGGTATTGCTTCAATTGTTGCAAACAACTGAGGACTTGGTGTTAGTCATCAGTAGTTGTGAAACTACTGAAGACATGGTTTTGTCCTTCAGTTGTTTGGGTATGAAACAGCAGCTGTTGGCATCAGCTGAAGAGTAAAATTACTCATCAGTTGTTTTCGTCAAATCAGTTGTTTCATGCTGACCTCCATATTTACTCATCAGCTCTTTGGCTGACTTTCAGATGTTTCATTGACCCTTCAGCTCTTGTGAGTATTTATGCCTTCAGCTCTTGTGGTCAGATGTTCACAAGTGCTGATGAAATACTCCAGAGCTGGTGAACAAATTTTGTCTTCAGTACTTGTGTAAATTACTCATCAGTACTTGTGAACAAAATTTATTCTTCAGTACTTATTTGTTTGAAAATGATACATCAGTAGTTGTAATCCACCTCACTACATCAGTTGTTTTCAACAAATAATGTACATCAGTACTTTGAAGCCTTTTAGTCTTCAGTAGTTGTGAAAATGCTGAAGACTAAATTACTCATCAGTACTTATATTTGACCTTTGCACACTAATGCTCATCAGTACTTGTGAACTGAGAACATCAGTATTGGTCAAATTACTCGAGCTGCAGCATACCAAGCCTTAGTACCAAGTTTTGAAATGTGGCACTATCTAAAGGCTTAGTAAATATATCCGCAAGCTCATCAGCACTAGGCACAAACTTTGGATCAATCAGACCTTTTTCATAGCAATCCCTAATAAAGTGATGTCTGATCTCTATATGTTTGGTCCTAGAGTGCTGGACTGGATTTTTGACAATGCAAAGAGCTGAAGTACTATCCATTAATAATGGAGTCTTAGTCTCTGTAATGCCATAATCCAAGAGTTGGTTCTGAAGCCAGAGTATCTAAGATGTACAACTTGCAGCAGCAATGTACTCAGCTTCAGCAGTGGATGTAGCAATTGATGTTTGTTTCTTACTCTGCCAAGAAACTAAACAATTGCCTAGGAATTGGCAACCACCAGAAGTGAATTTTCTGGTGACTTTGCATCCTGCATAGTCACTGTCAGAGAAAGCAACTAATTTGCAAGAATGCCCAGTTGAATACCACAGACCTAGTGATTGGGTACCTTGCAGATATCTAAAGATCCTTTTGACTGCAATCAAATGGGATTCTTTAGGTGCAGCCTAAAATCTAGCACAAACACATGTTACAAACATGATGTCTGGTCTAGAAGCTGTAAGGTACATCAAGGACCCAATCATACATCTGTAAAGGGTTTCATCAACCGCTTTACCTTTCTGATCTACATCTAGTTGTGTGATGCTGCTCATGGGAGTAGAACAGGGCTTACAGGTTTGTAAATCAAACTTATTCAACAACTCTTTGGTGTATTTGGACTGATGGATGAAAATTCCATCATCCCTTTGTTTGATTTGCAAACCTAGAAAGAACTGTAATTCCCCCATAGCACTCATTTCAAACTTTTGCTTCATGAGCATTGTAAATTCATCACACAACTTTAGATCAAAGGATGCAAAGATGATGTCATCTACATAAATTTGAACAAGGAGATTATGTTTTCCCACAATCTTGATGAATAAGGTTTTATCAATGGTGCCTCTAGTGAACTTATTCTCTAAAAGAAAAGTTGAGAGTGTCTCATACCAGGCTCTAGGAGCTTGCTTCAGCCCATAAAGAGCCTTATCAAGCTTGTACACCCAATCAGGATGTCTGTTGTCCTCAAAGCCTGGTGGTTGACACACATAAAAAACTTCTTTTATTTTTCCATATAAGAAGGCACTTTTGACATCCATTTGATAAACCTTAAGACTGTGAAAGGCAGCATAAGCTAAGAACAGTCTGATTGCTTCCAGTCTTGCCATAGGAGCAAAGGTCTCATCATAATCGATGCCTTCCTCTTGTGCAAATCCTTGGACAACCAGCCTGGCCTTGTTCTTGACAATTTGGCCTTTATCATCTGTTTTGTTCCTGAATACCCATTTGGTGCCTATTGTACACTTCCCTTGGGGTAAAGGAACAAGCTCCCACACTTGCTGTTTCTTGAACTGAAGAAGCTCAAGCTGCATTGCTTCAACCCATCCATTGTCTCTTAAAGCAACATGATAGTTCTTTGGCTCTTGCTGACTGATGAAGAGAGCATAGAAGCAGAAATTGGACAATTGACTCCTGGTTGAAACTCCAGCATTGATATCACCAATGATTTGAGATGTGGGGTGATTCCTCAGCTCTTGATAGACTATAATGTCAGTGCAATTGTTTGTAGGACTTTCAGCAGCAACAAATGGTGATGGAGATTCTTGAAACCATGTAGGAGATGGCAGCTCAAAAGAAGTAGAGCATGCAGAAATCTCATCAGCATTTGTTGTGGATGAGGCTGCTGAAGCTACAGAAGCATCAGGTTTAGTGAACTCAGGCAGGTTGTCACTAAACCTGAAGAGGTGAGTACTGACTACATCATCATCAGTACCACCAGGTGGAGAACTGTTGACAGGCTCAACAGCTGGAGGCTGATAAGGAACATATTGCAGTATGTCCAGATTAAACAACTCCACAGGGTTTTGTGGAATCTTGTCCTTTGGAGATTCATTGAACTTAACATGCAGAGTTTGTTCAACCACTTTGTCCTACAGTTGAAGACTCTGTATGCCTTGCAAGTTGATGAATAACCAACAAAATACCCTGCATCCACCTTACTAGCAAATTTCTGGAGTGGGTTGCTAGTGTTGAGAATAAAACATGGACACCCAAAGGCTCTAAAGAATGAAATTAGAGGAGCCAAATGATGAAGAATTTCATAAGGAGTCTTCATCAACCTCTTATTCACTAAAGTTCTATTTTGTACATAGCAAGCTGTATTGACAGCTTCAGCCCAAAAGGTCAGTGGCAAACCTGAGTCAGCCAACATTGCCCTTGCTGCTTCAATGAGAGTCCTGTTCTTTCTCTCCACCACTCCATTCTGCTCAGGAGTTCTAGGAATACTAAACTGCCTCTTAATTCCCTTGGACAGGTAGAAGTCATCAAGTGTGTGGTTTCTAAATTCTGTTCCATTGTCACTCCTCACACACTTGACCTGTAGGGAATACTGCTTTTCTACAAATAACACAAAGTTCATGATAGTCTTGGCTGCTTCATCCTTAGAGTGCAAGAAGAAAGTCCATACATACCTGGAATAATCATCCACAATTACCAGGCAGTATTTCTTCTTTGCATGCTCATCACTCTGACAGGACCAAAGAGATCCATGTGCAGGAGCTGCAAGCAGGCAGTGGACTTTGGTTCTTCTATTGAAGGGAATGAAACTTTGTGTTGTTTTCCTTTTAAGCAAGCAGTGCAGTTGTCTTCACACTTTAACTCCTTCAAAGGCAATCCTCTTACTAAACCATGGCTTATCAACTGATTCATGTTCTTGAAATTAACATGCCCCAGCCTTCTATGCCATAGAGTAGATTCTTGAGAATATGCCTTAGAGAATAGGCAAGGATGGCCTTTTAGATCTATCTTTTTGGAAAGATCTAAGGCATACACTCTTCCTGTCCTGTTGGCCTTCAGGAGAGTGTATTCATCCAACACCTTGTCAATCAAATTTAGAACTTTGGATGACAGAATCCGACAGTTCTGGCTTGTAAAAAGGGCAACATGGCTTTTATCACACATTTGACTGACACTCAAGAGGTTGTACTTGAGATTCTCCACATGGTTAACATCATCAAACCTTATTTCCCCATTGGAAACAAAGCCTTTTCCGATGATGTAACCCTTTGCATCATTGCCAAAGGAGACAAATCCCTTCTTTCCTTGAGAGTAGTCATTAAGAAGGGAGCTGCTTCTTGTCATATGCATAGATCCTCCACTGTCTACATACCAGATGCTCTTTTGGCATGTTGAAGAACCCTGCAATCATAACCACATGTTAGTTAGTTTTAGAGACCCAAACCTGTTTGGTTTTGGGTCTGTTCTCAACTATAGGTGCAGCACTAACAGGTATGTTATGTGTAACAGCCTGAGGTGAAGAAGATGGTGTAGAAGAGGAACCCTTTGGCTTGGACTTCCTTTTCTGTGGTTTCAACACAGGAGCATCTAATGGTCGACTCTTCCCATTAGATGCTGAACCATCATCACCAGTTGTGTCTGACTTTGTGATAAAGCTTTCAGCTCTTCAGACACACTGGAGTTTGCTGATGATGGATTCCTATGTTGTACCATCTTTTTCTGAGCAACCTCAGCTATTGCCTGAGTATTCCCTACTTTCTTTTTAGATTTAGCTTTGGGCTTAGGGATTTTAGGCTTTGATGTTGCTAGTACAAACTTGGTTTCAAACTCATTTTTCATTTTCTTTATTTGCTCTTTAATTTCCTCCTATTGTTTGAGTTTGGAACCCCTTTGTACCAGAAATCATCAGTAAGATGATTGAACAAGCCACATATCTCACATGGCTTCTTCTTCATCTTGTGTTGATCATCAACCAAAGAAGATGAAACTACTAAAGACTTGTTCTTCAGCTGTTTGTTACCAGTACTAGCAGTTTTCTTCCCTTTAGTACCTGCTTTCCTGACCTCTTCTTTAGTTGTCTTCAAACCTTTTCTACTGTCAGTTTTCTTCTCTTCAGTGCTGGCAGTAGTTGAGGTTTGAACTTCAAGTGTTATCACTTGCTCTCTAGTACTTTCGGTACTTCTAGAGACAACACCTGAGTTGATCAACCTTTTGATCATGTGACAGTCAGCATTTGATCCATCAGCTCTTATAGCATCTGCTGATTGGTTGCTGACTTCTATCTCTGCTGATGCTGAATCAGAAGATAGTAGGTCACATGATGAGAAGGATTGGTTATTGCTCTCTCCATCAGATTCAACTTCTGCTCTTGAAGTGAAATCTGTAGGAGGAGCAGTGTGGTTATAACCAATCCCAAACTTCACATTGGAAGCTGATTGCTTCTTAAGAAGCATTTCAAAACCCTTGCATGATTGCACCCATTGATCACACTCTACTTGGGTGTTTGCAAGAGTTTCCTTGAGGTCTCTGTACTTCTCTAGAAGTACATCTTCCCTAGCTTTACCATCTTTGATTTGGCATTTAAGCTTGTAAATCTCATCATTTTTCTCTTTTAGTACAACCTCAAAATCAGCTTTTCTTTTGGAAATAGTGTGCTCTAGCTCAAGATTTTTATCTATTAAGCTACATTTGCTTCTCTAATAGAAGCAAATGCTGCTATGCATGATTCAGAACAAAGCTTGGCTTTGGCCTCAGATGATACCTGTGATGAGGCATTAGATGATGACACCTCAGCAGACTCAAGGGCCATCAGAGCAAGATTTCCAAAAGGACTATCACCACCATGTTGACCAGTACCTTGGAGTAGTTGTTCCTGACCAGATAGATCATCCGGTAGACTACTCCAGTCAACAACTCCTGGGGTGAAGAAGCTGTGTTGTTGAGGTTGTGTTTGATGATGAGATGGGGAAGATTGAGGCTCAGGAAGAGCCTGTGGTGGTTGAGCCGAAGGTGCTTGAGTTTGACTGGGCTGAGGCACATAGTAGCAGGGGTATGAGTATGGTATATACCCCTGAGGCACAAAATAAGCAGGTGATGCCTGTGCTTGTGATGGATGACCAGAACTGGAGGAAGGTTGCCCTCTGTGCTGTGAGCTATTGCTCGGAAAAGTCACAAAGGGTGTAGAGGATTTAGATCCAGATGATCTACACTCTCTAGCAAAGTGTCCAAGCCTTTGGCACTTGTGACACCTCAACTTGCTCTTGTCAAAACCAACTTTGGTTTTGCCAGAGAGACCAGGGAATTTCCTACCAGTTCTTTTGTAGAACTTTTGAGATCTGATATTGATCATTGCCATTTGGCTCAAAATATCCATCTCCTCTAGATCATCATCTGGAATGCCCTTCAAATCATCCATCAAAAAGCACCAGTTATCACCGTTGCCTCCTGAACCACTACTAACACCAACAAAAGCTTGTTCTGAGTTGGTAGAGAAATAAATATGCTCATCATAAGAACTTTCTGATGAAGCATATTCTGACTCCTGACTTATCAAGGCAGCATTTCCTTGAACAAAGTCATCAGCGAGCTTGCCAGAGGTGGACAACTTCTCTTTTGCTCTATCTCTCTCTCAAAAGTGAGCAGTTTCCCATGAAGTTGGGTGAGAGATAGAGTTTCCAGATTTGCACTGGAGCGTAGGACAATGGTATAAGTGTCCCATCTCTCAGGAAGTGATCTGAGGAACCTGTTGTTCATCTGGTTGTTGGAGTACTCTTGTTTGACCATCTTCAGCTCAGAAATCAAACAAGAGAACCGCTCAAACTGCTAGGTCAGAGTCTCACCCTTTCTATATGAGAATGTCTCATATTGTTGGGCGAGGATTTCCCTATTGTTTGCTAAGACCGAATCAGTTCCTCCAAATTGTTCTTTTAGAGCAACCCATAGGTCATGAGCAGTCTCATGATGCAAAAGCCCTGAGTAAATCTCATTTGGAATAGCCATGGCTAAATTCCATGGGCTCTAGCATCAATCTCGAATAGCTTTAGATTACTAAAATTGAGGGTGTGACAGATTGGTAACAGAGCATTAGTTATAGCGAACTAAAATGAACCTTGCATCTCATTTGGATTGCATTTTAGACTATAGCTGGATTTGCATTAGTTACACACACATAGATTACTAAGCTGTACTTACTAAATTTGGTTGCCTGAGAACTTTTGCTTTAACATATCCCTGTGAGCTTACGACTACAGGGATGGTGGCTCTGAGTTGCTGTGAGTCACGGAGGGGTTACTTATGAATTTCCTGAACCTTACTGATCCTTTCGTATACTTTGATTGATCGACCCTGATATAATACTTACATATTTGGTACTCCTATCGTTGATGATCACTGTACTTGACAAGATATGTTAGCCTGATAGGAGGAACCGGGGATGATCATGCAAAGCAAATTACCATTACGGGTGCACACGTAATTATAATTTGTCGTGCATGCTAAGTCCGGTGAATTTGGTCGGGTGGTAACATTGTAGTCGGTATAAGTCATCGTTTCTACACCGTGAGCAAGAAATTTTCGATTTTCATAGAATATGGCTATTGATGAGGAAACTATATTTCAATTCTACTTGTATGAATGCTCACTCTTACCTCGAATTTGGATGAAATTCAAACCATGACATTTGTGCTAATCCCTCGGATTCAGACTGATTCTCTAGCTTGTCTATTTCTTTAAATCCTTGAATTTCTCTTCCTTTTCATTCCAAGACAAAGGTTTATTTTCATGCGACCGATAGTTTTGGATTTTGATATCTGGAAGATTCTCTATTAATGGATGTTACGCCTCTGTTCTATTTGACTCTGGTGCTGATAAGAGTTATGTGTCCACCAAGTTTAGTAAAGTACTAGGAATGATACGTACTGACTTGAGTTCTGAGTATGCCATAGAAATAGCTTATGGTAGGACGATAACGGCAACCCAACTGCTTAGGAATTGTGAGTTAGGTTTGTCTGGTCACACGTTCCACATAGACCTTATTCAGGTCACACTCGGTAGCTTCGATGTAGTAGTCGGAATGGATTGGTTATCCAAAAACAGAGCTGAGATCACTTGCAAGGAGAAGTTGATCAAGTTACCCACTTCGGATGATGAGATTCTTACAGTTGAAGGTGATAAACTTGGTGCTGTGGTAGGAATCATATCATATCTGAAGGCTCAGAAATGTCTCAGGAAGGGACACTTTGCCTTGTTGGCACTTGTTACTGAAACGAAGACAGATGAAAGGCGAGTCGAAGATATTCCAGTTATGAGAGACTTTTGTTAGGATCTCAGCCTCTAGTTTGATCAATTAGATTATATTCGCAGCGGATTTAGCATGAATATTAGCAATTAAAGCAAGAACATAAAGAATATTGCATGCAAACCAAAAGTAGAGAGAGAGAATAATTCTGCCTTAAAAGGAATAATATTCGTTTATTTCACATGTTTCGGCGTGGAATACATTCAGGTCACTGCCCTTTTATAGGCAAATGACCCATACTGTTGTCAGATTCCACTGACATTAAACAATTATTTAACTAACTACTGATAGAACACAACTACTGAAGATGTCACAACAGCTGACATCTTCTTACAAAATTTCCTAAGTGTTCTACCTGTTACAAGTACTGAAAAGGAAACTACTGAAAAGCTACAACGACTGAAGAACAAACTCTTCAGTCATTTACAATTACTGAACTATAACAGCTGAAGAACAAACTCTTCAGCTGTTGTACAAACTACTGAAATGAAAAACATAAAACTACTGAAAAGAAAATAAACTATCACAACAACTGAAGAAGACTTCTTCAGCTGTTGTGACAAACTCTGAAACTTCAGCACTTTGGTCTTCAGACTTTGGTCTTCAGATGATTCATCAGCTGATGACTTCAGTAATTATCATCAGCTGATGTGTTCAGTTGTTGTCTTCAGACTTTGTGCATCAGCAGTTGTTCATCAGTTCTTCAGTTCTTCAGACTTTTGATCTTCATCACTTGTCTTCAGTACTTGAAGTCTTCAGTACTTGTGTTTATCAGTACTTTAGACTTCAGTACTTATCTTCAGTACTTTGGGATCTTCAGCTGTTGTACTTCAGTTCTTTGAACTTCAGCTGTTGATTCTTCAGACTTTGTCAGAACAGCTGATGGGAGTCTTTAGCAGTTGTTGTGATGTCATGTGGGACTTAGAGGTTTTCCTGATCTTGGCTCATTGGTTCTTTTGGTCCAACAACTTTCCCGAAGTATTTCCCGAAGACTTACCTGGCCTTCCTCCACACAGACAGGTGGAATTCCAGATTGAATTAGCACCCGGAGCGACTCCGATCGCTCGGGCGCCGTACCGTCTGGCACCGAACGAACTACAAGAGTTGTCTAAGCAATTGCAAGATTTGTTAGACAAGGGTTCATACATCCTAGCTCTTCACCCTGGGGAGCTCCAGTGCTTTTCGTTAAAAAGAAAGTTGGAACCTTCAGGATGTGTATTGACTACCGCGAAGTGAACAAGGTGACAATCAAGAATAGGTATCCACTTCCACACATTGATGACTTGTTTGACCAGTTACAGGGATTAAGCTACTATTCCAAAATTGATTTGAGATCGGGTTATCATCAGTTGAGGGTTCGAGAGGAAGACATCTCCAAGACTGCGTTCCGGACTAGCTATGGCCACTACGAGTTCACTGTAATGCCTTTTGGGCGGACCAATGCCCCAGCAGTTTTCATGGACCTCATGAACCGTGTCTGCAAACCTTATTTGGATAAGTTTGTCATTGTCTTCATTGATGACATACTGATCTACTCTCAGAATAAGGAAGATCATGGGGAGCATTTGAGAACCATTCTGGGTTTGCTGAGGAATGAATAGCTTTACGCGAAGTTCTCAAAATGCGAATTCTGGATACGAGAAGTGCAATTCCTTGGGCATGTGGTGAATGAAAAGAGTATACATGTAGATCCTTCAAAGATTGAAGCAATCAAGGTTGGCCGGCACCAAAGACGCCTACTGAGGTGCGACAATTCCTTGGTTTGGCAGGCTATTACCGGAGGTTTATCGAAGGATTTTCAAAATTGGCGCAACCTTTGACTGCCCTAACTCATAAGGGAACAATTTACAAGTGGGGCAGCAAAGAGGAAACAGCGTTTCAGGCACTTAAGACAAATTCTGCAGCGCACCAATCCTAGCCTTACCAAAAGGAACTGATGACTTTGTTGTTTACTGTGATGCATCCATCCAGGGTTTGGGATGTGTATTGATGCAACGTGATAAAGTCATAGCTTATGCATCTAGACAGCTCAAGGTGCATGAGAAGAACTACACAACGCATGATCTGGAACTGGGAGCTGTAGTGTTTGCCTTGAAGATTTGGAGGCACTACTTATATGGAACCAAGTGCACGATCTATACAGATCATAAGAGCCTCCAGCACATATATGACCAGAAGGAACTGAATATGCGGCAACGACGGTGGTTAGAATTACTCAATGATTATGACTGTGCGATCAAGTACCATCCGGGTAAGGCTAATGTGGTAGCCGATGCCCTCAGTCGTAAGGAAACCCTAAAGCCTCGTCAGGTGTGCGCATTGCAAATGACTATCCACTCTGACCTACCAGTGCAAATCAAAGCTGCTCAATCTGAGGCCTTGAAGACGGAGAATCTGAAAGCAGAATCCATGCAAGGCATGGAGAAACAGTTGGAGATTAAAGCTGATGGAATCCATTATTTTATGGAACGGATCTGGGTATCACAGTACGGGAATTTGCGAGAGCTGATAATGGATAAAGCTCATATGTCACGTTACTCGATCCATCCAGGTTCAGATAAGATGTATCAGGACCTGAAAGAATTTTACTAGTGGCCGAAAATGAAAGCGGAGATAGCCATATACGTAAGCAGATGCCTAACTTGTTCCAAGGTTAAGGTAGAATACCAGAGACCATCTGGTTTACTCCAACGACCGGAAATTCCAGTGTGGAAATGGGAGCAGATCTCAATGGACTTCATCACAAAGCTACCTAGGACTCCCAGCGGATACGATACCATTTGGGTTATAGTTGATCGCTTAACGAAATCCGCACACTTTCTGGCAATCCGAGAGACTGATTGAATGGAGAAGCTGACACATATCTATTTAAGGGAAATAGTCTCTCGGCATGGCGTGCCGATATCTATCATTTCTGATCGTGACGCTCGGTTCACTTCTCACTTCTGGCAATCATTACAACGATCATTGGGAACGCGGCTGGATAGGAGTACTGCGTATCACCCGCAGACCGATGGTCAAAGTAAGCGTACAATCCAGACACTGGAAGACATGTTGCATGCCTGTGTGATCGATTTTGGCAGCAGCTGGGAAACTCATTTACCATTGGTTGAGTTCTCCTATAATAACAGTTATCACACCTCGATCAAGGCAGCTCCATTTGAGGCACTGTATGGACGTAAGTGCCGATCACCTATCTGTTGGGCAGAAGTAGGAGAAAGCCAACTTACAGGACATGAACTTGTGCACGAAACGACTGAGAAGATCATTCAAATTCGTAACCGTATGGCAGCAGCACGTGATCGATAAAATAGTTATGCCGACAAGCGTCGTAAGCCATTGCAGTTTCAGATTGGTGATAAAGTACTGTTGAAAGTCTCACCCTGGAAGGGTGTAATACGCTTTGGAAAGCGGGGAAAACTAAACCCTAGATACGTGGGGCCGTTGAGATTGTCAAACGGGTTGGCCCGGTGGCTTATCAACTGAACTTACCTGACGAACTCAGTGGAATACACAATGTGTTTCACGTGTCAAACCTAAGGAAGTGTCTTACGGATGAATCACATGTTGTTCCATTAGAAGAACTGGAAATCGATGAGCAGCTTCGTTTCGTTGAAGAACCAGTAGAGATTATGGATCGAGAAGTCAAAACACTAAAGCGTAGCAAAATTCCCATTGTGCGCGGTAGATGGAACTCTAAGCGTGGGCCAGAGTTCACCTGGGAACGTGAGGACCAAATGAAATCCAAGTATCCTCATCTTTTCGTTTCAGCCTCCTCATGACTAAAATTTCGGGACGAAATTTGCTAAAGCAGGGGAGGCTGTAACATCTCGAATTTTTATTAATTAAAGTTATTTATGAACAATTAAGTTTAATACGTTGAGGTTAATTCCAAAAATTTCAATAATTATAATAATAATAATAATAATGACTTATAAAATTATTTAAATTTAAAAATGGTTAAAACTTAAAAGTAAATTAAGTGCAGGGGGTATTTATGTAATTAATGAAACTTAAAATCAAAGTTTATAACATAAATTAATAAACCCTAAACTACAGGGAGCAAATGTGTAATTTTTTAAACCCAGCCCCCCATCCCGTCGACCCCCGCTCTCACCTCCGGCCACGGTCTCCGGCCACACTCCAGCGAGCCAAACCACCAAAAACCAATCGATTTTAACCCAATTAAATACTCCCGACACACTCCCGTGGAAGATTCGAACACCTGCCCCACAACAATTTAAAATTAGAATCATTCAGTGCGATCTAGAACCGCCCCACTTTCGGCCGGATTACCTGGCCACGATCGCGCACCAAACACTAATAATAATCAAATTAATTGAGCACTCACGAACGTTTAATCATTTATAATCATCCATCGAATTCAATTTCATCTGAAACACGCAGAAACACCACATTCGATCCCCTTCTTCTTCGCGACCTGCTCAACACTCGAACACCATCATTCGAGCTTTAATCTTTGAAATTAACAGAGGGCTTTTGCTCTTTATCGATCCTAAAAGCTATCTGCAAGTTTAATTTAATTACCATTAAGGATTGCTCACCCATTGATCATCACCTTTGCCGCGGACCTGCAACTCACCGAACGAACTACAAGAGCTGTCTAAGCAATTGCAAGAATTATTAGACAAGGGGTTCATACGTCCCAGCTCTTCACCCTGAGGAGCTCTAGTGCTTTTCGTTAAAAAGAAAGATGGAACCTTCAAGATGTGTATTGACTACCGCGAACTGAACAAGGTGACAATCAAGAATAGGTATCCACTTCCACGCATCGATGACTTGTTTGACCAGTTACAGGGATCAAGCTACTATTCCCAAATTGATTTGAGATCGGGTTATCATCAGTTGAGGGTTTCAGAGGAAGACATCTCCAAGACTGCGTTCCGGACTCGCTATGGGCACTACGAGTTCACTGTAATGCCTTTTGGGCTGACCAATGCCCAAGTAGTTTTCATGGATCTCATGAACCGTGTCTGCAAACCTTATTTGGATAAGTTTGTCATTGTCTTCATTGATGACATACTGATCTACTCTCAGAATAAGGAAGATCATGAGGAGCATTTGAGAACCATTCTGGATTTGCTGAGGAACATATAGCAACAAATATTACCATTGTTTCAAAATACTATTGTGTAATGTAAAGCAACATATAGTAACAAATATTAACATGCCAACACATAGCAAAATATAATAACATGCCAACATACCAATTACTATTGTTTCAAATTACCATTGTGTCAAACTACCATTGTATCAACTACGATTATGTTAAATTACCATTATTTCAGACAACCATTGTGTCAAACAACGATTGTGTCAAACAACCATTGTGTCAAATAACCATTGTGTCAAACAACCATTGTGTCAAACAACCATTGTGTCAACAACCATTGTGTCAAATTACTTTTTTGCCCCTCCGCCTGTTAGCAGTTTTCCACTTATTTACATTTTTGCCACCGCGTTTTTTTGAACCATTGATCTATTTTAATGAGTTGATCCAATG
This sequence comes from Flaveria linearis, assembly GCA_024085815.1. Taxonomy (NCBI): domain Eukaryota; kingdom Viridiplantae; phylum Streptophyta; class Magnoliopsida; order Asterales; family Asteraceae; genus Flaveria; species Flaveria linearis. The sequence continues at coordinate 32,540,210 of CM044003.1, read as the reverse complement.
GCCAGAACAACTTCTCACCCTTTTTATAAAATATAGCCTTTGTAGCATATTCTCTCCCTATAAGGTATTATATATTTTTACTTAATGAAGCCCTTACCTTGATTGGTTGATTACTTTGTGCTTTATTGACTTTATTGATTCGAGATTAGGAGCTCTCGTGCTGATAACGTGTTATAATACCACAATATTTAACACAAGATTAGTGTTATAATCTTAAGAACTTAAAGAGAATTGTAAGAGCAAGAAGAAAAGAAATGTATATCTTATGAAAGTGTATACAAGAGGTGCATTTTCTCTATTTGTTTTGAGATATGATGTTTTTGTGATGGGATAATCATCATCTACCAAAGACACACATATTTATAGTTCTTCATATCAAATGTGCACCACACAAATGTAATGATTAACCTACTCCACTCAATTATCATGTCCACCAACTATGATAATGATTAACCTGTTCCACTCAATGAAAAAATAAGAAATGAATTTATAATACAAAGATTAATTATTTTGGTAAACAAGGTAAACTATTTTGGTAGATAAGTAGCATAGTAAACTTATCTACAAGTTTGACAAAGAGTTCATCCACTTGTCATGGTAATAATTCATAATAACATGAAATTTTTAACCATATTATGTTTAGGGTATTGGATTTTTAATAATCATATTTCATTTATTAATCAGTATTAATCTCAACTCAAAAATATTTATACACTCTCAACTTTAAGCTTATTATCATTTAAATACTGTGTTAACTTAGAGTTAACCTGGTTAGTTTTTGATGGCGTGAGTTGATTATGTGACCAAAACACTATCAAGAAAGTTAAAATCTACTATCGAAGTCCATCAATCTAAAACTTCTACAACTTGAAACCCATCAATCTTCGCCTTTTGATATGAGCCATTTGACTCATTGGAGATAGATTTAACGTGACGATGAAGACTAGACAAGGGTAAACGGACCTGATGAAGGCTGGGACATGACAATGTTGAAAAATGGTTCAAAGTTGGCCCTATTTCATAAAAAATAAAACTAAAAAAAAGAAGGGTTGGCACTAAGTTAGCAAAGGATTATTATAGGAAAATAAGCTTAAAGTTGAGTCTTTTTAATCAATAAATTAAAGATTAAATTATTAAAATCCGATAGCCTTTGTTTTTATGTTTACGATTTCGAGAGTTGTCAATTCACTTGCTATAACATATGGTTTATAAAAAGGTTTTGGGTTTTTAATAGACTTCCAACCTAATAGATTTTTCTCATGGTTTTACGCGTCACGACGTGCTTGGGTTTGATACTAGTTTAATTTTTAAAAACAAAATTAGATCACTTTTAACATTTAATCATAATTCAAGCAAGCATATTAGATCAGCTCAAGATCTAACGATCCTACACTCGTTATCGAAGCCTATGTACACAGCAGGATCAACAAATTTTCGTCGGTATAATCATAAGTTAACATCATTAGACATCGAGTTCTTAACAACTTTGCTTTTGGCAACTATGCATACTTGGTTCAAATGAGCACCACAATCAACCATTGAAGTTCATGCAGTTCCCCACGAAACCATAAACAATGTTGTCAACTCCAACAACCCATTTGAACAAAACACAGTTCACAGTATCTATACAATTTTATTATCTGCTGCTACGAAGCAAGGACCTGCAAGACCACTCACACAAAACGAACCAAAGAGGCTAGCCATCCTAACAAAGATGGAACCTCAACCATACAGACCAAAAACCAGTAGTCTCACAGAATTATGCTGATCCATCCACTAATCCTATAATAACTACAGCCAATGGCATTGTTGTTGAGACCGGATCGGACCGGCCGGTCCGACCGGTTCGACCGCGAATCGGGGCCTGGTCCGGTCCGGTCAGGGGTGGTTCGTTTTTGGTAGGTTGAACCGGCCGGTCGTACCCGAACCGGCGGTTGGACCGGCGAACCGGGCCGGTTCCGACCGGTTTTCAATTTATTTTTTTTAATTTTAGTGGGTAAGAACGGGGTGTTAAACCATAAATTAGTACGTCGGATATACAAATATAGTTAAGTTTTATATATAACTATAAAATATATGTATAAATCATATATAAATTACTTATATTTAATTACATATATAAATATAATTAAAATATAGTTAAATCCGGTCCATCCGGTCCGACCACCAAACCAGTAAGGCGTCCGGTTCGACGTCCGATCCGGTTCTGAAAACATTGGCCAATGGTCATTAGTCAGATGTGCAAATTTCTTCTACACTACCTAAATTACACTTTGTTGCTCTCTATGAGCTTCCTTCAGCTCCCGTTGCTCAATCCGTTTTGTTGCAACTTTTAGGAATTTTAACAAATGCAACAACAAGAATCTAATTGACAAAGGAATGTTTAAGCACAGGAAGTCACCAACAAGAAACCTTATATGACTCGTGTCCTATTAATAGGAAACCAACTTAAAAACCTATAGTGACCGCCACTGCGCAGGATCAACATATCACAATATTACTCTAGGCATCAAAATATTGGCTCTTTTACATTATCTTACAATCAGGTTGATCAAGAGTGTAAATATTTGAACTAATTGAAGACTAGTGCTCCTCATGATATCTGTAATTCATGAACTCCTTAAAGATAATCTTTTTAGCAGGCCTTTTAGATATCTACAATTCGGATTAACCTTTAAGATATTAACAAACACCCTGTATTGATCATCCGAACTCATTTGATAAACACAAGCTATACATATATTGTTTCATAGAAATTCCATAAATTTAATACCATTGAACATAAACTCCACTACGCTATATAACACATTGAACAAAAACAGAAACTATATGCATAGAACAGATGATAAACCTCAAACTTTCAAAAGCTGCATCTTGTTACCAAATGCTATCCCGATCCAATCAGGCATTGCAGCCGACCACTGCACCTGGTTAATCTCAGCTCCAGCCGTATACATCGACATAGGATCAATCCCATTCGGCCCAGCCACAGCAGGCAACTCCCAAATCAACGCCTGCGAATCATCACCACCCGAACAAATATGCTGGCAACTCACCGGAGCCCAAGCAATCGCATTCACACTCCCCTTATGCCTCTCCAACTCCGCCACAGGCAACGTAGGCGAACGAATATCAAGAATCACAATCTTGTTACTGTCCATCAAGATAGTAGCCATATACCTCAAATCCTGCTTGTTCCACGCCAATCTCAACAAGGGCGTATCGGGCTGAGGGCTTTCGTATATGATCGTGGAGTGCTCCTTATCGCGAAGATCAAACACCCTAACCGAGCCATCAGCGGAAACCGAAGCAAACACACCTGCCTCCCCCCACGCAATATCATGAACCTCTTTGTCATGAGCGATCAATTGGGTCTCCACGACCCCTTTCTCCACATCCCAAATCGTACACGTGGTGTCAATCGAAGAAGTACCGATTCTCCTCGGCTCAAGCTCGTTCCAGTCAAAGGAGGTCAACGGGGCGCAAAACTCGCTGCTTTTGCTGTTGTTGAGGACGGAGATGGGTTCGGTGGAGGAGTGGCGGAGGGCGTAGAGGCGGAGGAAGTCGCCGGAGGAGGCGAGGATGTCGCCGGAGGAAAGTTTAGGGTTAGGGTGGAACATGAGTTTGGTGGGGGGGTAGGGATGGTCGAAGGAGAGGTTGGGGTTGGGGGAGAGGGAGAGGGTGTCGTCGTCGAAGGTGAGGATGTCGACGCGATTGGCGTACTCTTCGATGAAGCTGCCGATGGCGAGTCGCCGGTGGGTGGATCGGGCGGCGGAGGCGGAGGAGGAGATGGCCATGGAGTAGAGGGTGTAGGGGGACTCGTAGGTTATGGAGGTGTCGGATCGGAGGTGGGATTCTTGGGTTGAAGTGTCCATTGGTGGTGCAAAGTGGCCGGAGAAGAGGGTGCTGCGGCGGAGGTGGGGTTTCCGTTGGTGGTGTGAGATCGGAGGAGAAATAGAGAGGGAGGTTGAAATGTTGAATATTATAACCACCGTGTTTGACCGGGAGAGGAGGCCGGCGTTGATTGAAGGATAATTACGAAAATAGCCTTTTTATTTTATTTTTTTCAGTTTTTCTTTCTTCTTAATTTTTCTCAATTTCTTTCTTTTCAAATTTATTAATTTTTCAACTAAAAAACTAGTTTTTAACCTGGTGTATTACATATGTTGAATAAAAAAATACTAATTATTTTTTGTGAAGAGTTAAGAACTATAAAGCGGTATTTTGATATAAGATATAATTGAATTTAAGTATGAGTAAATATTTTAATCAACTTATAAAACATTTTTATTATTTTTAAAACTTTCGTTTTAAAAAATTATTGCGTTGATAAAATTCATTTTTTATCTATATTTCTTTGTTAGAAACTCCGGATTTGTTTTGTAAATTTTTTTATCTAAGTCTTCTTCCTCCTAAAAATTATTGGACCTAAGTCTTTTTTCTCATCACCAGCTTGTTGTTGGCTACTGGATTTTCCATGTTCACTGACAACTTCAGTTAAAGTGTTAATGGCCTGGGTTGCCATGATTAAGGTCTTAATAATATAATCACTTGTAGAAGTGATAGTCTCTTCCATATGAATTTCCCGAACAGGTTTAGGAAAATCCACCTCAGTTAGGGGTGGATGATGTGAACTAGATATGGGTGACACATGAGTACTCATCTCTCTTTAAGTAGAAAAAGAGAAAAGAGAGTCATGATACTCACTGAGTGCCATATCCTCATCATCATAAAATTCAAGGCTGAGAATTGGCTGGTTTAGATCTAGAGGCTGGGGATGGTAACTTTCCCCTAAAGGTTGTTCACTAGAATGTTGAGACTGTGAGTGAAGGCTTAAGGCTTTTGGGTTATGAGCTCTTCAGTCTGAGCATGAGAAACCTCATGACTAATCATTTATGAGATGGGCGTGGTTTGCTCCTTAAAGGAAGTGGGAACTCCAGTGTCCTCTTCCTTCTGTATGGGTGGTGATATGTGGGCCTGCACAAGTTGAATAACTTATGCAGTGGTTCGTTTGAATTTTCTTTGATAGGTGATGGTTATTTATGACTGTGTGGGTTGTCTTGAAATGGAAGGTGTGGGTTCAATACTAGTTAGTGCTGCTAGGTTGTTACCTTGAGCAATGAGCTCTAACATTTTTGGGACCAGGGCTGTTTTTACCCCTGAGAAGCCAACAGTTGACTTTCTTATAGTCTTGAACATGCCGGGCTTCATCTGTCCCAATTTTTGAATATTACTTGTTTCCCTCAACTGTGACCCCTATTCACAGTTGAGAATGTGCTGGACATATCTATGGAACATATAATATTCTAAGGAGTCCAAGTTTGCAATCAAATTATTATAAACAAATTATGAATACCTGAACTTTACCCCATGAACCATCCCATGGACTATAAAAGAGAGTTCTTTTGGAATTTGGTCCCAACCTCCATGCTTGTTAGACAAGCTGTGAATAATGACATGGAGGAGGTACTTCCACTGAGGAGAAACCTTTCATTTCTTGAAGGTTTTGACTAAGAAGTCACATTCATAGCCCATCTGCTCAAAGGAGTAGTTTATAGCAGATTTGGGGAATGACAATTCACCTTCTGTATCATCCAGCTGTAGATGAGAGTTGATGGAAGCTGGAGTGATTAAGATTGTCCTCCAATGCACTGTGGCAGATTGTGCCTTCTCCCCATTCATGGTGACCTCTTGGCAGGTCCTCCAAAAGTTTAAAAGTTGATCCTCATAGAGTGGACAACCAACGGTGAGGAGGGTGAAGTAGTGAGACAGAAAAAGAAAGCGACAAACCTCTGAGAAAGTTGGATCTTTCTCAGAGTTTAACAGAGCAACCTGATTGTGTTGCGTGTGAAGTTGTATGAAAAAATCTAGTTGGTTTCTGCAATCAAGGTTGGCCATTTGAGATAGCTTCGAGGTGAAGGAAGATAAGAACAAAGGCGGTTAGTGGGAATTTAAGTTTAGAGAATTTGTAGATGAAGAAGATGGTGAAAGAGGGGGGAACCATTGGGTATATTTATATGAAATTGACTTGAGACAAAGTTAATGCAAAAGGATAAACTTTAAAGTCCAAATGTCGGTCCCACCTCTGAGAAAGTGCCCAAAACGTAGTTTTCATAGAAGTTGAAAATCTTTCGAAGGTAATTTATTTTCGGAAGTTTTTGTGAAAAACTTCTGAATCCAATTTTTAACTTCGGAAGATATTACTAAGCTTAGGGGAAATGGCTTCTGAAGAAAAATTACTTGAAGTATTTTCTCTTCCGAATAGTATTTGGTTTTGGAAGATATTAAAGCTTGAAAGTTTTATTCTTAAAGAGCATAAATTTTTAGAGATATAATTACATTTGGAAGAAATTTGTTCTTCAAATGCATATAAGTACTTAGAAGCATATTTTGGCTTCAGAATAAATTTAAGCATTTCTTTTAGAGGTAAATTTCTTTTAAGTAGTTATGTGATTTGAAGACATAAAATTCTTCCGAAGGCAATATTAATTTCTTCTGAAAGAAAACACACTTGGTAATTTTCAAAATGTTAAGGAATATCATTTAAAAAAGATTTTCTCCCAAGATAAACTAGGCTTATATAGGTGATAGATTAGATAACTAAGGAAACATAATTTCTTTTAAAAATAATTTAGATTAAGTTTTAAGAAAATCTATTCAAGGTTAATCATCCCAATAGCTGATATAAGATATTTAAATCTATGTTTGTCAAAAGCCTTTATGAATAGATCATCATATTGTTCATTTGTGTTAACCTTGATTAATTTTATCAATTCCTTTTCATGATTATCTCTAATTAGATGATACCTTATGTTGATGTGCTTTGTCCTTGAGTGCTGTATAAGATTGTCTGTGATAGAGATAACATTGTTATTGTCTATATAAATATGAGCCTCTTTGAAGTTGTATCCATAGTCCAGCATCTGATTCTAAATCTAAAGTACTTGAGCACAGCAGCTTGCAGCAGCAATGTATTCGGCTTCAACAGTTGATGTAGATACACATGATTATTTCTTGCATTGCTATGAGACTATCCTTCCACCAAGAAGTTGACATCCCCCAGATGTGGACTTTTCAATCATGTTGCAGCCACTATAGTCACTATCTGTATAGGAATACAGATTAAAATCAGAATTATTTGGATACCAAAGTCCTAGCTTAGGGGCACCTTTGAGATATCTGAGAATTCTTTTGACAACAACCAGGTGTGACATCTTAGGGTTGGATTGATATCTTGTACATATGCATGTAACAAAACATGATATCAGGCCTGCTGGCTGTAAGATACATGAAAGACCCAATCATAGCCCTGTAAAGATGTTTATCTACACACTCCCCCTCAAGATCAGGTCCAAGAGAGTGGTTTCTTGCTATAGGTGTCTTTACAACCTTACATTCAGTCATGTTCCATCTGTGGTGCCACTCTTATAGCTATTCTGATAGAGATACAGAGATAGTTTCTCATACCACTTCCTTAGAGCTTGGTGCAGCCCCATAAAGAGCTTTATCAAGCTTGCAGACATAATCAGGATGATCTAGGTCTGCAAAGCTAGGAGGTTGTTTAACATACACCTTTTTATCAATCACCCCATATAAAAATGTGCACTTGACATCAAGTTGGTAGACCTTGAAGTCCTTGGATGCAGCAAATGCCAAGAATATCATAACAGCTTCAAGTCTTGCTATATGAGCCAAGACATCAGTGTAATCAATTCCTTCTTCTTATGTGTACCCTTAAACAACTAGTCTTGCCTTATTCTTGATGATAAGTCCTCTATCATCTTTCTTATTCCTAAACACCCATTTGGTTCCTATGATAGTCTTCCCTTGAGGAAGAGGGCATAGTGTCATGGACTGATCTCTTCAGCTCACGTGTGGCACTTAGATTCTTTCTAAGTCAGCCTTCTTGATCTCGGGTGGATGGTTTATGCAGCGGAAGTCTTTGTAAGGGAACGTTAGATTTGTAGTGCGCAAGTAAGACGCTTGTGGTGTATGTTTACAACACAAGTAATAAGCTTGATTTACTACAAATACAAGTACAAGACTTTGATGTTACAGGGAGCTTAGGTGTTCTATATCTACATGCATCTATACATAATATCTAAGCCTAGATATTTACATGGAACTATCTAGCTTCATTCATGATATCTTCATGCTGAATATTATAGTGTTTTCTAGAGATTTCCGGGGTCCTTTAGTGCTTCACATGTTGCCTCTTCATAGCAGCCATTTAAGCAACGTTTTCTAGTGTTGTACGGGACGTTCTAGAGTCATCCAATGTTGCTATATTGCTGCAGAATTGTGTGGGCTATTCTGGAGTCTTCCGGGCAGCCTTGCTTGCTTTGTAAGTGGCCCTAATCGATAAAAATTAGGGTGTTGTGACCTGCATATTGGCGGCTCGTGACATTCTCCCCCACCTAATGCCACGACATCCTCGTCGTGTTATCTGGATGCCTCATGAGTTGTCTTCATGAGTTTCAAGATAGAGACGGTTTTGCCTCGACGCCTTATATCTGGCTCCAAGGTAACGGTGCACTTGGTCTCCCTTGATGATGTACATGGTGTTGATGAATGTTACTGGGCAGGCTTTTGCTTTTCGAAAGAAATCCATCCCTAGCACGATGTCATAGTCGTCTTGTGGGACTACTGAGAAGTGCAACTTGCCTGACCACGTACCAATCTTTGTTTTTACGCCCTATGCCGCTCCTTCTATGGGTTTGGTGTCTCAAGAGGCAGCCTTGATCCAACCTTCTTGTGTGGTGATCCTTAAGCCAAGTCTTCGAGCCTCTTTAGGTGAGATGAAGTTGTGGGTTGCTCCGGTGTCAACCAACGCTTTCACAGGTTGCCCTTTTATCTCCATGTCCACGTACCGAAGTCCTTTTGATTCAGTCTTCGGGTTGTCTCTGGTTATGGTATGGTTTTATTGGTTTGCCATCACCAAGGGCTTGCCTTCAACTGTACTTAATGCATAAGTAGTTAAAGTTGCATTGTTCCTAGACGAACCTCTTCTGGTTCTGATTGTTCATCACCAGATCTGATCAAGGCTGTAAGTTTAGCCTTTTTCGGACAATCCCGCGCATTGTGCGATCCGTCGCAAAGGAAACATCCTTTGATCATTTGTACCTCCTTCCCATATCTTGGTGGTCGTCGATTATCTTCTCTTTGATTTCGATTTTGGTTGTTATTGTGGGTTCTCGCTCCCCCACCTTTTTCATCGTTATCCTCCATAACGACGGGTTTTTGTGATCGCCTTTCATTATGGTCGATTAGGCTTTCAGCAACAACGATGGCTGATGACAAGTCTTGAACATTTCTTCGTTCGAGTTCGGTTCTTGCCCATGTTTGTAAGCCATCGATGAAGTATATGAGAGAGTCCTTTGGTGACAAGTCTGGAATTTCTAGCACAAGGGTAGTAAAATCTTTGACGTAGTCCTTGATGCTACCCTTTTGCTTTAGATTACGAAGCCGAATCTTTGCTTCGTGTTCAGCGTTTTCCGGATAAAATTGTTTCTTGATTTCTTTTATGAAATCAGTCCAAGTTTGTATGGTGCACGTACCTTTATCAATCTCCATGTGCTTTCATCGCCACCATAAAGCTGCGGTCTCCTTCAGGTAAAGAGTCACCGTCTTGATATTCTTGGAGTCATCGACAATATCGACGGCCCCAAAGTATTGTTCCATCTCCCAAAGGAAGTCATCCACAGCCCTCGCCTCTCGTTTACCAACGAACGGTGACGGTTTGGGGATGTCCACCTTTGTATAGGCGTGGATTATGTTGTCACCTCCGGTTGCTAGTGCGCGCTTGCAAACACTTAGTTCGGTTTGCAAGTCTTTGATTTCCCTCTCGAAGTTAGCTTTGAGTTGACCCAACTCCTTTGTGAATGCCTCTTCCATATCCTTTCTTATCAAGGAGAGGGCGAGTTTGAGATCGCTTCTCATTTCATTGAAGTCATTGCCTAACGACTCAACATGTTGCAAAGAGTCGTAGGTATGTGTTTTGAAGATATCGACTTCAGCCTTGAATTCATCTATTTCATTTTTGAATTCAGACAATGCTAACTCGACGTCTTCAACTCTTTTGTCCATGCTTGCAACCAAGTATTTGGACATGCTTCGAGTTTTCTTGTCACCTTTACGTGCCTCCTCCCGTCCACGGGTCTCGTCTCCGGCAACGCTTGCGACTACAATCTTCTCCGGATTAGATGTCATCCCAAAGAGTCGACGCGGCTCTGATACCACTTGTCACGGACTGATCTCTTCAGCTCACGTGCGGCACTTAGATTCGTTCTAAGTCAGCCTTCTTGATCTCGGGTGGATGGTTTATGCAGCGGAAGTCTTTGTATGGGAACGTTAGATTTGTAGTGCGCAAGTAAGACGCGTGTGGTGTATGTTTACAACACAAGTAATAAGCTTGTATTACTACAAATACAAGTACAAGGCTTTGATGTTACAAGGAGCTTAGGTGTTCTATATCTAGATGCATCTAGACATAATATCTATGCCTAGATATTTTACATGGAACTATCTAGCTTCATTCATAATATCTTGATGCTGAATATTATAGTGCCTAGATATTTTACATGGAACTATCTAGCTTCATTCATGATATCTTCATGCTGAATATTATAGTGTTTTCTAGAGATTTCCGGGGTCCTTTAGTGCTTCACATGTTGCCTCTTCATAGCACCCCTTTAAGCAACGTTTTCTAGTGTTATGCGGGACGTTCTAGACTCATCCAATGTTGCTATATTGCTGCAGAATTATGTGGGCTGTTCCGGAGTCTTCCGGACAGCCTTGCTTGCTTTGTAAGTGGCCCTAATCGATAAAAATTAGGGTGTTGTGACCTGCGTATTGGCGGGTCATGACAATAGGCTCCAAACCTTTTTTCTTTTGAATTGAAGCAGCTTCTCTTACATTGCTTCAATCCAACTTCCATCATTCAAAGCCTCATCAACTTTCTTTAGCTCTATCTGGGAAAAGAAGCAGGAGTATAGACAAACATTTTGTCATGGGTTTGTCCTCGTGTTCTCACCCCTTGTCAACATCTCCAATGATGTTTGTGGTGGGGTGTGACTTGTGGATCCTGAATTGAGGATCCACATCAAGTTGATTAGACAAATCTAAATTTCAGAAATTTAGATCTGGCAATGAAGTGTCTCCCACCATATTAGCACACTTATCAAGAGAAGCTGATCCAATGAGTGTGTGACATCATTGATGTTGTCTTCAATGGAGTAGTTATCAGCATCAATAAATTCTTGATCACTGTCACCACTACCATGTCCCCCTACATTTGAAGTTCCTTTATTTACGTTTTGTGCCTCTAAGTTGGAATTTTCAGACACTTCAGATGTATCAGCTTGATTTGTCATTGTTATGATGATAGGAACTTCACTTGTAGGGTTAGTTACAACTGGAGATGAAGTAGTATTCTTGCTTGGTCTTCTCATCTCAAATCTTGGGTTAGGATCTTATGTTGATGCATTGCCTGTAGAGCCTGAAACATCTTCACAAGATTTGTTAAGACAGTTGGTAACTAAATCAAGATCAAATAGCCAATCAGGACCAGAACCTTTCATACAATGAGTGTGCTTATTAAAGATCACATTGGCTGATTATTCAACTACTCTAGTTTTGAGATTGTGGTTGATTCTTCAACTACTCTAGTTCTGAGATTGTATACTCTATAAGCCTTAGCTTGGAAAAAGTATCTAATAAAGTGTCCATCATCTGATTTCTTAGCAAACTTGGCTACTTGATCTTTGGTATTCAAGATGGTACAAGGATATCTAAATGATCTGAGAAAACCAATGAAAGGTCTTATTTTATGCCACAGTTCATAAGAAGTCTTACTATGAGTCTTGACTACTAAAACTCTATTCTGCACATAGCAGGTAGTGTTAACAGCCTCTGCCCAGAATATGATGGGCAGTTTAGAGTCAAACAACATGGTTCTTGCAGCTTCAATAAGTGTCATGTTTCTCCTCTCAGCAATACCATTTTGCTGAGGAGTCCTGGAGCATTATATTGTCTTGTAATACCATTTTCTTCATAAAATGTGTCAAGGATTTGGTTCTTGAATCCAGTTCCTTGATCACATCTTATGATCTTGACCTTGTGATCATGTTGACACTTAATTTTCAGAATGAAGTTCTGCAAGATCTCAGGAGTTTCATCCTTAGTTCTAAAGAAGAAAACCAAGTGAACCTTGTGAAATCATCTGTGATCACTAAACAGTGTGAGGTCCTTCCTAGACTCATTACACTGGTGGGGATGAAGAGATCCATATGTAATAAGTGTAGGGGAGTAGTGATAGAGTTCTTTTCCTTTGGCCTATGAGACACCAAGTGTTGTTTCCCTTTCACGCATGCAACACAGTGATCATCACTTGTAAACTCTTTCTTTGGCATTCCAGTTACCAAAATCATTCTTAATTAATTTTTTCATGTTCTTAAAGTTTACATGGCACATTCTTTTATGCCAAAGGAAAGACTTATCACTATTGGCCTTAGATAGAAAGCAAGAAACTTCTCCTGAAGGGGATGTTTCTTGCAAATCCATCTTGTACATGTTCCCTTTCTAGGGTGCTCTAAGCAAGATATGCTCTTGAGGAATGACAACCCCAGGCTTGAGAACAATGCACTCATTCTCAGTGAAGAGCATGTTATGTCTCTAGTCATAAAATTAGGATACACTCAGTAAATTGTACCCAAACTCCTTAACAAAGTTTATCTTCTCAATGCTGAGCTTACCATTTATGACCCTACCCCTTCCTGTAATGTAACCTCCAGCATCTCCTCCAAAAGCAACTGGCCCTCCATCAATTCTTTCAAAGTTTTAAAGTAAAGAGCCATTGCCTATCATGTGCCTGGAACAACCACTGTCAATAATCCATGCATTCTTCTTGGTCCTCAGCTATTCCTGCATAATGAAAGAGAATTAGTTATATTTGGAAACCTAAGTCTTAGTGGTCTTGGGCTCTTCAAAATAAACTAAAGATAATGCAACAGTAATTGATCCTGTACTGAGACTTTGGGGATCATCTGTTATTGTTAGTGAAGAATTCTCAGTCACATGGTCTTCCTTTGTCTTCCACACCATCTTTGTAAGATTAGACTTAACCTTTAAAGCTTCGGAAGTTTTACAACTTTAGAAGTTTTGGAGACTGACCCTTCGGAAGATCTTGCTTTCACTGCAGCAAGCTTCTGTACTTTGGAAGTATTCCTTTCTTCCAAGACCAAATTTTCTTCCGAAGACAATTTTTCACTTATCTTCATTTTTATTTTGGAGCTTCCGAAAGAAACACAGATTCTTCCGAAGCTTTCTTCTTCTTGCTCCTCTCAGAAGTCTTCTTCCTTGTTATGTTGACAGTACTTTTGGGATTGTAGAAGCAATCCTTAGCAAGATGAGAAGTACCGCCACACATAATGTAGTCAATTTGCTTTCTTCTGAGGGTATTCTTATGAATGGAAGACTGAGTTTGATCATTTTCCATCTTCATCCTCATCCTTTCAGATATTGTAGCAAGCTTCCTAAGGTGAGGCTTGCTTTTGGAGGTGGATGGTTCATGCTTTGTAGCAATGTTACACAACTGATCATCCTTTATTCCTTCACAGGAATAAGTTGAACACGAACTTGAACTTATGGTACTAGAGTCCAGAGTTGCATCCTTAGTCTTTACCACTTCAAAACCTGCAGAGATAAAAACTTGTTTCTGCTTGGAGTTGAAGGTGGCCTTGATCTCTTGAGCTCTCTTTGATCTTCTCCTGGTGGCTCGGATCAAGTTCTTTCCCTTAGATTTTGTCATCCCTGACTTCTTTCTCTCCTCAAGAGAATAGTGCCCCTTGTTAGGATGATCTTCTTCACTCTTTCGAGATCTATCCTTCACTATCTCCTCTTCATCCTCTTCATTACTAGGATCTATGGATGGAAGCTCATCTTGACTAGTTCCACACTTGGGAGATCTTACTGACAGTAGTATGTGTGGAGGAGCTATCTCACTAGATCCTAGTCCCTGTTTGTTTTGATGACATACTTTGGAATGTAAGGATGCGGATATTATGTTCTTTAAGGTCTCTTATTCAAAAAACATGTTTCTCTACCTTGGCTTTGCTGATCACTAGCTCAGCCTAGCACTCAGTTACCTTAGTGATTAGATTTTTGAGTTGAGTCCTGTAGTTAGTATGCTCTTGTTTAAGAGTTGAAATGGTTTTCTTCAAGTCTTTTATTTTTAACTTATGCTCATTCTCAGCTCTTTTGAAATCAAATTTTAAGATGTTCAAGGACTTAAGATCAGATCTCATCTCTAAGTTATAGGACCTATATCTATTTAATTTAGTAATGCATTCTGGGGTACAAAGGTGTTTCAATACCTGGGCTTCATCAAGATCTACCATCATTGCTTGGTTTGGAGACACATCTTCTACCTGGAAACTCCAATCAAAGCCTCCTTTTTCCATAGCAACTGCAGCTTGCTACTTGGCCTTCTCAGTATGTGGAGTTCCCTTAGTGTAGTTTGGCTTGGGTTGTGCCTGACCACCATTTGTCCTGGGTGCCTTGCACTCCCTAGCAAAGTGTCCCATCTGGTTACAGTTGTAACATTTCACTTTGCTCTTGTCCAGCCTAAACTTTCCACTAGATACATTGCTAGAAAACTTTCTTCTTATCATCTTGTAGAATTTTTTGGCTTTATGAGTGAGAATAGCCATTTGTTGAACTATTTCCATATACTCCAAATCATCCAATGGATACAGTCCAAATCTTCAAGGGTGAAGAGAAAGTTGCATGTGCTTTTATCATGAGACACAAAGGCTTGTGATGAGCTTGTCTCTTGGAACGGGCTTCCTTGCATGTAGCTCTCCCTTGGTGCCTCTAGGAAAGTGATGAAAGGGCCCTTTGGTGAGTTGTCAAGGTAAGAGATTAAATGGTGTTGTGGTTCTCTACAATCCCTTTTAACAACATGCAGGGCAGAACTCTATTGATTGCTAATATTGCCCGATGGATTTTGCATGTTCATCTCCATCTAGTAACCACTGAGTATGCCATACAACTCAGTGAGAGTGAGGGTATTAAGACTTTCAATCCTCTTAATGACCACACATTAGTGTGTCCATTATCTAGGAAGAAATGACATAAACTTTCTTATAATATCCCTGTTCTCAAGTTTCACTCCAACATCCACCAGAGTGTCTACAATCTCAACATACCTGAAGTATTACTGAGTCATGGTTTCACTTATTTTGCAGTTGAAGTTCTCAAACTGCTGCTTCAGAAGATCTTTCTTGTTTTCTTTGGCTTCAGTAGACCCTTCATACATCAGCTTCAGTGCATCCTAGAGCTGCTTAGCAGTTTTGCACTTGTTGAAGCCTCTGTAGATGGCATTTGGAAGAGTAGTTTGGAAGGCAGTCATGGCCTTTTGATCTATATCTATTCTTTTTCTATCTTCTTTATAGTAGTCAGCCACCTCCTTTGGGATCATGCCACGTCCAGCAGCAGCTGAAGAGGTGCATGGAATGTAAGGTCCTGTGGTAACAGACTACCACATCCTGCTGTCTTGTGACTTGATGAAGCCTTCCACTCTTAAACACCAAGTATTAAAGTCATCAGGAGTGATCAGTGGGGACTTTACCATGGTACTAGTTTCAATATCAAACTTAGATGCTGCCATTTAAGATGTTAAGTGTTTTGTGAGAACTGAGGAGATTTAAGATGGTGAGATCTTATAATCAAAAGCCTGGAATGCTTTGATATCAATTGTAGAACCAGTTAAGGGATGGTCAATTCAATCAGTCTCATAATTAGGAGAGTGTTAAAACACTTAACAGTTCAAATTGGGAACCAGATTTAAAAACAAGATGCAAAGAACACAAGTAACAATGAGACAGAACCCAAGAACAGTATATATAGTTTTCAAAAATGTTATATTTTGATCTCAAGTTCTTTTACAAGAGTTATAATGCATAAGTTAAATAGAATACAAGACCTTAAGATACTTTATACTACATCCTACAACCGGCTATACTTGGAAAGCCAGTTAGAACATTAAAAGAACAAAATTAATGTAGAGTCAAAAGGCAGATTGTCTTTTGACTAGTGACTTTAACATGCCATAGCACATATCCTAATATATTACAATAAGGATAAAAGTACATAAAGTAGAAAGTTGCAGACTCAAGACCTCAATGTACAGTTACAAAGCATGGACCTTTTCACTAACTCATGCAAGTTGGTGAGTCTTCAGAGTTGTAACGGAAAGTAAGTCAGTTTTATGCAAAAGTACATCCGAGAAAAGCATGTTCTCCTTTGTCTTCGGAAGAAATCAGTCTTCACTTCATTTGGCTTCAAAAGACTTTTTCTTAGAAGCTTCAGAAGACTTCATCTTTTGGCTTCAGAAGATTTTGGTCTTTGCTTCGGAAGACCTCATCTTTTAGCTTTGGAAGATTTTGGTCTTTAGCTTCGGAAGATTTTATACTTAGAGTATTTACTGAATATAGTGTAAATCTTCGGAAACAACTTCTACTTGTACTAAGTTGCATGCATGCAGGAAACCTTTGATTGCTTTGGTTGTATCAGCCTTTATAGAAAACCTTACGAACTCCCCCTAGGCTGATGCTACCAAAACAGAGAAGGTTGTTTATCAGTTGACAGTCCTTATTAGGATCAAGACCATTCCCTTCTTCATTATTTGGTCAGGTTCCTTTAGACTCTCATATTACCTTCTCATATCATGGAGATCATGCAGAGGTAGATCAAGCATGTCTTGCTATAAGTAGACATCTTAACCATCTTGATCTCTGATTACATACCATCTATCTGGATTAGTAGCAAAGGTCCAAGACAAGATAGGTCTTTCAGCTATAAGAGGCCGTGCTTGAGTAAGAGTTAGTTGAGCAGCCTCTTGTTGCACTTCCTTAGGATGCTATGACTCATCCTAAGGTCTGGAAGTGGATGCCTTTATCTTCATATATACACTTCAGGGCCATCCTTTTCTTCCTCTTTGGAGTGTTTAACTGAGAGGACTGGTCTTGAGTACCAGGTTGTTCTGTTATGCCTCTCTCAGTTAGGTCCTCTTCCCTCACAGTTTCAGAAGAAGGAGTATAACCCTACTATGGAATAGAAGATGAGGTTGGCTAAGATGCAGCTGAAGGTCCAGGTTGTATTATCTATATCGGTTCAACCTTAACCTCTACCTCAGGAGGAGCTTGGCTTAGTGGAGAATGCAAGTCCACAAGCTCTCCCTTTTTAATCTTTTACTTGATCACTCTAATGTGCTCATCCATAGTGGATAGAGATATTGGACCAAGCCTTCTTTTGGAGAATCCATACAGCTTTAAGAAGCTCATCATCCTCTGTTTTTCAGCAGGCTTCTTTTGACTCTTTTGGATGATCGCTCTTGACTTTGCAGCTTCTTTCGTCATCTTTCTCTTAGCACCTTTTGTTCATTGATGAACTGTTGCTCCAGCTACTAAGATACTCAAATTTAATTTATTCATATGAGAGGAGAAGAAGTGCAGATGCCTGATAAAGGCACGTGGCAGTTAGGTAGTTGATCATGTTTTGTTTATCAGCCTCCTTGTCTACCTGAGCTTGTTCAGTTGCCACAACCTCTCTCTCAGGTCTTTCATGAAATGGGGAGAGAGTAGGAGAATGTTTGTACAACCTCTTTTGTCTTCTTTCTTTTTTAACCTTAAGAAGCAATTTGCATCCTTTGCCTTCTCCTTCTCCTTTATTAGCTCTAAGTCTGCCGGTTCATTTAGCTCTTCTAATGGAAGATAGATGAGTTCATCAATGTTGTAGTTTCTGGTTCCCAAATAATTCAATCTGGCAACCCTCAACTTATCATCTTGAGTGTTTGACCTGGGGCCTGTCCTGATTGCAGCTTCTATGAAGCCTGAGGAACTAGTTAAACTCTCTCCCCTTAGCTTCCTCTTCCTCTCTCTTTCCCCCTCCTTAATCTCCTCAGAGGTCATTTTCCTCTTCCCTTTGTCACTCACAAGCCTTGGTGACTCAGGGTGGAGAGATTTTTGGTCTTCATTGCTTGGTTTAACAGTCAAGCTTTGGCCAGAGAGAGGTTATGAAGCACCTTCACCAATTGGTGCCTCACTGAAGGTAAAGAATGTTGAAGTAGTTGTTTCCATCACTGGGCCTTCAGTCAAGGTTTCCTCTTCAAAGATAATCTTAGGTTCCACCTTAACATCCAGTTGACCAATGACATTGCCTGTTTATAGTTGCCTTCTTCTAAACCTTAACTCTTCAACAATCCTGTCTTGAATTCTCTTAGCTAATATGTCAGCCTGCCTATGTTGAGTTGGGTTGGTGAGTGACATATTGACTAGAGAAAGACTGTCATAGAAGTTCAAGGTTTGAAAGTTGAAAACCTCTTGTTGCCCTTGAAATCTATGCAGTACTAGGGCTCTTCTATCAACATCATACCTCCACCCTAGAATTTCATTTACAGTAACATATGATGGGGTTGTCATTGCCCTTGGTATTCCCTCCTCAAATAGAGTTTGCATAAGAGAGTCCATATTAGTGTGAGCTTGAGGATGTTGCTGAGTGTGGACAATTGCTAGTGAGGTTTGTGATTCCTGAATGTCCATACTCTGATAAGGACTCAAAGGTTCTGTGATTATGACAACTTCCTCCCCCTTTTTGGTAGCATCACCCACTTGCATAGGTGAGCTGGAGG
Source organism: Flaveria linearis (assembly GCA_024085815.1). NCBI lineage: Eukaryota > Viridiplantae > Streptophyta > Magnoliopsida > Asterales > Asteraceae > Flaveria > Flaveria linearis. Next base: position 32,521,522 of record CM044003.1, on the reverse strand, counting down.
TTAAGCCTGTCACATCCTCAGGTTCTTGTGTTCCTGCTTGAGTCCTCCTGAAGGGTTTCATAGCTAGTTGTTCCTTAAGATTAGAAATCTCAAGTTGCTGATCATTGACCCTTATTTGCAAGGTAGTCATTTATGATTCCAAGTGACCGACCTTGGAGACTAAATAGGTGCATGTTTTGCTCAGTTTTTGCACCTTTAGTCTGAGGTTCCCCTCATCTTCAGTAGAAGAATCACTGGAGGATGAGAGAATTGGACCTAAATCTTCTTCCTCATCACCGGCTTGTTGTTGTTGATTGCTGGATTTTCCCTGCTCACCGGCAACTTTAGTTGAAGTGTCAATGGGTTGCGTTGCCATGGTTGAGGTCTTAATGATGTAATTACTTTGCCATGGTTGAGGTCTTAAAGATGTAATTACTTGCAAAAGTGAGAGCCTCTTCCATATGAATCTCCTAAACAGGTTTAGGAAGATCCACCTTAGTTGGGGGTGGATGATGTGGGCTAGATCTGGGTGACACAGGAGTACTCATCTCTCTTTGAGCAGGGAAAGAGAAGAAAGATTCATGATACTCACTGAGTGCCATATCCTCACATCATAGGATTCAAGGCTGGGAATTTGCTGGTTTAGATCTAGAGGTTGGGGATGGTAACTTTCCCCTGAAGGTTGTTCACTAGAGTCTTGAGGCTTTGAGTGAAGGCTTAAGGCTTCTTGGTTATGAGCTCTTTAGTCTGAGCGTGAGGAACCTCATGACTGATTATTTGTGAGATGGGAGTGGTTTGCTCCTCAGGAGATGTGGGAGCTCTAGTGTCCACTTCCTCCTGTATGGGTGGTGATTGGGGGCCTGTACAAGTTGAAAACTTGTACAAGGGTTTGTTTTTTTGGTAGGTGATGTTTATTTGTGACTGTGTGGGTTGTCTTGAAGTGGAAAGTGTCGGTTCAACACTAGCCAGTGCTGCTAGGTTGTTACCTTGAGCAGTGAACTCTAACATTTTTGGGACCAGAGCTGTTTCTACCCCTAAGAAGCCAGCAGTTGGTTTTCTCATAGTCTTAAAGATGTGGGGTTTCATCTGTCCTAATTTTAGAATATTACCTGTTCCCCTCAATTGTGAGCCCAGTTCATAGTTGAAAATGTACTGGACTTATTTAGGGAACGTATAATATTATAATGAGTCCAAGTTTGTAAGCAAATTATTGTACACAAATTGTGAATACCTAAACTTGATCCCATGAACCATCACATGGACTATAAAAGAGAGGTCTTCTGGATTTGGTCCCAACCTCTATGCTTGTTAGACAAGCTGTGAATAATGACATGGAGGAGGTACTTCCACTGAGGAGAAACCTTTCCTTTCTTGAAAGTTCTGACTGAGAAGTCACCTTCATAGCTCATCTGCTCAAAGGAGTTGTTTATAGTAGATTTGAGAAATAACAATTCATCTTCTACATCATCCAACTATAGATGAGAGCTGATGGAAGCTGGAGTGATGAAGATTGTCCTCCCTTGCATTGTGGTAGACAGTTCCTTCTCCCCATCCATGGTGACCTCTTGGCAGGTCCTCCAAAAGTCCAAAATTGATCCTCATAAAGTGAGGATCAATTATGAGGGAGGTGAAGTTGTGAGACAGAGAAAGAAAGTGACAAACCTCTGAGGAACTTGGATCTTTCTTAGAGTTTAACAGAGCAACCTGATTGTGTTGCCGGTGAAGTTGCACAAAAAATCTGGTTGGTTTCTGTGATCAAGGTTGGCCATTTGAGGTGGCTTCGAGGTGAAGGAAGATAAGAACAAAGGCGGTGAGTGGAAATTTAGGTTTAGAGAATTTGCAGATGAAGAAGACAGTGAAAGAGGAGGGAACCGTTGAGTATATTTATATGAAATAGACTTGAGACAAAGTTAATGCAAAAAGGATAAACTTTGAAGTTCGAATGTCGACCCCACCTCTGAGAAAGTGCCCAAAAAGGTAGTTTTAATGGAAGTTGAAACTCTTCCGAAGGTAGTTTATCATCATAAGTTTTTGTGAAAAACTACTGAAGCCAAATTTTGACTTCGGAAGTTATTCCTAAGCTTAGTAAGAAATGGCTTCATAAGAAAAATTACTTGAAGTATTTTCTCTTCCGAAGAGTAGTTGGTTTCGAAAAATATTAAAGCTTGAAAGTTTTATTCTTAAAGACAATAAATCTTCCGAGACATAATTACTTTCGGAAGAAAATTGCTTTTCAAATGCATATAAGTACTTTGAAGCATACTTTGGCTTCGAAGAAATTTAAGCACTTCTTCCGAAAGTAAAATTCTTTTAAGTAATTATGTGATTTGATTACTAAAAATTCTTCCGAAGGCAATATTAATTTCTTTCGAAAGGAAACACACTTGGTAATTTTCAAAATGTTAAGGAATATCATTTGAAAAATATTTTCTCCCAAGATAACCTGCGCTTATGTAGGTGATAGATTAAACAACTTAGGACACACAATCCCTTTCTTCTCGGTGTGCAATTGCCGAGAGCCACCCTAACCGGTGGCCACCAAGCGAGTGTTTTCTTCATCGTGAGTTGCAGTTGGTTGTTATCGTCTTGCCGTTTTGGCGCTACATAGGTAAACGATCGACGTAATCCTTCTTTCGTTTCGTTTCGTTAGGTTCGGTTTCACTCTCTTGGTTCAGGTCGCGTTATGGTAGCGTGCGGTTGTGTAGCGGTGGTCCGAGGTGGTGTGCGATGGATGTGTGTGCCATTGTGTGTGTATTCCGGTTGATGTTGCGATCGTGTGTGTATATGTATATGGTATATATGCGAATGTGACTATGTGTGTTTCTATATATGTGCGATTGTATATATATATATGTATGTATGTATATATATATATAATATATGTTTGCAATGCGTGTGTGGTTGAAGGGCACCACATAGCAGCCGAAGGCTCGTGCTGTATGCATGTGTATGAACCGTTGTGTGTGTGTATGCGTGTGTGTGTGTGTTTGAGTTCTTGTGTGTGTTGTATGTGTGTTTGAGTTCTTGTGGGTGTGTTGTGTGTGTTTGACAAATGTCTGTATGCATATTGTAAGTGCATTTAATATGTTAGTATGTATAAGTCATAATATTTTTATCATATAATTGCAAGATATATATATATATATATATGTTTGTGTATTTTAGATGTAGGTATATATATATATGGGTTTGTGTGTGGAGTTAATATACATGTGCATGTGAGTATGTCAAATGAAACATAAAATAAGTGTGCGTCGGATTATCGGGTCCTCTATGGTCAATAATTGTGGGGTTGGATCAAAGGTTAAAGGGTGTATTTTAGACTGCTTGCTGTAATAAAATGGGTTCATTTTGTGCGAGTGATAACTTGGTCATATGAAGTCTAAAATGAATGAATTTAAAGTCTAAAACGAAGTTTAAAGAGTCTACTTTTCAACCCAATTGGTTTCGTCAAAAACCATGAAGTTTTGAGCACTCAAACAGTTGATAAAAAAAGATTGGTTAAAACTGAATTTCTGGCAGATTATTTGGTCCGATTTTAGAAACACATATCTCTCTTAATTTTTATCAAAATGATCAGATTTTATTCATAAAACAAATTCTATGTGTTGTCTTTAAAATCCAGTTGGTCTCACGTCACTTCGTTATCATTATAACCTCTAAACTGATTTTTCAAAATCTGTGTGCAAACAGTAAGGTATGCTAAATACTTTCTAAATTACTAAATTGAGGGTAATTATTTAAACTACTAAATTAAGCTAAATTTTGAAAAAAAATTAATAGATACAAATATGAGACGATATGGTATAAATGTGTTATCGCGTTGAAATAATGCAAGTGTCTCGTGGAGCCATGTAATTCTAAATATATAAATATATATGTAAACAATAGTGGTGTGTATATAATATATTAATTATATTGTCACACCCCTGCTGATAGCGGAAACACGGGGATGCGAGCTAGACGGGATTGTCATAACACATGGTATACGATAGAGTAGCAATATAAATATGATGACAAGCGTGTCATGACGACACCCGAACACAAATGGATACTTGTGTCGTGTTCAGTCAATGATCACGACAGCATAGCCGTAAGCACAACATACAATGATCACATAAGCATTAATGATAACTTGTAATGTAAATTCCCACAACCCGGGAACAAGTATACAATGTACAAGTTTAAGCAACCAAGATGTTTCAAAAATTAATGTTTAACAAAAATGCTTAATTCTCCAAAAATATATCCTAGGGCCTCCTCTAAAAGGCAACGCTCCTAAAACTTCAATTACCTTGATCACCTAAAAAGAGATGCTCAAAACAGTCAACATAATTGTTGGTGAGCTTCACAGGTTTTAAGTAATAAAAGATGTTAAGATGTAAACAGTGAGTAAGTTTAATAAGAGCTACCGCAACTACACTTATGTATAGGCGGTTTTACCAGTTATAAATAGCTACAGTCAAACCTATTCATCGGTTCCACACGGGAATTGATGGCTGTAAAGTGAGCATTCCCAAAGCGTAAATAGTTTAATATGACGTAGCAAGATCCACAAAGCGCATACGTATAGATTACAACCAAACCAATCCTTAGGTCCTATTACCGGGACTAATGGTTGTATTGAAAGATTTTCCATAGCATAATAAGTTTAACATGACGTAGCAAGATCCACAAAGCGTATACGTATAGGTTACAAACAAACCAATCCTTAGGTCCCATTACCGGGATTAATGGTTGTAATGGATACTCGGCAAAGAAGAACCACAAAGTAGACCCACGAAGAAGAACCACACCACCGAGAGCATCCAAGATCAATAGCATTCACAAGTAACATCATACAACACATAGCATCAAAGTAATAGCGCATAGTAATGTAAAGCCACCAAGTAACATACAAGGTAGCAACATAGCATAGAGTCAAGAGTCATAATAGCATTATTCGGCAAGATAAGCAAGATAAGTTAACCATAAGAGTTGCAGCAGACTTCCACTAAGGAAGATGCTTGAAAATGTGTTAAGTAAGCGAGCATTCTTTTCCCCCAAGTTTAAAAATGTTTAAAAGTTATATAAGCTTAAAAAGGGGCTACGAAATTCACTTGTTAAGTGGTAGGTATGTATGATATAACTTCCCAAACTTGTATGTATGTGTGAACGGTGAATCACTTATTGACAGTCATGTTAAGCATTAATAATGCATCTGATGTTAACAATATCGTTTAGTTGGGTCGGGTCGTATCGGTTCGGTCGTGGGTAACACTTGCACACAAACAAGGGCGATAGATCTTATGTAGATCCGTTGTACAAGATGCGTTGCCATTGTCGATGATATTGGTGTAAAAGTGTTATTATTGTTAGAGAATTACTTAGTAAGCACTTGTGTTATGAATCGCTTGTTGCTAATTGTAAAATGTTAAGTTGATTGGATTTGATATAACATTGATAAGTTCGATAGTGTTATTGTTGAAGATCGTCATTAGCAATGGCAACCGTGTCGATGTCACCTTAACATCACACGACAACACACACCACACATAGGAAGAATTCACACACAATGACTCCTATTGCACGACAGGACTAGACGATTGACTGGACACCCCATTCGCACGAATCAATTCTCAATTGTGCGAATCAGCTTCATTCCCACGATTGAACCTCCATTCATGCGTCTAAGCATTCAGTCGTACCACACAACACCCACTCGCACGACTCAAATCTCCCATTCGCACGATTCAGCCTTCATTCGTACGAATTAGCTTTATTCGTACGACTGAACTTTCATTCGTGCGACTGGACCTTCAGTCGCACGATACACACAGTCGCACACATTCATCCGCATTGACTCAATCGCATGGCAATACTCATCTGCATGACTCAATCGCACGACACACACAATCGTATGGGCTCAGTCGCACGACTCACTCAATCGCTTGGACTCAGTCGTGCAACTCACCCAATCGCATGGACTTAGTCGCACGACTCACCCAGTCGCATGACTCAGTCGTATGACAGACCCAATCGCCTGAATAGTAGGTTCGCGACTGCTGAAGTGCTATATCTAAGTAAGATGCACACTCGGAAAGGCAACATACGCACCCCCACGACCTCTTGTGCTCGGGTTGAACCCGAGCACCCGAACCCTAGAAATCACAGTAGTAAAATGAGCAAAAATGGACGACCAATGTCGTCTACCTGCTTATAACGTGTTGTCTAAGCTGTAGTTGTGGTTTAAACGGAAAAAACACGAAGAAAACGGGGTGGTTCTAGGTGCAAGGGAGGTGGAGAAAGTGGAAGAAGAAAATGAAGAAGAAAGTGTGGTTGTGAAGACTAGGGCTGGAGACAAGGGTATTTATACCCAACCCTATTTTGGTAATTGTCACTTTTAGTCCTTGCACTTAGCCCCCTGGGTTCCCCAAACTTGTTTCGGTTGAAAACGATGTAGATACGCGCGTTATATTAATTATATGGAAGTATTTAATGTTGTTTGTATCTTGAATATGTTGTTATTAATGATGTATATATTATATAACATAATATAGTTGGTGATGTCAGTTGTGATACCCGTAAGCGTTTTAAGTGATATGGATGCAAATAATTATATCACCACTGAAGAAGAAAACTAATCAAGTACGATATCCTCACGAATAGTCTTTGAAGGTGACGAATGAATGTTCTAAGAATAGTTAACAAAATCCACGTTAAATGACGGACCTTATGGTGACGGATGTCACAGTATCCCCCAGTTGGGAGAATTTTGTCCCGAAATTCAAATGGTGCTAGGTCCAAGAGTGCCATCCTCGAATAGATGTGGATATTTGAGTTTCATCTGATCTTCCCATTCCCATGTGAATTCTGGTCCTCTTTTGGAGTTCCATCTCACGTGAACGATCGGTATCTTGCTGCGCCTTAAGCGTTTGACCTATCGGTCCATGATCTCGATAGGTTCTTCGACAAAATGAAGCTTTTCGTCAATCTTGATTTCCTCAATTGGCACATGTAGAGTCTCATCTACCAGGCACCTTTTGAGGTTTGATACGTGAAATGTGTCGTGTACACCGCTGAGTTCTTTTGGCAACCTTAACCGGTAAGCCACCAGACCGATTCTTTCTGTAATCTCGAATAGTCCTACGTATCTTGGGGCTAACTTCCCTTTCTTTCCAAATCGTACAATCCCTTTCCAGGGAAAGACTTTGAGTAGAACGTGATCTCCAACATTGAATTCTAGAGGCTTCGGACGGTTGTCGGCATAGCTCTTTTGGCGATCTCTTGCAGGTTTTAGTCTGTCTTTGATTTGGAAAATCTTGTCAGTTGTCTCTTGAATGATCTCTGGGCCTGTAAGCTGGCTCTCACCAACTTCAGCCCAACAAACTGGGGATCTACATTTCCTCCCGTACAATGCCTCAAATGGAGTGCATCCAATGCTTGTATGGTAGCTGTTGTTGTAAGAAAACTCAATCAATGGTAGATGAGTGTCCCAGCTACCACCGAAATCGATTACACAAGCTCTGAGTATGTCTTCCAATGTTTGTATAGTTCGTTCACTTTGGCCATCTATTTGGGGGTGATAGGTTGTACTCATGTCTAATCGAGTGCCCATCGCTTTCTGTAACGTCTGCCAAAATCGTGAAGTAAATCGACTGTCTCGGTCGGATATGATTGACACTGGCACCCCGTGCCGTGTCAATACCTCTTTGATGTACAACCTTGCCAGCTTATCCATTTTATAATCTTCTCGGATAGGCAAGAAGTGAGCGGATTTTGTCATTCGATCCACCACGACCCATATCGAGTCGTGTCCGCTTGGCGTTCTTGGGAGTTTGGTAATAAAATCCATAGTTATGTTCTCCCATTTCCACTCGGGAATTTCAGGTTGCTGTAATAATCCCGATGGTTTTTGATGTTCAGCCTTAACTTTCGAGCACGTCAAGCATCGGCTTACATACATAGCAATGTCTCTCTTCATTCCTGGCCACCAGTATAGATCCTTAAGATCGTGATACATCTTGTCTGCACCTGGATGAACAAAACATCGTGTCTTGTGCGCTTCCTCCATGATCAGGGTGCGAACGTCTCCCCAGTTGGGTACCCATATGCGATCCATGAAGTACTGTATGCCATTATCCTTGCAAATCATCTGTTTGTCTAACCCTCGGAATTCTTCTCCCGCAAGGTTTTCTTCTTTCAATGATTCCCTTTGTGCAAGTTGGTTCTGAGCTTTTAAGTTCGTTTGAATAGTCAATCCCAAAGCTCGAGCACGTAGTGGTTTCACACGTTCTTTATGACTTAGGACGTCAGCCACCACATTTGCTTTCCTCGGATGATACCGGATTTCACAATCGTAGTCACTAAGTAGCTCTACCCAACGTTGTTGTCGCATGTTGAGTTCTTTCTGATTCAGGATGTGTTGAAGGCTCTTATGATCTGTGTAGATGATGCGTTTGGTTTCATACAGATAGTGCCTCCATATCTTAAGTGCAAATACTACAGCGCCTAACTCCAAATCATGAGTTGTGTAGTTCTTTTCGTGCACCTTAAGTTGTCGTGAGGCGTAAGCAATCACCTTATCTTTCTACATTAGCACACAACCCAAACCTTGATGTGAAGCATCACAATACACCACAAAATCATCCATCCCGTCTGGGAAGGACAATATCGGTGCGTTGCACAACTTCTCCTTCAATGTTTGGAATGCTTGTTCTTGTGCTTTCCCCCAATCAAACTTCTTGTCTTTCTGAGTCAACAAGGTTAACGGTTGGGCAATCTTTGAGAAATTCGCAATGAAGCGATGATAGTATCCGGCCAATCCTAAGAATTGCCATATCTCTGAAGGTGTCCGGGGTGCATCCCACTTCTTCACTGCTTTGATCTTTTCGTGATCTACATGAATCCCATTTTCGTTAACCACATGACCCAAAAATTTCACTTCTCGAAGCCAAAACTCGCACTTTGAGAGTTTAGCGAAAAGTTTCTCTTCTTGTAACAGACTCAGTATAGCCCGAAGATGTTTCTCGTGATCTTCTTTCGAACGAGAGTAGATAAGTATATCGTCTATGAACACGATCACGAACTTATCCAAGTAAGTTTTGCACACTCGATTCATCAGATCCATGAACACAGCTGGTGCATTAGTAAGTCCGAACGGCATGACTAAGAACTCATAGTGCCCATAACGAGTCCTGAATGTTGTTTTCGTATGTCATCCTCAAAAACCCTTAGTTGATGATATCCAGAATGAAGATCAATCTTGGGGAAATATGAAGCTCCTTGCAGCTGATCAAATAAGTCATCAATTCTGGGAAGAGGATATCGATTCTTCACAGTCAACTTGTTCAACTCGCGATAATCGATACACATGCGGAACGACCCATCTTTCTTTTTGACAAATTAGACCGGTGCTCCCCATGGTGAATGACTCGGCCGAATGAAACCCTTCTCCAATAGCTCTTGTAATTGGCTAGATAACTCTTGCATTTCAGATGGCGCTAACTGGTATGGTGCTTTTACTACCGGCGTAGCTCCAGGAACCAACTCTATATGAAATTCCACCTGTCGTGGAGGAGGTAAACCCGAAAAGTCATTAGGGAATACTTTCGGATAATCTCGTACTACAGGAATATCCACCAACTTGTTGCCTTCTTCTTTCTTTTCCACTACATGGGCCAGAAATGCGTAACACTGCTTCCGTAAACATCATCGCGTCTTCATGCAAGTGATAAGCTTCAGAGTTCTTCCCGGTCGTTCTCCATGAATCTTGAGTACCTCCTCGTTTGGCATGGGGATTTGTACTACTTTCTCCCGACAAACAATCTCGGCTCCGTGTTTCGACAACCAATCTATTCCCACAATCACATCGAAGCTCCCCAACTTGAAAGGTATTAAGTCTATGTCGAAGGCATGGTTCTCCAATATCATGGAGCACTGTCTAATAATCTCATCTGCTTGTAAAACTCTACCGTTGGCCATTTCTACGGAGAAACTAGTTTCTAGTCTACTAGGGTTCAAGGCAAGCATGTGTGCAAAATCAGAAGATATGAAACTATTGTCTGCCCCAGTATCAAATAGTATGGATGCGAAGTGGTGATACCCGTAATAACATTCGGGTCCTGACAGGCGTCATTTGCTCCGATGACGAACGCACGTCCTCTGGCAGCATTTCCTTGATTCCCTTGGCCCGGATTACCAGCAATGGCCATCACTTGCTACTGGTTATTCCCATGTTCACCCGGTGCCCTATTCAGTCTGGGGCACATGTTCCTGTAGTGACCAAGACCTCCACACTCATAACAAACCCGGGCATTCCCGGTGGGGTTAACCGCGTTGACGGGCGCTACCAGATTCGACGCAGTTCTACAATCCTTCGCTAGGTGCCCCGGGCGCCTACAATTCGCACACATCTGACACGGCGTTGCTGGGGGATGAAGAGTGCACCTGTTACATTTCGGGTGCGGCCCAGCATATTCTTTCCTTTCTTGAGTCACAGCCACAGAATTTCGGGTCGTCTTGGCCTTCTTATCAAATCTTCTGGCGTTAGACCGGCTCATTTCCCCAGCCTCCTTTCTCTTCTCTGCTCCCCTACCCAACATCCCTGTTCTTACCATCTCATCAGTTAGAGCGCCGGCCTTCAAAATTGTGTTTTGAATCGTACGAGGAGCAGCTACTGTTACCAATGCTCGGACTTGAGGCGCGAGTCCCCAAATGTACCTTTCAATTCTCTTTGATTCCGGAGTTACCAAATGTGGAACTAGTCTTTCCAACTCATGAAAACGAACAGTGTAAGCTGCGTGCCCAGCTCCTACCATCGCATGGTTCCAGAATTCCTACTCAAGTTTCTGTATCTCATTGAGAGGGCAGTACTCCTCAGTAATCAGGGCTTTGAACTCATCCCAAGTCATTTGTATCGCTGATTCTCTTCCTCTAGCTTGAACCTGGGTGTTCCACCAGGTTAGTGCCTTGCCCTGTAGTGAACACGTGGCATACTTGATTCTTTGATTGTCGAGGCACTCACTAATGTCAATCACTGCCTCCATCTTTTCAAGCCATCTAGTCAGGGCTATCGCCCCACCTTTCCCATCGAATTCTCAGGGTTTGCAGGCCACAAATTCCTTGTAGGAACATCCCCGTCTTGTATTATCGACCCCAGTTTCGTTCCCAGTTGTTCCACCAATCCCAGTGTCTTCCCCTGTTCCTTGGTTATGTTGATCATTAGTATCATGATCCATGTGGAGATGATGATTCAGAAGGGTGTCGCTCACTTGAGTCATAATAGTTGGAATCAGTGCGGCTAGCTGCTGAGCAATCATAGCAGCTATGTCAGGGTTGTCAGTTCCCTGATTGTTTCCAGCTGGAGCACCACCTGTTCTTGGTGGTCTACCCCTACCTCTGCCTTGTGGGGTCTCACCTTCTTGATTGGTACTACGTGTGACTCTTCTAGGTGGCATCTTCTAATCATAGAATGGTGTAAACATGTAAACTTTAGTAAACATGCAAACCTTAGTCACTTTAAGATACACGTATGATTCCACTCATCAAGTTCCAATAACCCATGCTTCGGTCCATCAAGATCATCACGTAGCCCAGTTTAAGCACATTCTTAGTATACCGGTGATGCTTATATATAGGGTTCCCTGCAGCGTTCCCACCACATTCACGATATACCTTGAATGATGCTTAAACCGGTTACACGACATCCTAATTTTCCTTAGCATCATCCCAAAGAATAACGTAATGTATGTGTAGAGAGTATCATCACTCCTCTACATTTCCTGTAGTCCACTTTCATTCTAAGCATTCAATCAGTTCCTTAGTTACTGAAATGCTAAGTGGAGGAATGTCTCATAAAGGATAAGGTCAATGTCATGATTGGAAATACCATGAAGGCTCTAAGTAGGACAGGACTTAAGTAATAGCAAGTGTTTGTAATGTTTTGTTACCCTTAACGAGGTCTTACTAGAATTATGATCCTAGCACCCTAGGGTATAAAATAGAAAACTTGTAATACTCATGATCGTTACCTCCTGGCAAGATTAGCCAGACTTCTCATGCAGTGCAAATTGCAATTACGTGTGCACACGTAATGGTAATTTCCCTTGCATGGTCACCCTTAGCTTCACTTACCCCAGGTTAACATCATAGTATTGATAACATTCATCAAGCACAGATCGTGTAATGCCCTCATGTCCATGAACCATTAGTATTCCAATAGTAGTATGTGGTAACAAGTAAACTCCAAGCACATAAGCACAATATGTCTAATGATAGTCGCCTATCCTTCATACTTTCAGGATTTCAAGCATAACCATGTTAGGGTCGGATTTAGTATCCGAGATCGACGATACGCGTGATCACCAAGGTTCCCTTCTGTTTAGGTATCTCGACCTAATGATATGATGTTGTGCGCATACAAACGTAAAGTTTTAGTGTAAAGGTATCCCGTGGAGAAAGGCTAAGAGTAATAGTGTCTTCCTCAGGATGATCAGATAACAACACATATGTATAGAATCACGTATAGAGACAAGAAACAAGTATAGAGGAACATACATGTAATATCAAATGCAAGCCAGTCCTAACATGCATTCTACATAAAGGTTCCTAGGTTATAGTCTAGGACAAGTGTATTGCCTAATTCTCTATAACCAATGGCTCTGATACCAGTCTGTCACACCCCCGCTGATAGCGGAAACACGAGGATGCGAGCTAGACGGGATCGTCATAACACATGGTATACAATAGAGTAGTAATATAAATATGGTGACAAGCGTGTCATGATGACACCCGAACACAAATGGAGGCTTATGTCATGTTCAGTCAATGATCACGACAGCATAGCCGTAAGCACAACATACAATGATCACATAAGCATTAATGATAACTTGCAATGTAAATTCCCACAACCCGGGAACAAGTATACAATGTACAAGTTTAAGCAACCAAGATGTTTCAAAAATTATTGTTTAACAAAAATGCTTAATTCTCCAAAAATATATCCTAGGGTCTCCTCTAAAAGGCAGCGCTCCTAGAACTTCAATTACCTTGATCACCTGAAAAGAGATGCTCAAAACAGTCAACATAATTGTTGGTGAGCTTCACAGGTTTTTAAGTAATAAAAGATGTTAAGATGTAAACAGTGAGTAAGTTTAATAAGAGCTACCGCAACTACACTTATGTATAGGCGGTTTTACCAGTTATAAATAGCTACAGCCAAACCTATTCATCGGTTCCACACGGGAATTGATGGCTGTAAAGTAAGCATTCCTAAAGCCTAAATAGTTTAATATGACGTAGCAAGATCCACAAAGCGCATACGTATAGATTACAACCAAACCAATCCTTAGGTCCCATTACCGGGACTAATGGTTGTATTGAAAGATTTTCCATAGCATAATAAGTTTAACATGATGTAGCAAGATCCACAAAGCGCATACGTATAGGTTACAACCAAACCAATCCTTAGGTCCCTTTACTGGGATTAATGGTTGTAATGGATGCTCGGCAAAGAAGAACCACAAAGTAGACCCACGAAGAAGAACCACACCGCCGAGAGCATCCAAGATCAATAGCATTCACAAGTAACATCATACAACACATAGCATCAAAGTAATAGCGCATAGTAATGTAAAGCCACCAAGTAACATACAAGGTAGCAACATAGCATAGAGTCAAGAGTCATAATAGCATCATTCGACAAGACAAGCAAGATAAGTTAACCATAAGAGTTACACAAGACTTCCACTAAGAAAGATGCTTGAAAATGTGTTAAGTAAGCGAGCATTCTTTTCCCCCAAGTTTGAAAATGTTTAAAAGTTATATAAGCGTAAAAAGGGGCTACGAAACTCACTTGTTAAGTGGTAAGTATGTATGATATAACTTCCCAAACTTGTATGTATGTGTGAACAGTCAATCACCTATTGACAGTCATGTTAAGCATTAATAATGCATCTGATGTTAACAATATCATTTAGTTGGGTTGGGTCATATCGGTTCGGTCGTGGTAACACTTGCACACAAACACGCGCGATAGATCTTATGTAGATCCATTGTACTAGATGCGTTGCCATTGTCGATGATATTGGTGTAAAAGTGTTATTGTTGTTAGAGAATTACTTAGTAAGCACTTGTGTTATGATTCGCTTGTTGCTAATTGTAAAATGTTAAGTTGATTGGATTTGATATAACATTGATAAGTTCGATAGTGTTATTCTTGAAGATCGTCATTAGCAATGGCAACCGTGTCGATGTCACCTTAACATCACACGACAACGCACACCACACATAGGAAGAATTCACACACAATGACTCCTATTGCACGACAGGACTAGACGATCGACAGGACTAGACGATCGACTGGACTAGACGTCACCATAAGGTCCGTCATTTAACGTGGATTTTTCTAATGACGCGCGACTCCCATCATGTACATACCCGTAAGCGTTTTAAGTGATATGGATGCAAATAATTATATCACCACTGAAGAAGAAAATCAATCAAGTACGATATCCTCACGAATAGTCTTTGAAGGTGAGGAATGAATGTTCTAAGAATAGTTAACAAAATCCACGTTAAATGACGGACCTTATGGTGACGGATGTCACATATATGCATATATATATATATATATATATATATATATATATATATATATATATATATATATATATATATTTACTCGTGTTTGATAATGGGACTAACCAGATTATTTTGGTGTATATACATGATGGGAGTTGTGCGTCAAACCTGAATCGACCCGAGAAAGATCAAATGTGTTATAATGTTTATTAGGTGTATTACAAGTTCAATTATGTATTGTAATAGGTATTTGATTGCTTGGGTTTACACGCGTTGCAAGAAGTCTTTTTGATTTCATTACTTGCTGTATCACACAAAGTGAGTTTCGCATCCCCGTTTTCATTTCAATTATTTATAACTTAGGGGGAAAAGTATGCTCGCTCTTTTTATGTTGTGAACTTATTTAATCTTTGGGACTGTTGTGTTTAATGTTTTGTAAGTTAATATCTGGTAAATGCATGAGTTTTCTGTGTGGTTCTTTATTCATAACCATTTAACTCCGGTGTTGGAGCCGAGGAATAGGTATTGACAGTACTAGTGGGTTGAGACCCCAACCCTTGTTTGTTAGTATACTAGTTAGGAATGACAGTGGCCACGAACGGGCCCTAGGGTGAATATGTTCCAGCAAGATCTGCGTTACGTCATAGGCTTAGTTGTGAGGCTCATGTTTACATGTGATATTGCTTGCTTATAACTGTATGCACTTATTTCCTACCAAACTATTATACAACATCAAGTTTTGTTTATTAATTAAACCTGCGAACTCACCAATAATATGTTGACCTTTTGAGCATATCTTTTCAAGTAACAATCATTGAAGATAGTTAGGGATGCTGCCTTAGTGATGACTTTATGAAATGCATTAGAGACCTGCTTTAGTGTTTCTGGCTTTATGCTTTGTTGAGATTATCTTTGTTGATCATGTTTTCGTTTACTTGTTCCCGGGTTATGGGATTTACATTTCATTTGACTGTTGACTATGTTTGTCGTGGAATTGAATACCTACGACACAAGTCTCCATTTGTGTCGGGTGACGTCATGACATGTCTTTACATCATTTAATGCATCTCTACTGACTAACAATGTGTTATGATGACCCCTTCTGTTACATCCTTGTGATTCCGCTATAAGCGGGGGTGTGACATATGACATGCTATAGCTCACATCCTAATATATAATAAAAAGGATAAAAGGTATAAAAGTAGAACGTTAGAAACCAATGACCTTAAAATCTACAGTTGACAATAATATGGACCTTTTCACCAACTCATCTAAGTTGGTGAGTCTTTAGAGGTGGCAGCGAAAAGTCGTTCAACTTTTGTCCAAAGGTGATCAGATAAAGCACGTCTTCTCTGTCTTCAGAAGAATCAATCTTTGGCTTCAAAAGACTTTGTCTCTGAAGCTTCGGAAAACTTCATCTTTGGCTTTAGAAGATATGGTCATTTTGCTTCGGAAGATTTTACACTTAGCATATTTTTCCTGAGTTGTGTAAAACTTACGAAGTAACTTCCTTGTACTTCATGCATGCATGCTGATATCTCTTTGGTTACTTTGGTTGTATCAGCCTTTAATTATAAACCTTACAAACTCCCCCTAGTCTGATGCTACCAAAACAAAAGAGATCCTTAAGTTTGATATTCATCTATTGATAGTATTCATCAGGATCAAGGCCATTCCTTTCTTCATCTTATGGTCAGGATCCCTCAGACTCTCATAGTATCTTCTCATGTCATAGAGATTATGCAGAGGAAGGTCAAGTATATCTTTCCAGAAATAGATGTCTTGGCCTCCTTGATCTCTAATGACATACCATCTATCTAGATTAGTAGTAAAGGTCCAAGACAAGATGGGTCTCCCAGCAGCAAGAGACTCTACATTGGTTGCACTTGGTTGAGCATCCTCTTCTTCAGTAACCTTAGGATGCTCTGACTAATCCAGAGGTATAGAAGTGGATGCCTTGGACTTCTTCTTTTTCTTACTATCCCTTTTCATGGCCATCATTTTCTTGCTCTTTCTAGATTTCAACTGAGGAGACCGGCCTTCAGCACCAGGTTGTTTGTTTATGTCTTCCTTAGTTGGGCCATTTTCTTTCATAGGTTTAGAGTGAGAGGGATCAAGACCCTGTTGTGGATCAGAAGATGAAGTTGGCTATGGTCCATCACTAGGTCCAGGTTGTGTTGTCTCTTGTGGTTCAACCTTGACCTCAACTTCAGGTGCTGCCTGATTTGGTGAAGAATGCAAGCTAATTAGCTCACCTTTTTTATCTTTTTATTGATCACTCTAATGTTCTCATCCATAATGGATAGAGACACTAAACCAATCCTGCTTCCGGAGAATCCATACAGCTTCAAGAAGCTCATCATCTTCTGCCTATCAATAGACTTCCTCAGACTTGTTTTATTGGTGGCTCTTGACTTTGCAGCTTCTTCCATCATCTTACTCTTAGCAGATTTTTGTTTTTTTGTGACTGACTTTTGCTCAAGCTTCTTGAGGTACTCAAACATTATGTACTCATAGGACAAGCAAAAAAGTGCAGATGCCTGGTAAAGGCTTGTGGCACTCAAGTAGTTATCATGTTTTATCTATCTGCTTCTTTATCTACTTGAGGTTGTTGCTCAGTTGCCACAGCCTCTGTCTCGGGGCTTTCTTGAACTGGGGAGAGAGAGTAGGAACATGTTTGTAGAGTCTTTTTCTCCTCCTTTCTTCTTTGATCTTGAGGATCAGTTTTGCATCCTCAGCCTCCTTTCTCTCATTTGACAGCTTAGTGTCAGTGATGTTCTTTGAAGTAGTCTAATTTATTTAGCCAAAAATAAATACTAAATTAAACACTAAGTTAAATTCTAGACTTCTAAAACTGAACTAAACTACTAACAGGCAAGTGTACCTGTCGACTCTAGTAAAGCTAAGATAAGTCCGGATTATCGAACCCAAAGACTTCTAATGAGTTATGCTAATTGACTCAACTAGATTTTACAAATATTTGTTTTAATTATAAAAAGGGGGTTTTGAACTAAACTAAAATTAAGCTAAAATTAAACTAAAGAGTTGAATTTGAATTAAACAAGTGAGAACACAAAACTAAACCGAGTTTTAAACCTTATAAATGAACGAACTACTTAGGTTAGAATCCTATGTTTGATTGACAACCTTCCTAATGATTTTGTGACTTGGTGGAACCGGGATCTTAAAATGCTAAACCTATGGTCAACTTAGAGTATTCTCAACCCTTCTCAAGAATGTCAACTAAGCAACCTATAAGCTGTTAAACTACCGATTCGTTAAACACTCTCACAAGCTATCTAACTAAGATTAAGTACCCTAAAGATTATCCTACCTCACAGCGCGGAAATCTCAATTACAAAAGTAAACGGGGTAGTTATGATTTCATGAATTAGACTTGGTAAACAACCGAATGATAAGTGAACTAGTTAGCTAATCTCACGAAACAACTAACTAGCAATTTATCGCCTTAGACTTACCAATAACCTCTCACCTCACAGTTTTTGAGAATTAGAAGAACATTCGGCTTATCAATTTACTAAATTGCTTAACCTATGGAGTACTACGTCTAGCAAACCATCTATTAATCATAAACACAAAGTCATATAATCTAGCATGCACCTATTCCTTGAAAGACATTCAACAAGATACATGAGATTAAAAACAACCATTCAATAGACAAGCCAAATATGCATACACATCCAAATCACATAAAAATCAAACCTTTACTTAATCTCAAATCACCAAATATCACAAATCAAAGGAAAAGTTCATCATTCAACACATATTCATCATAAACCTAAGTAGTATCAAGTTTCTAGCCTCTAAACATAATTAAAAACATAATAGCATTCAACATGAAGTTCAAAGAAGACATTGAAAACAGAAAATAGGAAGTGAATCCACAAAACCGAGTGAAGACTACTCCCGATTGCGAATCCCTCTTCAAATCTTCAATCACCAACTTCAAGCGCTTCCAAAATGCCTTTGAAACGATTAGAATGCTTCCAACTTCGCTCTCTAGGGTTTTTTACGGCTTAGAACTCGAACTCCCTCAAAAAAGGGCTTCAAAACGACTTAAATACGAAAATTAGGTTTTTTTGCACGTCTGGCACTTCTTGGCGTGTCACGAGAAATTCACCCCACACCCTCGCGATGAGCGAGGGGTAAATCTGTAATTTTTTATTTTGTTTTTTTACTTCTTGGCGTGTCATGAGGAAAAACCCAGTTCTTTTTCGCGAGGTGCCAAACCTAAAATTTTCAGAAAGTTTCTCACATTTGCCTTAGAAAATATTTTGCTCCGGAAATCCATTTTCTTCGTTCCAAAGCCGATTAAAGCCTCGTTTTCGCTCCAAACAACCTACGAAACACGAATAACACAAACTAAGTAAAACTTAATGAAAACTAACAAAAGATAAAGAAATTTACATAGAATTTACAAAGGAAAACCGATGTATTTTTCAATACATCAAATATCCCCACACTTGTCTTTTTGCTTGTCCTCAAGCAAAGTCATCGTGCTACTCACAGGCTTTTGTTGACAAAACACTTCCCCAAACCTTTACCAATACCCAGTCAAGGTCCAAAGTCATACCCATCTCTAACAACCAACATTCCCTATCCAAATAGTCTAACCGGGACTAATAAGCCTTTAAGTTTCCCTATGCATGTACTCGCATTTTTTTTTTCACAAAACCTCACACCTCTCGGGTTGATTTATGGGCTAGTAAAAGATGTACTAGCATATATCTGTGTAACCCTCAACCAAGAATGACATAACATACCATAAGCTTGCATGATCATCAAAACTCAACCAACTAACAAAGCAAATGCCCAATCATAAGGTCATAAACAGGTTATAATGTTAGGCTAAGGTTCGGGTGCGGAGAAGGAATTTAAAGTGGACTAAAAGGTGGTGAAACCAAAATAAGCATGTTATACTAATGAAATCACAAAAATAAAATGAACAAAGGCGAATCCGGGTAATTTTTGACCCGTAAACACTTAATCTACGTCAAACTAGCACCTGTGATCAATTATCACTTATTTCCTTCTTTTTTTTCTTTTTTTTTTTTTTTTTTTTTTTTTTTTTTTTTTTTTTTTTTCTTTATATATATGTTTTTTTTCATCATATAAATCATCCATACTTGAATAGGAACAACTAAGGACAAAATAAAAGAACAACTATCAACATATTTATTAAAGTTTCACCACACGGGTTAAAAATAAAAGAAAAGAAAAGGCTAGAAATGGTTAGATGGGCTAAAGGGGGTTACAAAAGGGAAAAGCTAAGGCTCAGAGGGGCTACTAAACGGATATTTTGGGTAAAGAAGTAAAAACAAAAGAAAAAGGCTAATCAAAAAGAAAAGAGGGCTAATCCTAGGGGCCTTAATCTTTTTTGTGCAAAGCTTAGTCTAAAGTCCGGTAATGTATACACCATGCAAGTTCTAGAAGATTATGATCATTCCGGAAAGCACTCATGAAAGAAAGTGAGCAAATTCCTATTGATTTCCTAGGCTCACGAATGGGCTCAAATCCTCACAATAATCAAGGGTAAGGAATAAAAATGTGAAACATGCATACAAAGTCCACCTTCTAGCTTATTACACCCGATTAGAAAATTCTTTTCTTCTTCTTACCAACCAATCCAGAGAACGACCATGACTAGTGACCCTAACCACGACTTGACAAAGACTTGGGTGGTGATTTACTTTGAAAACTTAAGCCTTTGAGCACACTCTAACCTCTTTATTTATTTAATTTTTTTTTTTTTTTTTTTTTACATATCCCATCCCCACACTTAAGATTTGCATTGTCCTCAATGCAAGGCGAGATATTGGTTACTTAGAACTAAAAAGGAACAATACGAAAAAGAAAACTTGAAACTAAAAGGCTAAAAAAAACTAAACGGAAAAGACTCCCCTTGATAACCATGGCACACAATCCTTGTCTAGCAACTGCAAAATCAATCCATAGCCTGCTTGAATATCAACTTCCAATCATGCCACAAACTCAAGCACATTGCTACAAAGGGTTATCTGATGTCGTTTTTCTTCATCTCTCTTTTCCCAACGAATCTAATCCCTGCATTGACACTTTGAAACACCAAAACAGAACACGAAAAAAAAATACAAAATTCAAAGAAAAAAAAATGCAATTAAAGTAAGAAAAAAAAAGTTTGCAAAAACTAAGATTACAAGTGCCTAAACATGAAATAAACTATCAAAAAAATTAACCAACCACAAACTCTACAAATAGGCATGTTACCTAAACCTCTAAACACCCGAGCTCTCGGGTGTTTCGAGAGGAACCTCCTCTCTCTCTCTCGGGTCCAATGGTCCCCCTAGGTAATGCTTGAGACGATGACCATTGACCTTCCAAGTGCTCCCATCAATCTCATTGAGTAACTCAATCGTACCATAGGGAAACACTTCCTTCACTGTGTAGGGTCCCGACCACTTTGACTTCAACTTCCCACCAAACAACTTGAGGCGGGAATTGTAAAGAAGGACCCTATCACCCTCCTTGAACTCCTTTACTCCCTTCAACCTCCGATCATGCATTGCTTTGTTTCTTTCTTTAATGCTCAATGATCGGGAGTAAGCCGCATCCCTAAGCTCCTCCAACTCATGGATTTGAAAGAACCTCTTCCTTGCGGCTTCTGTGAGGTCAAGGTTAACCGTCTTAAGGGCCCAAAGAGCTCTATGCTCTAGCTCAACGGGAAGATGACACGCCTTACCATAAACAATCATAAACGGTGTAGTTCCTAAAGGTGTTTTGTAGGCTGTCCTAAACGCCCAAAGTGCATCATCTAGCTTGTCGGACCAATCCTTCCGACTCTTCCCAACGGTTTTCTCCAAAATTCTCTTCACTCCCCTATTTGCGTTCTCCACTTGACCGCTTGTTTGCGGATGGTACGCGGTGGACAGTCGATGAGCGACTCCGTAGCGGGCCAACACCTTCTCCATGATGGTGTTGCAAAAGTGAGTGCCACGGTCACTTATAAGCGCCTTGGGAGTACCGAATCGACAAAACAACTTCTTAAGAAATCTCACCACCACTCGGGCATCATTAGTGGGCAAAGCTTGAGCTTCAACCCACTTCGAGACATAGTCAATCGCCACGAGGATGTACTTATTCCCTTTGGAGGAAGGGAATGGTCCCATGAAGTCAATGCCCCAAACATCAAAGACCTCTATCACTTGAATCGGGTTTTGGGGCATTTCATCCTTGGATGAGATGTTTCCGGTGCGTTGACAAGCATCACACCTCTTAACGAAGTCAAGAGCATCCTTCACTACTGAAGGCCAATAGAAACCACAGTCAAACACCTTCTGAGCCGTGGTGTGATGACCATGATGGCCTCCTGTCAGTCCCGTGTGAACATGCTTGAGGATCTCCAAACCTTCCTCCTTGCTCACACACCTCCTCAGCACTCGATCTCCTCCTATCCGATACAGGAATGGGTCATCCCAAACATAACGATTCGCATCCCTGAAAAACTTCTTACGTTGCTGAGTGGTCATCCCCTTAACTACTACTCCGTCTGCAAGGTAATTTGCCAGGTCCGTGAACCATGGCATACCTTGCCTCTCAGCCTCGATAAAGTCTATCGATTCATGAGGGAATTTATCTCCGATTGCCTCCTCACGAATCTCCTCTCTACCCGGATCTTCCAATCGGGAGAGGTGATCAGCAGCCACATTCTCCGCTCCCTTCTTATCCTTTATCTCTATGTCGAACTCGGAAAGCAAGAGAATCCATCGAATCAACCTAGGCTTGGCATCTTTCTTTGCGAAAAGGTATCGCAATGCCGAGTGATCTGTGAAAACAGTAGTCTTGGAAAGGACCAGGTACGAACGAAACTTGTCAAAGGCAAAGACAACTGCTAGAAGCTCTTTCTCCGTGATGGTGTAATTCTCTTGGGCATCATTAAGAGTCTTACTAGCATAATAAATGGGGTGGAAATGCTTGTCTTTCCTCTGACCAAGAACAGCCCCGACTGCATAATCAGAGGCATCACACATGAGCTCGAAGGGCAAGCTCCAGTCGGGGAAACCAAGATAGGAGCACTAACCAACCGCTCCTTGAGAAACTCAAAAGCCTTAAGACACTCCTCATCAAAGATGAATGGAACATCTTTCTCCAAAAGACGGGTCATGGGACGAGTAATCTTTGAAAAGTCCTTAATGAAGCGCCTATAGAAACCTGCATGACCTAAGAAACTGCGAATGGACTTGACACTAGTGGGTGGTGGAAGTCTAGAAATAGTGTCAATCTTTGCCCTATCAACCTCTATACCCTCTCTCGAAACTTTGTGACCTAAGACAATTCCCTCGGTCACCATGAAGTGACACTTCTCCCAGTTGAGCATCAACTTCGTCTCAATACACCTCTTCAGCATCCTCTCGAGATTACCTAAACACTGATCAAAGGAGCTTCCATAAACTGAAAAATCATCCATGAAGACCTCCATGGATGTCTCGATCATATCCTGGAAGATAGCTACCATGCAACGCTGGAATGTAGCTGGAGCGTTACACAAGCCGAATGGCATCCTACGGTATGCATATGTACCATAGGGACAAGTGAAGGTGGTCTTTTCTTGATCCTCTGGAGCAATAGGGATCTGAAAGTAACCTGAAAAGCCATCCAGGAAGCAGTAAAACTGCTGGCCTGCTAAACGCTCTAGCATCTGATCAATGAATGGAAGGGGGAAATGGTCCTTCCTGGTGGCATCATTCAGCTTTCTGTAATCGATACAGACACGCCAACCAGTGACCGTGCGACTGGGGATGAGCTCGTTCTTCTCATTCATGACCACTGTCATCCCTCCCTTCTTGGGACAACCTGAGTCGGGCTCACCCACGGAGAATCAGAAATGGGGTAAATCAACCCCGCATCCATCAACTTCAGCACCTCCTTCTTCACAACCTCCTGCATCTTCGGGTTTAACCTCCGCTGAGGCTGAACCACCGGCTTATACTCATCCTCCATGAGTATCTTATGTGTGCAGTAAGCCGGACTGATGCCCTGAATATCAGACAAACGCCAGGCAATGGCTTGCGTATGTGCCTTGAGCACATCGAGCAACTGAGTCTTCTCTTCCTCCGTTAACTTAGAAGAAATAATGACAGGCAAAGTTGACTCATCTCCAAGGAAAACATACTCTAAGTGGGAGGGCAGGACCTTAAGCTCTAAAGGTGGCGGTGACTCTAAGGAAGGTCTCCTACTCTCCTCTCTATCCTCACTAATCTCCAATGCCTCCGAAAACAATGGAGACTCCTCCTCAACTACTGCAAGCTCCTCTCTCTCCCGATCAACAACCAAATCTACTCCACAGATGTAATCAAGACAGCGATCCATGCTAGAAATGAAAGAATTGATGAAGTAAACGGAATGGCATGGATCACTAAAGTCGTCCAGATCACCGGGATGTCTCATAGACTTGAGCACATCGAATGTGACATTTTCGTCACCCACACGAAGAGTAATCTTGCCATCAAAGACATCAATGAGTGCCTTGGCAGTGCGAAGGAACGGCGGCCGAAAATGAGAGGCACAATATCGTCAGCCTCCATATCAAGAATGACGAAATCCACAGGGAACACAAACTTATCAACCTTCACGAGAAGGTTCTCAACAATACCCCGTGGATACTTAATCGATCGGTCAGCAAGAGAGAGTGTCATGTGTGTAGGGGTCAGATCACCTAGGTCTAGCTTCTTGTAAACAGAATAAGGCATCAAATTGATGCTAGCACCTAAATCTGCCAATCCTCGGCTCTGAGTGTCACTACCAAACAAACATGGGATTGTAAAGATCCCGGGATCTGCTAACTTCTTTGGTAGTTTGTTCAGAACCACAGCAGAACAACCTGCACTCAACTGAACATTGGACAGTTCGCCTAACCTGTCCTTCCGTCTCAGGAGATCTTTCAGAAACTTAGCATACTTAGGCATATGCTGGAGAGCCTCTATGAATGGTAGATTGATCTTGAGCTGCCTAAACATGTCTAAGAAGTGTCCATACTCCTTTGCATACTTCTGGTGTGCAACGCGAGCAGGGTATGGGACACGGGAATGTCGATCTCGGGAGAAGGTCTAAACATAGTCGACTTCTTGGGTGCGACTTTCTCAGAATGAGACTCACTGTTCGGTGCGGTACTTGCTGGGACTAGCCTCGGTTGCACCCTCCCAGGAGTCTCCATCTCAATCTCCTCATCAACTGGCTCCTCATCATCAATAGGAGCCGGAGACTTCACAACATCTCCTCCTTACCACTACGAGTGGTGACTGCCTTCAGTTGGGCGTTCGGATTGGGTTGAGTGGAACCAGAAAATTGGCCAGGAGGCCTCTCATCCAAACGCCGGGCAATGTCACCAACGGAACGCTGAAGGTCTAAAAGGCGGATTGTTGATTCTTCAACAGAATATCGTGCTCAGCTAGGGTCTTTTGTGTGTTAGCATCCTTAGCGACTAACTGAGTCAACAACTCCTCTATCCTATCCGACTTACTCCCACCACTCCCAGAACCAGTGTACCCGGAATTCCCACTCGACGACTGACCCTGCCCCTGGTTATGATTGAAATTGGAATGGAAACCAGGGGGATTTCCGGAAGAGCGCCAGTTGAAATTCGGGTGGTTTCGCCACCCTTGATTATAAGAATTACCATACGAATTAGATGAACTACGGGGTTGACCTCCTATAAAGTCTACCTGTTCTTGGTGAAGAACAGGACACTCACTGGTGTCGTGACCACCACGACAAACCTCACACTTGTCTACCTTCACCTTCAGCTCCCTCACCTCCCTCACAAGATTCTCCAGAATGGCGGCCACACTAGTATCCATAGCGACACGGTGAACTCCTCGGGAAGAGGAACTAGTGACAGGACTTGATTTCCTGTTGACTGACCGCTGCTCATACTCGGCCTGAGCAAAACTCTCAAAAAGCTCATTGCATTCAGTCACACTCATCTTCGCCATGAGGTGCCCTCCTGCAGCAGTATCAAAACGAGCACGAGTGTCATAAGTGAGCCCATTGTAGAACTTCTCTACAAGGGCCCAATCTGAAAGGCCATGCTGAGAGCAACGACTAAGTAAGTTCTGAAAACGCTCCCAGGCAAGGTAGTATGGCTCGTCAGGCTCCATTCGGAATGAATGGATCTCATCACGAAGGCGGGAAGCCTTGGTAGGCGGGAAATATTTCTTAAGAAAACGATCACGAAGGTCCGCCCAAGTGGTGAAAGTACCTGCAGGGTGAGAATCAAGCCAAGTGGCGGCTTTTCCCGCGAGTGAGAATGGGAATAGCTGAAGATAGATAGCATCATCCGTGGCACCTTGAAGCTTGAAGGTGCCACAAATGCGAGCGAGACGGGCTATGTGAGCCGGAGCATCTTCATCGTCACGACCATGAAACTGGCAGGTGTTGGTGATGGCGGTCATGATATAGGAAGGAATTTGCCAAGAATTATCATTGACAACTGCCGGACATGTGATTGGGGAATTAACTCCCGTAAAGCCCTCGGTGGACTGCTGGTGAACCGTGCGTCGATCCCCCATTTGATGCTGATGGTGTCTCGGACTAGGTGGTGGAGAAGGATGTGGTGAGCTGTGTGTGGAGTGTGGATGAGTGGAAGTTGGGGAAGAACTAGGAGAAGTGTGTGGTAAAGATTGAGGGATGCTTAGCATGCCAAGATTATCCGTACTTGGGGGCTTCGGGGGTGCTCCTTGTGAACGGGTATGAGGCTTGGGCATTCACTGCAAGACAAATGCAACAAGATGTAAGCACTAGACAAAAATAATGAAAAACAAAGTTTAAAACAACTAAAATAAAGATACGATAAAAGAATGAAAAACAAAGCAAACAAACCAAAAATAAAACAAATAAACAAGAAAATCTAATCAAGTAAATTAACGCAATTACCAAAAAGAAGTCCCCGGCAACGGCGCCAAAAACTTGATGTTCTTTGAAGTAGTCTAATTTATTTAGCCAAAAATAAATACTAAATTAAACACTAAGTTAAATTCTAGACTTCTAAAACTGAACTAAACTACTAACAGGCAAGTGTACCTGTCGACTCTAGTAAAGCTAAGATAAGTCCGGATTATCGAACCCAAAGACTTCTAATGATTATGCTAATTGACTCAACTAGATTTTACAAATATTTGTTTTAATTATAAAAAGGGGTTTTGAACTAAACTAAAATTAAGCTAAAATTAAACTAAAGAGTTGAATTTGAATTAAACAAGTGAGAACACAAAACTAAACCGAGTTTTAAACCTTATAAATGACGAACTACTTAGGTTAGAATCCTATGTTTGATTGACAACCTTCCTAATGATTTTGTGACTTGGTGGAACCGGGATCTTAAAATGCTAAACCTATGGTCAACTTAGAGTATTCTCAACCCTTCTCAAGAATGTCAACTAAGCAACCTATAAGCTGTTAAACTACCGATTCGTTAAACACTCTCACAAGCTATCTAACTAAGATTAAGTACCCTAAAGATTATCCTACCTCACAGCGCGGAAATCTCAATTACAAAAGTAAACGGGGTAGTTATGATTTCATGAATTAGACTTGGTAAACAACCGAATGATAAGTGAACTAGTTAGCTAATCTCACGAAACAACTAACTAGCAATTTATCGCCTTAGACTTACCAATAACCTCTCACCTCACAGTTTTTGAGAATTAGAAGAACATTCGGCTTATCAATTTACTAAATTGCTTAACCTATGGAGTACTACGTCTAGCAAACCATCTATTAATCATAAACACAAAGTCATATAATCTAGCATGCACCTATTCCTTGAAAGACATTCAACAAGATACATGAGATTAAAAACAACCATTCAATAGACAAGCCAAATATGCATACACATCCAAATCACATAAAAATCAAACCTTTACTTAATCTCAAATCACCAATATCACAAATCAAAGGAAAAGTTCATCATTCAACACATATTCATCATAAACCTAAGTAGTATCAAGTTTCTAGCCTCTAAACATAATTAAAACATAATAGCATTCAACATGAAGTTCAAAGAAGACATTGAAACAGAAAATAGGAAGTGAATCCACAAAACCGAGTGAAGACTACTCCCGATTGCGAATCCCTCTTCAAATCTTCAATCACCAACTTCAAGCGCTTCCAAAATGCCTTTGAAACGATTAGAATGCTTCCAACTTCGCTCTCTAGGGTTTTTACGGCTTAGAACTCGAACCCTCAAAAAAGGGCTTCAAAACGACTTAAATACGAAAATTAGGTTTTTTTGCACGTCTGGCACTTCTTGGCGTGTCACGAGAAATTCACCCCACAACCCTCGCGATGCGCGAGGGGTAAATCTGTAATTTTTTATTTTGTTTTTTTTACTTCTTGGCGTGTCATGAGGAAAAACCCAGTTCTTTTTCGCGAGGTGCCAAACCTAAATTTTCAGAAAGTTTCTCACATTTGCCTTAGAAAATATTTTGCTCCGGAAATCCATTTTCTTCGTTCCAAAGCCGATTAAAGCCTCGTTTTCGCTCCAAACAACCTACGAAACACGAAATAACACAAACTAAGTAAAACTTAATGAAAACTAACAAAAGATAAAGAAATTTATTT